>CM029013.1:224394677-224994677 GCA_016801055.1 Panax notoginseng | reverse complement strand
ATTGGAAAATAGGATTTTATGGCTTGAGAATCCTATATATGAGGTATATGCAGATTTTTGACGAGGGTTTTGGTTATTGATGATGAAATCTTAAGAGTTGGCATTTTATGATGATTAAATGCATTAATTAGTAAAGTGTAAACAATTTAAATAAATTGTTTATAAGCTTAAGAAATGTTATTCTTTCAATATCATTATACCGAAGTATTGGTATGAATTTTATTGTGGAATTTCTACCTTTTTGAGTCGGTATTACTATTCACGAGTTACTATTCACGAGTTACTATTCATGAGTTACTATTCACGAGTTACTATTCACGACAAAATTGGTTTCTTTTACTAACCAAATTATAGTTGATTTATGAATATTACTCTTGAGATTAAATCTATATGTTGATTATATTGATTTTATTATCATATATAACATTTTTATAACCCTGATGTTGAATTTCTCTTTCACTGGAGTGTAAAGATGGGTAGATTATTGGTATGATCATGACTAGGGTTCTCTTTGGCCTGTAGTGCAAAGTTGAATTGTGACTGGTATGATCATGACCATTGAATTTATAATTGAATATCTTAAGCTTAAGTGCAAAGGTGAATTGATCAATATGGTTATAATTATTGTTTATATAAATTCTGAAATGATTATATATTTCTTTGAGATATGAATATATTTGGCCTGTAGTGCAAATATGAATTGTTGATGAATATCTTTGGCATGTAGTGCAAAGATGGCCTGTTGATGAATATCTTTGGCCTGTAGTGCAAAGATGAACTGTTGTTGAATATCTTTGGCCCGTAGTGCAAAGATGGTTTGTTGATGAATATCTTTGGCCCGTAGTGCAAAGATGGATTTGTTAGTATGATTATAAACAGGAACTGTGATTTGGTATAACCATGATCTTTGATGTTTCAGGTAAAGACAGGTGATGAAAATATTCTTCGTCCTGGGTGCGAAGAAAAATTTATAGTCACAATTATGATTATGAGTTATTCATATGATTGTGGAAAGGAACTGTTGATTGATGTTACAGGGATAAAACATTGTTGATAGATTTTTAACATGGAGAAGATAATAGACTTTATAGTCTATTTGACTCTTCTAATGGATTGCTCGTTCCGCTGCAACTATGGTTGAAATTTTTATCATTTACCATATGTTCTAAATCTCTGATTTATTGTTGATGAAGGCTACTGATAATTTATTTATCTTTAGTCATGATATTCTTTACTGAGCTAGTTGTGCTCACCCTTTTGCTTCACAATTCCTTTCAGGTAATAAGAGTGTAGCTGGGTCGAGCGGGGGTAACAAGGGAATAGAACGGTGGTCATCATTTAGTAGTTATATTTGGTGAAGAAAATAGGGTGAGGCGAACCCAACGTTGGAAGGGTGTTTTGTCACTATCATACAAGATGTCTAATGACATACAACCTCGTGTCATCATAGGACAGGGTTGTGCTCATCCACTTGCTGATTATATCTATGGGCACTACCTATATAATCTTGGTGTTTGTTTGAAGTATAATTCTCAATTAGAGACAGTGGAGATAATGATAAGTCAAGAGAAGACTCACCATTGGGAAGAATATGATAGTAATCTTCTCGTTTTTCTTTGGGGTCTATTGAGTCAACCAAGGATAATTCTGTGGCCATATGATATCTATCATAACCTAGACGCGTGGCCTCCCATGTACGAAGGTTTCCTTGAGCACTTCCCAAAGATTCTAATTTCTAAAACAGTTTTTGACTATACCTTTATGTAAGGTGTTATTGTGAGGTGATGTCCACGGTTGGAACATGAGTCACATTTGGTATATATTTGTATCCAAACCCACAGCATATGTGTTGTTGTATTTTGCACGACAATTGTTGTAATAAAGTTGTAGTTGTTTTCTGTACCATGTATTTGACGACTCAGAATGGGTTGGGTGGAATGGACTTATTTTGGGTCGTCACATAATACTGTTGGAATACCAGGCGGTTAAAACACAGTAATACGCATTATTGCACAGTAGCACCAATTATTGATTCTTACGTAAGAAGGCACTACTCAATAATGGTTACAGTAATTACTGTTTAATATTTTATTTTATTGATTCAATAATTGCTACGTTGATATTTTATATTACTGTTGTTTCAATAATTGTCACTACACAGTATTTTCCATTATCGAAGCAATAATTCATATTATCTGAATAATATTATTAGATAACATTATTGGCAATGTCTAGAAAGTTCAGTCTAAGGAGAGGTTTAGTCACCTAATTGCGCGCTAATAAGGAGATATCCTTATTGAAAAGCCCCCTCTTTCCTGGGAACTGCCTGGTTGTCATTATTGTGATTCTGTAATATTATTTGTGAATAATTAATTATTAATTTATATGATAAGAAAAATATTTATTTTATGTGGATATAGATGGAGAAATTTTTTAAAGTGACAATTGTTGAAAATTGATATTTTATCTTTTCTGATAAAATAATTTATTATTATATTTTAATAATATAATAATTGTGATATTTTTATAATTAATGTGGTATATATGACTATATGAGGAGGAAGAGTATTTTTTGTTGCAATAAATGTTTAAAACATGTTAAACATGTTGGTGGACCCATTTCTTGACTGAAATTTGATTATAGCCTGTAAAATCATCTGTTTGTGGATTTCAGTCAATTTTTGTTTAGAATTTGGAAAAACTTTCTTCTGTAAAGTTGTAGAGAATTGAATTTCCTATAAAAACTCGCGAGATTCGAATTTTCTGATAAAATAGCTATTTATTATGAATTATTGAAGTTTCAAAATTTCGAAATAATTGATTTTTATAAGTTTTAATTATTTTAATTAAGAAAAACGTTTTTTACATTTTGTGGGCATCATTAACATGTGATAGGGGCTGAATTCATTTGGCAAAGGAGTGCGTAGAAAATTTTGATATATATATATATATATATATATATATATATATATATATATATTAATATTATATTAAATTTTCTGCTTCGGTGTTCTAAGCATTTTTCTATAAATAGGGTGCTTATGTTAGAATTGAAAATCACACCAGAAACTACAGATTTCTCTCTCTTTTTCTCTCTATAATATCGAGTGTATTTTGTGAGTATTTTTATACTTTGAGTATTGCTATACGGTGCAAGTTCCTTCAGCACTATATCTAGTATTCCAGCTAGAAGTACTATTCTTTATGAGGTAAGAGATGTTATTTTTTTTATAAATGATATTATTCTTTCAATATCATTATGCCGAAATATTGGTAAGATTTTTCTCGTGAAATTCTTTTCTTTTTATATCGGAGTTACTATTCACGAGTTACTATTCATGAGTTATTACTCATGAGTTACTATTCACGAGTACTATTCATAAAGCATGATAATTTTTCTTGTAAAATTTTTACCTTGTAGTGTCGAGATTACTATTCACGTATACGACACTATTCACGAATACGACACTATTCATAGAAAAATTAAATTTTCTTTTCTGTGTCCAATATTGTCTGTTATGTTTCCTAGCTTTGATTGTATCCATGTTTTGATCATTCATGAATTTTACTCCATTGTGGCTATTTATGAAGTATTTTTTTAAACATGAATAAACCGAAGTACGAATCCTTACTATTTGTTCTTTTGTCTTACTGAATTCGTTTTTCTTAAAATATATTTTTCATCATCCTCAGTCCTAAATGATGATATTACTGAATATCTTTGGCCTGTAGTGTAAAGATGAATAATTTCTTGATGAATATCTTTGGCCCGTAGTGCAAAGATGAACAGGTGTTGAGATGAACATGACCGACTGATTAATATCTTTGGCCTGTAGTGCAAAGATGACTATTTGATTCAAGATGAATATTGATTGATGTTACAGGGATAAAATATCGATGATAGACTTTTAAATTCATAGATGATAGTAGATTTCATTCTCTACTTAACTCTTCTAATGAATTGTTGTTTCCGCTGCAGTTGTTGATCTAAAACTTGTTGTCTATTGTATTCTATCAGATTTTTTCCTGTTGAAGACTAAGGATAATTTGTTGTATATTATCTTAGTCATAATATTCTTTACTGGGCTAGTTGAGCTCACCCTTTTCCTTTTTGTTCTATTTTTTTCTCAGGAGGCAAGAATATAGCGGGTACTAGTCGGGATATGGAATGATGGTTCAAGATATTTGTCTTAGTAGTCCTCACTATTTTATAAAATAGTGTATCAATAATTGTAATGAAGACTTATTTGAGTGTGGATATTGTCTAGAAGACAATATTTGTATTTAAACTCAGAGTTTATGTGTTGTCGTATTTTGTACGATAATTGTATTAATGAAGTTGTAGTTGTTTCTGTACCATGTATTTGGTGACTCAGAATAGGTTGGGTGGATTGGACCTATTTTGGGGGCGTCACAGCATTGACTAGACAAAGTCAGGCTGAAAGACTATAAATCAAGCGCTGACTGGGAGGTAACCCAGGAATTTTTATATTTATATGCTTTACTAGTTTATTTAGTAGATAGGAATTAATTTGCTTATTAAGCTCTCTTATAATCTAATCCATGTTGTCTCTCTTTATTACAGGTATTGGAGGTTCAATGGATAGGAAAATGATCGTCGCCATCATCGCCACCATCACTTCACGCTTAGCTGATTACATGGAAGTTCTCTTCTACTTATCGCTATTTTCTTACAATGAGGACATTGTAATTGCTAAGTTTGGGGGAGTTCAGTTTAGTTCGTTATTGCATGTTTAGTTTCATGTTTATGTTATGTTATTTCGCATATGTTGTTAATATAGTTTAGGTTCATTATTAACAAACAAAAAAAAATCAAATCAAAAATTCAAAAATAATAGTTAGTTACTATGTTCATCTTGCATTATTCCAGCTATTAGATAGTTCAGTTTATTTTGGCCAATGATGAGATTGGAATTGAGTAGACAAGTATAGTACTAATTATTAGAGCTTTGATGTGATTTCTTGTTATGAATTGAATCTTTTCCTGTTTGAAACTGGTATAATCAAGGTTAGCACGTTAGAAACAACCTTGTTGATTGATTGAGTTTAAATTGATACATAATGGAATTCTAAAGGATAATGCTAGTTTGAATGAAAGAATGACAAGAACAAGTAGTGATGGCTAAAGTTAAACAAGAACCTAAGTTTGGGGGAATATGTGAGATATATAAGCTATTGAAAAAAAAAGGAAAAAAAATATGAATAAACACCGTGGCGTGCTTGTCTAGTTTTGTGGCCTTTGTTACTTGAGTAAGTAAGCCCGAGGGAATTGTCTCTACACCTAGCGCCCTAAGGTCTTAATGGTCTGGGAGTCGTTGGTCGAAAGCTCGTTAAGGTAGCATTGAAAAGCCTAAGGGAATATGACATTGCATAGCTATGTGTATATAAACCAAAAGAAAAAAAAAAGAGAGAATAAAACGGGAAATAAGAGCAAAAAGCCCCCGTAGATAAAAAATAAAACATAAGTATCCCATGTTGACCCTCGATATTGGTAATTGTTTGATTTTAGTTGGATCTAGCTTGTTTTTGGATCTCTTGAGTTTATACTGTATGATGTCTTCAAAGAGACTTGTTATGTGTTAAATTTGATTTTATATCAGTTAACATTGTTGTGGAGCACACACACACTATACCAGTAATAACAGTTTAAGACTTGATGATTGACTAGGAAATTGTTGATTGGTTTTGATATGAAGTATTGTCGTGTTTGCTTGATTTCTCTAAGGTCGAGTGAATAAATTTGATTCTATCAATACTGCTGGATTCGTAGGCATATAGATTAGTTGTATTTCATTGCATTGCATTGCATTATGTTGTGTTGCTTGGGGACAAGCAACGGTTTAAGTTTGGGGGTATTTGATAAGTAGATTTTATATCTACTTATCCGGTATCTTTTACTTGAATTAGTTGCTTATATTCATGTGTCTTAGTTACTTTTCATGCATTTTGTGTTCATTTTATAGGTTATATGTTTGGAAGCGGTGTGAGCGACTATTGGTAAGAAAAAGCAAGGAAAATGCAAAGAAAAGCAATCCGGACATCATTTGGGCTTTCCTGTTCATTTCATATTCTTGGCTTGGAACTTGGACTATATTGTAGAGCTTCTTCTTAGCTTTCTGGAATATCTTGAATCATTCCAATCGGAGTTCGGATGAAAGAGTTATGACATTTCTACCAACGGACGTCGTTGAACTTCATTGTTTTGGGTGGCCATTTGCATAGCAGTCATTTCCAGTCCAATTTCGACCTTCATCCGTTCGTTATTTCTCAAAACTCAAAGAATGAAAGTTGTAGAGCTCGTCGATAGCTTCGATTCAATAGGTGGCAAGCCCCGTAATTCCTTCCGGATCAAAAGTTATGACCGTTTTACCAGAGGACACTGCAGCAGAAAAAATAATTAGCAGCTTGCACCCAAGCCGGGGCTTACTCTTTTTGGCCTTGATAGCAAGCCGGGGCTTGGGTCCTGGGCATTTTAGCAGATTGCTAGCAAGCCGGGGCTTGCTATTACAAAGGGAAAAGGCAAGTTGGGGCTTGGGTATGCGCAAAATGAGTAGTTTTTATCCGAATTTGAGTCCGATAAGGATTGGTTCGAGTTGTTTGATTCAAGGACTTCCAAGAGGACTTAAAGACATATAAGGAGGCTTATAAAAGGAGGAGATTTACAAGGATTAGAGGGAGTTTTGGAAGAATTTCATTAGATTAGATTAGAGTAAATTAGATCAAAACCCTAGTTCTTATTAGATTTGGAGATTGAAGCAACTTGGAGACCATTGAAGATTCAAAGTAGGAGAAAGGAGAAAGCATCAAATCTGCAGACAACAGATTCTATCTTCTTATCTTCTTCTATCTTTGTCTTTTAATGATTATTCAATTTTAGATTCTTAGTTTTAGTTCAATAATCATGAACTAATTCTTTGTTTGAGATTACAATGGATCTTATTGTGTAGTTTATTTTAATATGCTTCGCTATTAATTATTATGTTCTATTGTGAGGATTGTCTATTGTGATTTGGACTTAATTGCTTAATTGCCTAGCTAACAATTACCGTGATAATCTATATGTACTCGAGAGATGAAGTATAGATTTAGATCTGATCATGATAGAATGTGTTTGTGATTTCTGCATAGATGGAATTCATGATTCGTGTTTAGGATAGAGATGTGCCTTTACGCCATATGTAATCTTATAGAGAACTTGTGCTTTAAATCTTTTTTAATTGTAATTCACATAGAGATATAGTGGATTAGTTAATTAGGGTGTCTTGCTTAATTCTATCAATTGTGGATTTGAGTGAGTATGGGTATTATGCATCGAGAGGTGGTTTTATCTACTTTAGTAATCTTGATTAACAATTCAGGATAGAAAATAATTGATGAGAAGTGTGTTAACTTAAATCAAGCAATAAGTGAAGTTGTGATCTTAAATTTCCATAATCTGATTTTTAATTAGTGGTAATTAGAATTAGTGTAATTAAATAATTTAATTTTTATAAATTGAAATTCATTCGTTTAAATAAGATTAAATTGGTTACGGGTTAGTACTTGGTGATTTTTCTTAAATAATTTCTCGTGGGAACGATACTCTACTTTCACTTTATTACTTGTTGACCATGTATACTTGCGTGTTGTGCGTAACTAGATTTTACCCAACAGGTATTGTCAGAACAGGTGCTGAAATGAGCCTCCTCTTGAGTTCTTGAAAACTCTTCTCACATTCCTCGCTCCAACCGAATTTTGTATCTTTTCGAGTCAGCTGAGTTAATAGAGTAGCAATTCGAGAAAACCCTTCTACGAATCTTCGATAATAACCAGCTAAGCCGAGAAAGCTACGTATTTCGATCACTGTCTTAGGTTGCTCTCATATTTGAATTGCTTCAATCTTTGCCGGGTCAACAGATATTCCGTGATTTGATATCACGTGCCCAAGGAATGCTACTTCCTCAAGCCAAAACTTGCATTTCTTCAACTTGGCATATAACTTATTTTCACGAAGCTTTTGGAGTATCAGCCTCAAGTGTTGCTCATTATATTCATGGCTTTTGGAGTATATGAGGATGTCATCAATAAAGTCGACCACAAAATGATCCAAATATTCCTTGAATACTCGGTTCATCATATCCATAAAGGCAGCAGGAGCATTAGTCAATCCAAAAGACATGACTAGGAATTCGTAATGCCCGTACCTAGTTCTAAAAGCAGTATTTAAAATGTCATCAGTTTTAATCTTTAATTGATGATATCCGGAACGAAGATCGATCTTTGAAAAGAATTTGGCGCCTTGCAACTGGTCAAAAAGGTCATCAATGCGAGGTAACGGGTACCTATTTTTGATGGTGACATGATTCAACTCCCGATAATCAATACAAAGTCGCATACTTCCATCTTTCTTCTTTACGAATAGAACAAGAGCACCCCAAGGAGACGCACTAGGACGAATGAAACTGATGTCTAACAATTCTTGCAGTTGGATTTTTAACTCCTGAAGTTCAATAGAAGCCATTCGATATGGGGCTTTGGAAATGGATTTTGTATCGGGTTCAAGGTCGATATAAAATTTAATTTCACGCTCTGGGGGTAGGCCATGAAGTTCTTCAGGGAATACGTCAGGAAATTTATTAACAATAGAAATATCATTCAAATCTGACGTATTTTTGTTTAAATTTGTGACATGGGCTAAGAAAGCTTGACATCCATTTTTCAATAAACAAATAGCTTTATGGCTTGATATGACAGTGATTGACTTTAGTGGTTTGATTGCTTGAATTCGCATAATAGGTTGGTTAGGAATATGAAAAGTAACAACCTTACGAAAATAATCAATTTTTACATGATGAGTAGTTAACCAATCAATCCCTAGAATCACAACGAATGCAAGTATTTTCAAAGAGATAAGATTGACAGGTAACGTGCAGTTGCCGATATGAACCAAACAAGACTTATAAACAGTGGATGTAATGAAGGTTTCTCCCAACGGAGTTTCAACAGATAAGTCAAATTCTAGTTTCTCCGAAGTTAAATTTAAACATTGAGTGCAAGTAGGAGAAATAAAAGAATGGGTAGAACCTATATCAAATAAGATATAGACTTTGCTAGAGTTTATGATTAGCTTACCCGTGATGACTTCATTCGGGTTTCTCGCTTTTTGGGAGGTCACGAGAAACGCTCTCCCTTGAACTACCGGCTTTGACTTCTCTGAGATGGCCTTTGGTGCCTCCATCCTAGCTGGACTTGACTTCACTGCACAACAAAATCGGGCTACATGACCTTCTCTTTCGCAATTATAACACGCTTGGATTGATGCGTATAGTTCGGACTGATGTGTCCCTCCCTTCCGCATTTCTAGCATACGATAGGTGGTCGTTCTCATTCTTTAACAACGGGTGCTGGTACTGACGTCTTTCCATCATTATTGAAACTTCTCTTTTTGAAATTTTCACTCCTATTGTCTTGGCTATGATTACCACTGAAGTGGTTACCATTTCTGGCATGTTGATTTCCTCCACGTTTGTTGTCACCGCTTCGATGACTGCTACCACTGGTATTATCGTTTTGCCGGCTGCTCTCTCTTGGTTGGGTTGATTCATTATCGCGTTCTAATAACTGAGCCCTATTTACAACATCTAAATACAAACACAGTTTGTGAGAAATTAGGTATTGACGTATCTCGAGTTTTAAACCTCTTAGAAACATTCACGTCATTCTCTCCTCATTATCAGCGTCATTATCTCCTCATTATCAACTAAGTGGGACGCAAACCGGGATAACTCGATAAACTTAGCTTTGTACTGCGACACGGTCATATTGTTTTACTCCAGCTTGATGAACTCAACCTCTTTCATGTGATGAATACTTTCGGGAAAGTACTTGTCGTTGAACAGTTCTCGGAACTTCTCCCAAGACATCTTTAGTGTGGTAGACTGAGTACGCTTTACAGATTTCCACCAGTAATCTGCATCTCCTCGCAACATGAAGGTGGCAAAGGGAACCTTTTGCTCCTCGGAGCATCCCAAGACATCAAATATCTTGGTGACCTACTTTATCCACGTCTCCGCCTTAAGTGGTTTTGGCTCTCCCAAAAACTCCGGTGGTCCCAGCTTCATGATCTTCTTAGCGGTGACCATCCGAGAGTTGCCAGTGTTTCCACCTGCATTTTGAACAGGAGTCTCTCTCGCCAGATGTTGCATGAATTCTATAAAGCCTTTGAACATCTTATCGTTCATCATCTGAACGGTGTTGTTGTTTACCTGAGGATTATTGTCTTCCTTATGCACATTATCCTGGGTATTGATCATTGGTGACTCAACGGTCTCATGTGCTTCATTGCTTATCTCGACATTTTCAGATGTCATTTTCAAACACTGCCACGAAACAAGGGTTAATTGACATACCACATATTATCCCTATACTCTGACCGACCAATTAAATAACAAATAAACTTAGGTAGGTCATACTAGCAAAGAAATTACCCGTCTCTCCCCTCCTAGTTATAGTCTCACATCTCAGCCAGGGATCATATCCCTAAGCTTTGATACCAAATGTGACGCCCCCAAAATAGGTATACATCACCCATCTTGAGTCGCCGAATACATGGTACTGAATACAAATACAAACTTAATTATACAACATTAGCTGAGAATCTTTACATGAATATTGTCTAATAGACAGTATTCAAACTCAAAGTAGTCCTTAGTACATTTATTATCACACTAAATAGTGAGGACTACTACAGCCACCATCTTGGACCGTCACTCCATTCCCCGACTAGTCCCGACTACGTTCTCATTTTCTGAGGAGAACAATGAAAGAAAAGGGTGAGCTCAACTAGCCTAGTAAGAAATATTATGACTAAGATAATATAGAATAAATTATCGTTAGCCTTCAATAGTGTTAAACAATAAACAAAAAGTTTAACTGCAGCAGAACAAGCAATCCAATAGAAAAGTCAAGTAGAGCATGATATCTACTATCTTCTATGATTTTAAAAGGTTTATTATAATCTTTATAGCTGAGACTCAGCTTAACAAATAATCCACATCACTGAATTATCCATGCACTACGGGCCAAGGATATTCATTAGTATCACAACCACGAATTATCCATGCACTACGGGCCAAGGATATTCGTGTAATCACCAATGGTCATGATCATACCAGCAACTGTCCATCAATGCACTACGGGCCAATGAGGACTTTTACCACATCATTTGTAACATTACGGGTCATGATTATACCAAATGATCCATGGTCATAATCGTACCAATCAACAGCCCATCTATGCACTACAGCTAAAGATGACTTTCATCACAATATAAGTATGAGGATGATGACAATGATATAAGAATTCAATTAAATAAAAGCAAAGGATGAATTTTAAAGATTTATAATTTTATTTATCCAAAATTCAATAATGTCCAAATTGTCAACATGATACTGCTTTGTGGAGTAAAATTCAAGAATAATATTGTATCAAAAATGATTTGGACAGCAAAGAAATCAATTTTTTATCATGAATAGTTTCCCGGATGAATAGTACCCCGTAAATAGTACTTCGTGAATAGTATTTCGGCATAAAAAGATCAATAATTATTAAGAATACTCATAATAATATTTTTATAAAAAGATATTGGATGAAGCGCAAATATCAAGGATATTCTACTAATTTTACGGAGTATGGAAGCAATACTTTAACAGAATGAGTGTATAATTATGAATACGAAACGAAATAATATTACTCACATACTACAGAGTATGGAAGAAAATATTATTTCTTACGAATACTGAATAAAAATAATATCTTTTACCTTAGAAGAAGACTGGATACTGGAATAGTGAAGTAGCAGAATACTCTTCTTCTTCCTCTCTATAGCTTCTCTCTCTATAGTTTCTCTCTCTATAATTGCTCTTTTGAGTCTTAGTGAATTGGTGAGAATGAAAGAAGAATGAACTTCTATATATAGGAAAATATAGTTTCGATAATTGTACATTTTGGGGCTCTAATTATTATAATATAGTACCTTCATCTTTTCCTCCATTTTAATTTAGTCCTGCAAATATTATCAATCTTGCACCACCTCCCCTAATAGTATTTCATGTGAACCAATAGTTTCATTCATGTGAGTAAATAGTTATATGCATGTGAACTAATAGAAATTAATTGCTCATTTATCCGATTAATTACCCGATTGGTCAATTTAACATCCAGAAATCAATTATTATCGAAATAAATATCGATTTTCACTAACAAAAATAATCTCAACACAATGAAAATATTTTTTATCAACAATTTCATCTTTAATCACCACAAACTTATTCATCATTAATATTATAACTCACAATATTTAACAACCAGATCATTTTCAAGAAAGAGGGGGCTTTCCGATAAGGATTTCTCTCTACTGATGCGTAATTAGGTGACCAAACTCTTTTCCTCGACAGAACTTTCTAGACATCGTCAATACTGCAAATAATAATATGAATACCTTTATCATCTTAATTATTGATTTAATAATATAAAATATTATGCAGATGATACTATGACAATAATTGAATCAATAATATGAGAGATATTATGTAGCAATTACTGTAGCAATAATTGAGTATAGCTGAGTGACTTCTCACGTAAACATCAATAATCAATAATGTGTGCTACTATGCAACCACGCGTATTACTATACTTTTACCACCGGGTAGTTCAACAGTTTAATGGTAAACTTTCGCCGTTATTTTTATAAAAAGACATTTCTGTCGTTTTCTCTGACAATACTTTCGTTGTGGGGTCCACCAATGATCGTACCATCGTACGAATATTTCCTGTTAAAACGAATATTTCCCGACCAATCGAATATTTTATAACAACTTGTTTACTTTGTAAAATTTGTAAATATTACCCACAACTATAACATTATATCAAATCCACACCATAGTATTCAAAAATATATTTCGAGAAAAATTAATCTTTATTCATAAAAGTTGGGGTCTTACATATGTGGCATGCAAGATTAGGACATGTGAATGTGGCTTTTATTAAAAAATTGAAACAACTTGAGCTTATACCTAATCTTGCAAATACCGAGTTTAATAAATGTGAACTTTGTGTAAAAGTAAAACATGCTAAGAAACCTTTTAAAAGTGTTGAAAGATAAACTGAACTACTTATGTTAATTCATAGTGATCTAGCTGATTTTAAAAATACTACGAGTAGAGGTGATCAGAAATATTATATTTCTTTTGTAGATGATATGTCTAGATATACTCGTATTTATCTTCTTTCCTCTAAAGATGAAGCAGAAGAAATGTTTATTAAATATAAAGCAGAAGTTGAAAATCAGTTAGAAAGAAAAATTAAAAGACTTAGATCTGATCGTGGAGGTGAATATGATTCGGGAAGTCTTAAAAAATTTTGTGAACTAAATGGAATTATACATGAAACTTCTCCACCTTATTCTCCAAAGTCTAATGGAGTCGCAGAAAGAAAAAATAGAATACTTAAAGATATGATGAATGCTATGTTAATTAGTTCTGGTTTACCTTCTAATATGTAGGGAGAATCTTGCCTTTCTGCAAATCATATTTTAAATAGAGTTCCACATAAAAAGATAGACTCAACACCATATCATTTATAGAAGAACCATGCACCTAATTTGGGGTATCTTAAAGTGTGGGGGTGTCTAGCTAAAGTAGCTATACCAGAATTTAAAAGGAATAAAATTGGACCTAAAATAATGGATTGCATTTTTATTGGATATGCTTCTAATAGTGCTGCTTATAGAATTTTGGTAATTAAAGATGCAACTAATAATTATCAAAATAATTCAATTTTGGAAACAAAGGATGTAGAATTTTTTGAAAATATATTTCCAATGAAAATAAGAGATGAGGGCAATCCTTCTTCAAGTGAACATCTTAAAAGGAAGATAAAGAACCTGTACCTACATCTACTAGAAGTAAAATGCAACGTTTTGAGAAAACTTTTGGTCCAAATTTTATAACTACTTTTATAACTGAAGATGACCCTAAAACTTATGAAGAAGCAATGAAATCAATTGATGCAAATTTTTGGAAGGATGCTATTAATAGTGAATTAGATTCTACTATGTCTAACCATACATGGGAACTAGTTAATTTGCCTAGAGGATGTAAACTTATTGGATGTAAATGGGTGTTTAAAAAGAAGTTAAAAACTGATGGGTCTATTGATAAATTTAAGCCAAGACTTGTAGCAAAAGGGTTTACTCAAAAGGAAGGTTTTGATTATTTTGACATTTACTCACCAGTAACTAAATTAGCAACCATAAGAATTTTAATTGTTTTGGCTTCTATTCATAAATTGATAATCCACCAAATGGACGTTAAAACTGCCTGTTTGAATGGAGAGTTAAATGAAGAAATATATATGTGTCAACCTGAAGGGTTTGTTGTTCCAGGTGAAGAACAAAAAATGTGTAGACTTGTAAAATCTTTGTATGGTTTGAAACAAGCACCAAAACAATGGAATAACAAATTTAATAAAACTCTATTGTCTAATGATTTTGTGACAAATGAATCTTATAGTTGTGTCTATAGTAGATTCAATGGAAATTGTGGTGTGATTATTTGTTTATATGTGGATGACTTACTAATATTTGGTACTGATGAGAAAGTTATGAAAACTACTAAAGATTTTTTATCATCTAAATTTGACATGAAAGATTTAGGAGAAGTAAATTTGATTCTTGGCATGAAAATAAATAAACATGCAAATGGTTTAGTTTTATCACAGTCCCATTATGTGGAAAATATTCTTAAGAAATTTAATTTCTTTAATGAAGAACCATTAGGAACCCCTTATGACTCTAGTGTGCATTTAAAGAAAAATAAAGGGAATGGTATTTCACAAATTGAATATGCTATAATCATTGGTAGTGTAATATATTTAATGAATTGTACTCGACCTGATATTGCATATGCCATTAGTAGACTTATCAGATATACACATAATCCTTCACAAGATCATTGGAATGCATTATCACGGCTAATAAGGTATTTAAAAGGAACAATTAATGTAGGAGTACATATCTCTGGTCATCCTAGTGTTTTAGAAGGATATTGTGATGCTAATTGAGTATCTGATAACGATGAGACAAACTCCACTAGTGGTTATATGTTTACTTTAGGTGGAGGAGCTGTTTCTTGGAAATCTGCTAAACAAACTTGTACTACTAGATCTACTATGGAATCTGAATTTATTATAGAATTGACAGGTACAGAAGCAGAGTGGATAAGAAATTTATTGGCTGATATACCATTGTGGTCTAAGCCAATTCCTGCTATTTCTTTGCATTGTGATTCTCAAGCAGCTATTAGCAGGGCAATGAACCATGTTTATAATGGAAAATAGAGACATATTCTCTTGAAGCATAATATTGTACGGGGATTGATCAGTAACGGGGTTATTTCCATGGAATTTGTGAGGTCTAAAAAGAACCTAGCGGATCCGTTTACGGGATTGAGTCAAAAGGTAGTCCAAGAAGCATCCAGAGGGATGAGACTATTGCCAACATTTTGAGTAAATAATATGTGATGGAAACCCAACTCATGTGATTTGGAGATCCCATGAATTGGGTTCAATGGGCAACAATAAGTCATGTAATTATTTAAGTAAAGCACTACAATTATTTATATTTCTCCCTGTGTGTATGTGGTGATTACTGACAAATTATGATAGGATGAATCATTTAGATTCTTAATCAAACTCATAGCCCTAAAGGGTGGTGTATATCAGTTTACACTTGATGGGTTCACCTATATAAAGGTGGAGGTGTAGGCCGCTTCCTATGAGAGTCTTTGGCAAACTCTCTAGAGCCTTTATGAAAATCTGGGATATGACGCATGGCCTAGAACGCGCCCAACCGTGGACTTGTGTGGATTCAGGATTTTTAGATATGTTTGCAAGTTCAATTGATTGTATCATAGATAATGGGTTCAAGAATATAGTTCACATATAATCTACAATCATGAGCTTGTTCCACTAAGTGTCGATTCAAACCCACAAGGTATCGACGTTATGTATCTAAAATTCATTGCCTTTCTTACTTCCTTTTAATTTTTCTATGTTTGATAATTTTGAATCATGTGGGGGATTATTGGTTATGCTTCAAATTTATGGTTTTATCAAAATCTCACATTGGCTATTTTGGAAACACTCATGGTGTATATTAGTACTTGTTGGTATGAGCTTAGTAACTTGGTTGGAAAAAAGGGATGGGCTCGCGCACATGAGGATGGCTAAGGAATTGGGCTAGGCCAAGCTTGGTTCTTGGACTTTCGGTCAGAAAACCTTAGTACGTGTGTGTGCACATTACGCCTGTGCAGGAGGGTGCCGATCCGGTTGATTATGCCTCACAGGTGCACCCAGGTAGCCCACTATTTTTCTTAAATCTCTAACTTTTATTTCTTTTAATACCAACCCTAGCCATTTTCGTTAACGTTTTTCCCCCAACGTTCATTAACGTAAAACGTTATTTATTTCCAACGTTCACGTTATTTATTTCCCTTCCAACGTTCACGTTATTTATTTCCCAATGTTCTTCTTCTTCTTATATATATACTAATTCTGTTTTTCAAAAGAAAAACACACAACATATACAGTTTATCTTCTTCTTCTTCTTGTCTCTAAATAGTTTGTTCTTATAAACTCTGTTAATTGGGCAATCCACAAAGACGAGTCCACAGTCTTCTTCTGCGAGTACACGCAATTGAAGGCTTTGCCGTTGAATCTTGGAGGGTGAACGCCGTGAGCTCAATTGTACAGAAAGTTTATTATAACTAGTGAGGGCGGAATCACTTTTTAGGACAGTAGCTTTGCTACGCCTCGGCTTTCTTCATATACCAGATAAGTTATTCCAGTTTTATTCGTCAATTGCTGTCAAATTTCAGTTTGTGCTTAATCCCACCCTTGAGGGCAAGGGTGATTTTGAGGGGGGTAAAGAATAGGTAAGGTATATAGAAGTAATATACTATACTGTGTGTAACTCTTGTTTTCAGTCATGGAATGAAATGTGAAGTTTCTCTCTCTCTCTCTCTACGATTTTCTCTCCCAATTTCTAGTCTGTCTTCTTCTTCTCAAAATTCTTTCTTAATTCTTCTCAAAATTCTTGTTCTACTTGTCTATTCCTTACAATCTGATTTGGAGATGGAGGAACAAGACTGCAATAGAGATTGACAGAGAATGACCGACCAATTCACGGAAACTAATAATTCCACAATAGAAAATAATATTTTCACATGAAAACTGTCGCTATAGAATTTACAACGACGGTTTTCACCGTCACTATACATTTATATCGACACTTTTCATGTAAAAATATAAAAAAAATATTGTAAAAATATCAATTTAGTCATCCTATTTATTTATTATTATCCATTTAACCTAACTCATTTAAAATTTATTAAAATAAATGAATAATTTTACCCATTTAATAATGAGTTAGTGGACACATTAATGGCTTGGTGAATAATTTTGCCAGCTCTAATCATGGCCAATCAGAATAAAGACAACAATCAAATAACAACAACAAATCAAATCAATACTATGCAACAAAGCATCTATCTTAGCTTTAGCTTCTTTGGCATATTTTGCTAGGTTTGTCATGCTGTCTAAAAGGTATATTTAGCATCCTTTGTAATTTACTCTTTCTTAGATTAGTAGTAGTGATAGTTCTATAATACTTTTTAGTTCCGTGTTATTGAAAATTATAGTATTTTATTAAGTAAATAAAAATTTAATATTATCAAAAAGTCCTCAAGTCAAAGGCCGAATGTACAATTGTCTAATTCTGAATAAATAATTTTTTTTTCTGTTTTAAAAATATTTATTGTTTAAAATAAATTTTCAACATTAATAGTAACTAATAACTGGCTTTTTTACTCATAAATCCTTTTAGAAAGATGTGTAATAATAACCCATATTATAATTCTATCCAGTCACATATACTGATATGTTTCATAAATATAATTGGACACAAATTTATCACAATATATACCAAGACGTTTAAAGCCTGTTCTGGGACAATTTATAAGTTGGTCAAATCAATTTATAAATTGTTTTTTTTACTGTTGAAGTGTTTGGGGCCGACTTATTTTTGACTTAAATGTCACTTTTAAGAAGTAATAAATTCTAATTTCTTGAAAAATGAGTTATAAGTCATTTTAAAATAAGTAGGTTTGACCAAGTGTAAAGACTCTTATTTTAACTTATAAATTATTTTAGCCCTTACCTTCATATTTTTTAACTTAATTTTTGATTTATAAATCAAAATGATGTCAAACATTTTTATTTATAAATCGCTACTTAAAATGACTTATAAATCAGTTTAAATATTAATTTATAATCCATTTTAAAATAAGTCATCCCCAAAGAGACCCTTAATAATATGTCTGAATTAAAGTATTAGTTAACAGGTCTCTCACTCATTCTACACCTATAATACTTGTGCTTTAATTTTTTTTATTATAATATAAAAATATATTTCAAAAAAATATAAAATTAATGATAAATCATGTTCAAAATAAAAAAGGAGGATACAAATGGAACCAAATTTAATTATGTGAGAGATTGATAAAGATAAAATAGGAGTTTCTCTATAGATTATAGGAGTTGAGAGAGATTTATAGTAGAAATAAAATAGGACATTAAATTATATCTTATGAAAATAATTTTTTGGAGTTTGATAAAACTTTACGCATACTTGTAAATTAATCTGACTTCATTAAATTTAAACCTAAAGTGTGACAAAAAAATCACTGAGTTGGCGGTTAAAAAAACTGCGCGCTTTATATATATATATATAGAAAATCATTTTTATTTCCCAATTCCTCATCTCTGTCACTTCCTTCCTTCCCTCTTTTCACTGTGTACGTGTCCATAAAGTAAACCATAGATTAGTAGATCTGCATATTGTACATAAAAAATACCATAAAGATTCCGATAAGAGACGAATTGAATTTTGCTCAGATCATCTGAATGAAGCTTTAAATTTTGTAGCAGATTCTAGAGAGAGAAAGAGAAGAAGGGTAGTAAATAATGCAGCAGTAGTAATAATATTAAATTTCAGCACATTTCTTGTGAAATTAAAAAGGGTTTTCTTTTCCTTTTGCCTGTACCCATTGTTGAGTATAGCTTCAATTTCGCGTATAAATTATAGCATTTTACAAGCATCAAAATTGCACCCAAAAAGGGGGGAAATTGAGTGATTGGGAGAGAGAAATGTGGAATTCGCTGAAAAATGTTGGATCAGGAATTGGTTCCTGGTTGCGCGAAAAAATTCTCGATCCTCTGCTCCAAATCCTCCAAAGGTACTTTAGTAATTTTTATTTGTTTATGTATATATATGTGTACTATGTGTTTTTGGGTAATAGTTAGATTGTATCTTTTAGTAATTAATAATGTGTGTATTTATCTTTTTTGTTTGTCTATTTAGTGGCTTGCTAAATTTTTTCGTAAGAAAGCTTAGGATTATCTGATTCTACATATAGTATGTGGAAAAGAGAAAATGCTGTCTTGTTCTTTTTGGGTATGATAAGATTGGTAAGCTCTTTTTTAATTTTTTGGGTAATAGGAAAGATTAGGAGTATCTGATTTTATACTATGCCAAGCATGGTTACCAGTAATCTTATTGACCATACGTAAAAAGGAGACCGGGTATTTGAAAGCTAGTGGAATGCACTAGGCATACCGTTCACGTACCATGATTCGGAAGGATATTACCTGGTTCGTGGAATGCAGGGTGTTCCATGCTAACTCGGATACGAAAATATAACTACTGTGATGACTGATGAGGGTCTTAGAATGTAACTGAAAAAGAAAGTATATACAATCATATGAATTCAACATTTCTTTTTACCTTCTTTTTCAGCTATAATCTAGAGCTTCATTACAACACTGAAAAATAAGCAAAGAAAAGAACTTTCTTTTACTTCTGTTAGATCGAATTGGATAATGAATTGTTAAAAGGAATTGCTTATACTTTTGTGGTTGATGTGAGAAATTCTCCTGTTTGATTCAGGGGTGCTGAGCCGAAGCAATTGGCATTCTCAGCTGCTCTTGGCATTACTTTTGGAATATTTCCCATTGTTGGTACGTTTGTTATTTTCTGGGGTTCCTGCAATGTTGCTTCGTTACTTGATAAAGTACTACCATATATATAGTAGTTTATGGAAGAGTTCGGTTATTTATTTGTTAAATTACACTACAGGATAACAACATTGAGTTTGGTTAAATTAATTATTAATTTTCATTTCTCACTCTAGGATAACAACATTAATGTTAGGCGTCTTACCATCTTCTTCAACTCCTAATTTGATATGATGGATTGAATATTTGTCCTTCTTTGTTCTGTGCGAACCATGGGGAAGAAAAAGGCTATTGGGATGATGTCATGTACTAGGACCATTATGTGTTCTTAGTTTAGTTTTACTATTGTATTTTAAACTTACAGAAACTTCTAAATGTTAACGCATCATAGATGAGAATGGTGAATAAAGATTATTGTTTTTGCATGAATTCATGGTTCAGCAAGTTGCAACTGATTTAACAAAAAAAATGAAAGAAACAATTTATTTGAGTTTACCAACTAGCGATAGTACATTGTCTTGGTAATCATTACAAAAGGGAAACTTCCTTGAAGTGTTCCTTCATCATGCAAGGTAGATAAAGGGCATTGTTACGGGGAGGGACACTCATGTTTTATAAACTACCTGTAGCTGTTTCGTTTTGATTTATTTTTCCTATTTTGGTGATAAACACTTGCACTGGTAATTACCCTATCAAAGCGGAGAACAGTAAAAACCACATAACCCATTACCACTTATAATGGTATTGACTTGTATCTAGAACTTAGATCTTTGTGCTAACCTAGTGTACGGCTGCAATTGCCCATTGAGTCAATTTACTTCTTTGGCAGTCACACAGGTTAAGCCAATCTATAGTGAAGTTCCTAATTGCTTTTTGTAACTACATGTATTCAAGTTCTGACTTCAATCCACCTGTTTTCCCAGCATCAGTATTCAGTAATGCTCAGGCCTAAGGCCAGAGCCTAGATATATGTATAAACCAGCTAATAACAAACATCATAAGGTCTTCAATTAACTAGTTGTCTGCCCCAGGTTCTAGACTGACAACCTCTTTTTTCCTGCTGTGATCCTTCAGTTATATATGATGATAGTGGGTGTTAATTTAATTGATATATAATACTACCTTCCATTTGGAAATAAGAGTACTACTTTTTAAGTTGAATTCCCTCACCCCCACCTCCACCTCCACCTCCACCTCCACCTACACCCCCGGAACAGTAAGGTTATCATTTGACACTTGGACATAATTTTTCTTAATAAATATTTCTAATAATATATTTCTCTTTGAAGTTTAATATTGAACAGAAATTATTTAGAAAATTAATTCTATGTTTGTCCAAAGCAAACCTTGAGCTTGAAGTGAAGTTCGCAACCCTTTCTTAGGTCAATCCCTTTGAACAGCCTCTTCTGATTAACTTCCGGAATCACCAGCATTGGCTTAAGGAAAAAAGAAGAAGAAAAGAGTAAGACTCTTATTCTTGATGGAGGAATATGTTCAAATTTTCATATGTTACTTCCTTTTTTAGCTGTATTCTGTCCTGATTAATTTTAGATAATGACAGGTTATTGTATTTCCTGTGATTGTTCTTTAGCTTTATGTTGATTGATACTTTTCTCTAAGGAATAGGACTTCCTAGTATATTGTTAGTTATGTGTTTATAATCTAGTTTAGGCATCTTGTTTTTCTTCTAATCATGACTGATGGAAATGCAAACCATAACTGAGAACCAAATCGGAAATTCTTATAATAGGAGTGAATTACTATGAGGACTGACTATTTTTTGTTTGTATTGTATTCTCAGACATTGTTTCCAGAGTGATGATTTATGTGTGAGAGAGCAAATAATAATTTGCTACTTATGTAAAAGTTCTTTATTTGTATTGTGAAACAATAGTCTTCCTTCTCTCTTGTTGTCTTCTTATCAATAAAAAATTTCTTATTGTTTGTAATTAAAAAATTCTAGTGCTCTCACATTGTAGATATACATTATAAGCCAAGCTTAAGATTATCCGTTAATTTATTTAACATTCTAAGTTTGGAACATCATCAGCTGAGTTCAGCACACTCAAGATTCAATATTCCCTCTATACTCCTCTAAAATCAAGTTTAAGTAGTCTAAATGCGACCTGGTAAGCTGTTAAGTTGTTTATCCTACTCATTCAAGTCCCTGTTTTTCTCTATGCACCAAAAGAAATAAGTCCCATTTTTTCTCACTTCGGATTTTGTCTTCAGAACAGAGTGGTCTGACCATAATCCTTTTTGAAATCTTGCCAGTATACTAGAGACACTTATGTTGAATGATGAATAGAGAGAGAGAGAGACTGAGATTCGATTATACTAATAAAACAATTGATAATATTCAATTATAAGAAAGAACATGCGTGTCACGTTTTTCCCTCATGTTGGATTCTAGTTGATAAGTAATCAACAGACAGACTCAACAGAGAATGTTTATGTGGAATGTTATTTCTTGAGTATGCTATTCATGGGCTCACAAAACAAATTAATAATAAGAAATTATAAACACATACTTTAACTTCTTCAGACAAGCAGTTTTCAATGCAATTCACTTCCAAATTTGTTGGGTTTATCTTTTTTGTCCTCCATGCTTGAATGCTAAATTTACTCTTGAGAAATGTGAGGCATTTGATATGCAGTTATGCGATAAGGTTTTCGAATTTTCCAGAAAATTAGTAGATTAACAACAGCATTTGGATGAAAATGAAAGTATGAATGATTTTGAGTTGTTTGAAGATTCCTAAATGTTGACCTACTCTTATCATCAATAGGGGTCACTGTATTTCTGTGCGGGCTGGCCATTGCGGTGCTTGGATCTCGTTGCCATGCTCCAACTGTAATGCTGGCTAATTTTATTGCTACCCCAATTGAGTTGAGGTAAATATTTAGTTCATTGTTAATATTATGTGTAACATGGGACAAAACTATACCCTTAATTTATTTTGCTAGTTCGGTAAATGGGACTATTTTTGTGGAACCGAGTACTATTGTATGGGAGAGATGATGGATCCACTTGCACCTGATAACAACTACTTATTCTTGTACCGCTTTTAACTTTTTGTGGGATGAATATTTTGCCAAACAAACTGTTGGAGTTACTATTGATTACATAATTGTTCTGTTTGCCAAATTTTTACTTCATTGTAGATCGAAAGATTCCATCTATGAAGTGCTAATAGTAGTTGAAATATAATAGTAGTTGAAATATATTATCTCCAAATGGCTGACTAAGATAAAATTTAGTAAGCAGTAATAGGAACAATTAATCTATCTAATGCAACATGAATTACATAAAAGGTTATTAAGATGTCTAAGAACAAGAAGCTTTACATAATTACACATGTGCAACGGATGTTTCCCCTTGTTATTGTAAGCCAATATTCTTTCTTTGTTGATGTTTCTTTGAGATACTAGCTACTTTATTTCCTAGGACAATAATTGGAATGTGGTTTACAAAAAATTAATTTTATCTCACTTGCAACACACCATGTTTTTAGAGTCAAAGTACTTATGTAGGCATGGACCTTCTGTGTTATGCATGGCACCCTCATATTGTGTGCAGTGTGGAGTGTGGGGATAGATGCATGTATAAGCAACTCGTGCTTTTATTGTTATTCTTATTATTATTATTTTGGAACTGATTGTGGAATGCATGCATCTTAGTATTCTGATCTCTGTTTGTGTTTAGTTTGGTTATTCCATTCTTACGCGCTGGGGAAGTTGTTACTGGTGGACCTCATTTTCCTTTGACCTCTGATGCTTTGAAGAAGGTGTTGAAAGGACAAGCTTCAAAAGAGGTCTTCCAAAGCATCTTCCATGCGGTAGGTAACCAGTTCGATTATTTTATAATTAAGCTCTCTCTCTCTCTTGTACCAACAAAAAAAGCAAAACAGAAAGAAGCTCTTTCTCTCTCTGCACATTTTTATTCTAGGTCGATAGGAGTATTACATTTCTTTCTCCATGTGATCAACTATATAGACCCAAAACTGTAAACACTTCAATTGCTAGGAGGTAAGCTTACGTGCCAGGTTTAAGGTATACGAAGGTATGCCGTTAGACCTGTTGAGTAGACACCAAAGTCACAATTTCCTTTCAATTTAGTGGTAGAAGATAATAAATTTCATAAGGTTGTTAACAAGTTTGTTATATAGTATATTCTAACTAGGTCTTGTAGCAGTTCAGAATGTCAGATTTGATTGATCCATATTTCAGCATCATATATGTACAAGATCAGTTTACACACACACGGAAAATGCAGATGAGATATCTCAATCGGTAACGGAATGTTATAATATTCTGATAAAAGAAGAAGATTAATGTATATGAAGGTATGAGGTTAAAGGAATATGAGAAGTAACAGAGAATAGAAGATAATCCTCTTAGTTATAATGTTCATAGTGACTACTCATGCAAAGCATTTCAACGGCCAAAAGAAATTTGTAGAAGAATGTTAGACATGACTCAGACCATAGAAGATTGCAGATGAGAGAAACTCAAGCTTCACTAATTATATGGAAAAAAAAGAGGCATTGAAGCTTTTTTTGAAGTAATGCTCTTAAGTAGTAGGTGAAAATTGCAATAATAATTAAAGATGCACTTGAAGGGACCTTTAAGAAATTTTAGGTCAGAGATCACTTCATTAGAGGGGTTTAATGGTAAACCATTCTGAGTTAGGAATTTCTAGTTTCAGTCTCATGTCCCAGCTCGGTTGATTATCCGGTTCACAAGGATTCAAAGATGAAGGGGATTCTTGTCAGGCTTGTTATTTTTGCTGTGTTGAACCAATTCATAAGAGGAGAGTTTTATCAAAATCTGTCCGAAAAAGCTATTCAAGTCTGTTATTGCTACTAGTCTATGAGTTAGCAAATTTAAACCAGTTGATACATAATAATTTACTGCCAGTCAACATCACTGAAATAGTAATGCCTTTTCTTTTTGCCTTTTCTGTAGATGACTTGTATCTTTGATTTTTACAGATCCCGTCAAACTCTACTTTGTTAAGTGAATTGTTGGAAGTTTAGAAAGCCTGGCTTACTTTGGTTATTTCAAAACGCCGTCTTCAGTCCTAATTTTGTTGTTCTTCATGTTTTTCTTTGTTGCGGTTATCAATGTTTTTCCTTGTTTTTATCGTATTCAAATGCTTAGATTAACAGTCATTTATTGACCATCTCTGCAGTTGTTGGGTTGGTTTGTTGCTGCACCAATCATCTTGGCTATACTCTATGTATTGTTTTTGCCCATCTTTACTATCCTAGTTCGCAAGCTCAGCGCTGGTCCGTCAAGCCCGAAGGCACCACTCCTGGCCCTCACAGATGTCGATCTCAAGGTAAGGGATGTTTGATTAACACTACAGCTATCGAATGTATTATCTACCACATTAGTGTGGAGCAAATGTTGTTGTGGCAGACACTGCTTGTATATAGAAATTTATAGAATATGGTCAAGTTTCAAGCTTTCTAAGAATGTTAAACCCAATGTTGTTATTATGTGGTGTTACAGAAAATATAAAAGAAACAAAAACATCTGTTTAATCGTAATACCAATGAAACACTGATATTCTTCAATCTGAAATAGATAATCTGTTCCTCCTTTTAATCTTGTGTGATGATCATTATTGACTTTTTTACGGTCAATATGAGTTATTTATATTCTCAAATTGATATAGATGCATTTAGTTTCAGTCAATAAAATAAAATGATGTATATTATATACTTTTCAAAGAGTACTAATAATAAGAATCAAGAAAATACAATGTTACTCTTGGGGCAAATGAATTTTTTCTATTTTTTTTGCTGGTTGATATTTTTCAAGTAAAAATAATGTTGTCAGAAAAAATATATTTATCACACTTTTGTAATTGTTTTAATGATACTGAACATTTGAAGTGACATTTATTACCCTGTTTGTTATAAAATTTTAGCAAAGTGTATAAAGATACTTTTATAATTGCTGCATAAATTTAGAGAGAATAAGCAAGAGAAAAGAGAGAAATTCTTCAGAGAGAATTCTTCTTATTTCAATCAGTAGCATGCACTGCCTTATATAGGCAAGGTAGAGGAGTCATGGGGAAGGAAGGAAAAGGGGAGTACGGGAGAAGCTAGCTAAGGGAATCACATGTATAATACTTCTCCTGATTCCCTACGATATAAGATTATGTCTCATTAAAAACCTTATTAAGAAAATCCAGTGGGAAAAACTTAACGAAGGGGAAAAGAGTACATATCTTTTACATAAATATCATTTAATTAATTGCCTCGTTAAAACCTTGTCAGGAAAAATTCATTGGGATAAAAACCGTGACTAAGGAAAAAGAGTACAGTCTTCCCCTCAAAAGGAATTCATTACTCCTTGATGAAATGTTGTCATAAGTCTTTCAGTCGACACATTCCGATCCTTTTATGAAGTTTTGCAAACGTTGCATTTGGTAACGACTTTGTGAATAAGTCGGCTAGATTATCACATGATCGAATTTGATGCACATCTATACCCCCCTTCTTTTGTAGCTCATGTGTGAAGAAGAATTTGGGTGAAATGTATTTTGTTCTATCTCCCTTGATGTACCCTCCTCTAAGTTGAGCAATGCATGCAGCGTTATCCTCGTACAGAATTGTAGAAATGTCTTTGATTGATGGTAATCCACGTGACTTTTGAATATGCTGAATAATTGATCTCAACCAAACACACTCTCTGCTTGCTTCATGTATAGCGAGAATCTCTGAGTGATTTGAAGATGTAGCTGTCATGATTTGCTTTGTGAATTTCCAGGATATAGCAGTGTCACAATATGTAAATACATAACCTGTTTGTGATCTTCCATTGTGTGGATCTGATAAATATCCTGCATCGGCATATCCAACCAATCGCGACGTTGAATCTTTTGGATAAAATAACACAAGATCTATACTTCCACGGAGGTATTTAAAAATGTATTTGATCACATCCCAATGTCTCTTAGTAGGAGAAGAACTATATCTTGCTAACAAGTTGACAGCAAAAGTAATATCAGGTCGTGTACAGTTTGCAAGATACATAAGAGCACCTATTGCACTTAGGTATGGAACTTCAGGTCCAAGAACTTCTTCCCCACTTTCTAGAGGCCGAAATGGATCTTTATCAACTTCTAAAGATCGAACAACTATCGGGGTAGTCAAAGGATGAGCTTTATCCATATGAAAACGACTGAGAATCTTTTCAGCATATGTGGATTGATGAACAAAAATTCCAGATGCTAAATGCTCCACTTGTATTCCCAAACAGAATTTTGTCTTTCCAAGATCTTTCATTTCAAATTCATCTTTTAAATAAGTAGCAGTTCTTGTGAGTTCTTCAGGAGTACCTACAAGATTCAAATTATCCACATATACAGCAATGATGGAAAATCCACTTTGTGATTTCTTAATAAAAACACATGGACATACTTGATCATTTATATATCCATCTTTTATTAAATAATCACTAAGTCGATTATACCACATACGACCAGACTGTTTCAACCCATACGACGAGCGTTGTAACTTGATTGAATATATGTGACGGGGCCTTTGTGATTCAGCCATTTTCAATCCTTCAGGGATTCTCATGTAAATCTCACTGTCAAGTGAGCCATATATGTAAGACCCCAAATTTTATGAAATAAAAGTATTCAATTTTTCTATTTAGTAAATGGTTAAATTGATAAAAATTTAAAGTTAAGGGTGATATATGAAATTTTTTCAAACTACGCAAGTGGTTATAAAATATTCATTGTTGTCGGGGAATATTCGTTTAGTCGTGGAATATTCTTTCTGTCGAGAAATATTCGTACGACGGCGCAGCTATTTGTGGGCCCCATAACGAATAACTGTCTGGTGAAGAAAACGACAAATTTGAGTTTTTACAAATAACGGCGTAGTTGTTACCGTTAACACTGTTGGAATACCCGGTGGTTAAAATACAGTAATACGCGTTATTGCACAGTAGCACACGGTATTGCATAGTATTTTTGAAATTATTGATTCTTACGTAAGAAGGCACTACTCAATAATTGTTACAGTAATTACTGTTCAATATTTTATTTTATTGATTCAATAATTGCTACGTTAAAATTTTATATTATTGTTGTTCAATAATTGTCACTGCACAGTATTTCCCATTATCAGATCAATAATTCATATTATTTGAATAATATTATTAGATAACATTATTGACAATGTCTAGAAAGTTCTGTCTAAGGAGAGGTTTGGTCATCTAATTGCGCGCCAGTAAGGAGAAATTCTTATTGGAAAGCCCTCTCTTTCCTGGGAACGGCCTGGTTGCCATAAATTTGATTCTGTAATATTATTTGTGAATAATTAATTATTGATTCATATGATAAGGAAATATTTATTTTATGTGGATATAAATGAGGGATATATTTTTGTGGTTAAAAATGAAGGAGTTAATGTTGAGGTGTTTTATCTGTATTTTTATCGGAATGGAGGTATTAAAAATCAAATTAGGGTTTTTGAGATATTTTACGGGGTTTATAATTTTTAATCCGACCGTTGGATCGTGGTAATTTTTGGATATGTTATTCATATATAAGTTGAGTATATGTCCACAAATTCTGAACCGTTAAAAATGAACGTATGCTTTGTTATAAATTTTACGAGATGACTGGTTCAGAAATTGTTGAATTTTTGGAGTTTATCATTTTGGTGAAAAATTCTAGAATTGGTGGGCCCCACTTGTGGTTGGTGAAGAAATGTGCTGAATTATATTTTAAATGTGGTGGGTGGGAATAGTTACAGGTAAAGCCATCAGGTTGCAGGTCAAGCCTACTAAAATTTTCCTATAACTAGAGGGCTAAGTTAGAATTGAAAATCACACCAGAAACATAAGCTTTCTCTCTTTCTCTCTCTATATTATGAAGAATATTTTGTGAGTATTTAGATACTTGGTGAGTTGCTATTCATCAGTGCAAGTTTCCTTCAGCTTTATATCCGATATCCGGTCTGAAGTGCTGCTATTTTGAGGTAAGGGATAGTAAGAGATAGTAAGGGATTTTAAGGGTTGTTATAATTTTCGGTTTCGTAATTTTTCTGATCTTCAAAAATTTTGGAAAAATTTGAAATGATATTTTGATGAGTTTTCTTGATTGTGCCCAAAAATGGTGATTTTTGGATGTATAGATTGAGAGTTATGAATTTTATGAGAAAAGACTATTTTAAAAGTAACCGCTTATAATTCCTTGTGGTTAACTCCAAAATTGATGAAATTTTTATTGGGAGTACATGTATATGATAGAAGTATACTCTGTAAATTTCAGAACTTTTGGACAAAAGTATAATTTTTGATAAATGTCTAAATATTCGGCTGTTTTGGCCATATGAAAAATAGTAAATGACTTTTAAAATTTCTGAGAAAAATATATGTTCACTATGGGACTATATTATGCTAAATATCAGAAAAGAAATATTTTTGGTACTGATTTGATATTTTTCATGAAAATGGTCTAGTTATGAGTAAATGAATTAAATACGTTTTGTGAAGTAAGAAAATTAGAAAATATGATTTTATGGCTTGAGAATCCTATATGAGGTATATGTAGATTTTTTTATGAGGGTTTTTAGTTATTGGTGATGAAATCTTATGAGTTTGGTATTTTGGATGATTAAATGCATTATTTAGTAAAGTGTAAACAATTAAAATAAATTGTTTATAAGCTTAAGAAATATTATTCTTTCAATATCATTATACCGAAATATTGGTATGTATTTTATTGTAGAATTTCTACTTTTTTATGTCGAGTTTACTATTCATGAGTTACTATTCACGAGTTACTATTTATGAGCTACTATTCACGAAGTTACTATTCATGAGTTACTATTCATGAGTTACTATTCACGGGTACTATTCACGACAAAATTGATTTCTTGTTTTAACCAAATTATAGTTGATTTATGAATATTACTCTTGATATTAAATTTAGATGTTTTGATTATATTGATTTTACTATTATATATAACATTTTTATAACCTTAATGTTGAATTTCTCTTTCACCTGAGTGTAAAGATGGGTAAATTATTGGTATGATCGTGACTGATGAATATCTTTGGCCTGTAGTGCAAAGATGAATTGTTAACTGGTATGATCATGACCATTGAATTTATAATTGAATATCTTTAGCTTAAGTGTAAAGACGAATTGATTAACATGGTTATAATTATTGTTTATATAATTCTGAAATGATTATATATTTCTTTGAGATATTAATATATTTGGCCTATAGTGCAAATATGAACTGTTGAAGAATATCTTTGGCCTGTAGTGCAAAGATGAATTATTGATGAATATCTTTGGCCTGTAGTGCAAAGATGAACTGTTGATGAATATCTTTGGCCTGTAGTGCAAAGATGAATTATTGATGAGTGCGAAGATGGATTTATTAACATGATTATGAACAGGAACTGTGATTTGGTATAACCATGATCTTTGATGTTTCAGGTAAAGACAGGTGATGAAAATTATCTTCGTTCTGGATGTGAAGAGGAATTTAGAATCATAATTATGATTATGAGTTATTTATATGATTGTGGACCAGAACTGTTGATTGATGTTACAGGGATAAAACATTGTTGATGGATTTTTAACATGGAGAAGATAATAGACTTTATGGTCTATTTGACTCTTCTAATGGATTGCTCGTTCTGCTGCAACTATGGTTAAAATTTTTATCATTTACCATATGTTCTAAATCTCTGATTTATTATTGATGAAGGCTATTGATAATTTAATTATCTTTAGTCATGATATTCTTTACTGAGCTAGTTGTGCTCACCCTTTTGCTTCACAATTCCTTTCAGGTAATAAGAGTGTAGCTGGGTCGAGCGGGGGTAACAAGGGAATAGAACGGTGGTCATCATTTAGTACTTATATTTGGTGAAGAAAATAGGGTGAGGCGAACCCAACGTTGGAAGGGTGTTTTGTCACTATCATACAAGATGTCTAATGACATACAACCTCGTGTCATCATAAGACATGGTTGTGCTCATCCACTTGCTGAGTATATCTATGGGCACTACCTATATAATCTTGGTGTTTGTTTGAAGTATAATTCACGATTAAAGACAGTGGAGATAATGATAAGTCAAGAGAAGACTCACTATTGGGAAGAATATGATAGTAATCTTCTCGTTTTTTTTGGGGTCTATTGGGTCAACCAAAGATAATTCTGTGGCCATATGATATCTATCATAACCTAGACGCGTGGCCTTCCATGTACGAAGGTTTTCTTGAGCACTTCCCAAAGATTCTAATTTCTAAAACAGTTTTTGACTATACCTTTATGTAAGGTGTCATTGTGAGGTGATGTCCACGGTTGGAACATGAGTCGCATTTGGTATATATTTGTATCCAAACTCACAGCATATGTGTTGTTGTATTTTACACGATAATTGTTGTAATAAAGTTGTAGTTGTTTTCTGTACCATGTATTTGGCGACTCAGAATAGGTTGGATGGAATGGACCTATTTTGGGGTTGTCACAGTTGGTATCAGAGCTTAGGGATATGGTCTCTGGCGGAGATCGGGGAATATAACTAGGAGGGGAAAGATGAGTAAATCCTTCGCTAGTGTGTCTTACCTAAGCTTATTTTTTGGTCAGTCATAATATCGGGATATTATATGATATGTTAATTTGTTAAATTAACTCTTGTTTTGAAGCTGTATTCTAGAATGATATTTGAAATACAGGAGATGAGCAATGGAGAAATTATGATGACAGGGAAGATGTAATCTGAAATGAAAGGAAGGTATTCTCAACACTTTGAAATACCAGGTACGTAAATTTCGAGGACGAAATTTCATAAGGAGGGGAGATTGTAAGACCCCAAATTTTATGAAATAAAAGTATTCAATTTTTCTATTTAGTAAATGGTTAAATTGATAAAAATTTAAAGTTAAGGGTGATATATGAAATTTTTTCAAACTACGCAAGTGGTTATAAAATATTCATTGTTGTCGGGGAATATTCGTTTGGTCGTGGAATATTCTTTCTGTCGAGAAATATTCGTACGACGGCGCAGCTATTTGTGGGCCCCATAACGAATAACTGTCGGGTGAAGAAAACCACAAATTTGAGTTTTTACAAATAACGACGTAGTTGTTACCGTTAACACTGTTAGAATACCCGGTGGTTAAAATACAGTAATACGCGTTATTGCACAGTAGCACACGGTATTGCATAGTATTTTTGAAATTATTGATTCTTACGTAAGAAGGCACTACTCAATAATTGTTACAGTAATTACTGTTTAATATTTTATTTTATTGATTCAATAATTGCTACGTTAAAATTTTATATTATTGTTGCTCAATAATTGTCACTGCACAGTATTTCCCATTATCAGATTAATAATTCATATTATTTGAATAATATTATTAGATACCATTATTGACAATGTCTAGAAAGTTCTATCTAAGAAGAGGTTTGGTCATCTAATTGCGCGCCAGTAAGGAAAAATTCTTATTGGAAAGCCCCCTCTTTCCTGGGAACGGCCTGGTTGCCATAAATGTGATTCTGTAATATTATTTGTGAATAATTAATTATTGATTCATATGATAAGGAAATATTTATTTTATGTGGATATAAATGAGGGATATATTTTTGTGGTTAAAAATGAAGGAGTTAATGTTGAGGTGCTTTATCTGTATTTTTATCGGAATGAAGGTACTAAAAATCAAATTAGGGTTTTTGAGATATTTTGCGAGGTTTATAATTTTTAATCCGACCGTTGGATCGTGGTAATTTTTGGATATGTTATTCATATATAAGTTGAGTATATGTCCACAAATTTTGAACCGTTAAAAATGAACGTATGATTTGTTATAAATTTTACGAGATGACTGGTTTAGAAATTGTTGAATTTTCGGAGTTTATCATTTTGGTGGAAAATTCTAGAATTGGTGGGCCCCACTTGTGGTTGGTGAAGAAATGTGCTGAATTATATTTCAAATGTGGTGGGTAGGAATAGTAGCAGGTAAAGCCATCAGGTTGCAGGTCAAGCCTACTAAAATTTTCCTATAAATAGAGGGCTAAGTTATAATTGAAAATCACACCAGAAACATAAGCTTTCTCTCTTTCTCTCTCTATATTATGAAGAATATTTTGTGAGTATTTAGATACTTGGTGAGTTACTATTTATCAGTGCAAGTTTCCTTCAGCTTTATATCCGATATCCGGTCTGAAGTGCTGCTATTTTGAGGTAAGGGATAGTAAGTGATAGTAAGGGATTTTAAGGGTTGTTATAATTTTCAATTTCGTAATTTTTCTGATCTTCAAAAATTCTGGAAAAATTTGAAATGATATTTTGATGAGTTTTCTTGATTGTGTCCAAAAATGGTGATTTTTGGATGTATAGATTGAGAGTTATGAATTTTATGAGAAAAGACTATTTTAAAAGTAACCGCTTATAATTCCTTGTGGTTAACTCCAAAATTGATGAAATTTTTATTGGGAGTACATGTATATGATAGAAGTATACTCTGTAAATTTAAGAATTTGTGCACAAAAGTATAATTTTTGATAAATGTCTAAATATTCGGCTGTTTTGGCCATATAAAAAATAGTAAATAACTTTTAAAAATTCTGAGAAAAATATATATTCACTATGGGACTATATTATGCTAAATTTCAGAAAATAAATATTTTTGGAACTGATTTGGTATTTTTCATGAAAATGGTCTAGTTATGAGTAAATGAATTAAATATGTTTTGTGAAGTAAGAAAATTAGAAAATAGGATTTTATGGCTTGAGAATCCTATATGAGGTATATGTAGATTTTTTTATGAGGGTTTTTGGTTATTGGTGATGAAATCTTATGAGTTTGACATTTTAGGATGATTAAATGCATTATTTAGTAAAGTGTAAACAATTAAAATAAATTGTTTATAAGCTTAAGAAATATTATTCTTTCAATATCATTATACTGAAATATTGGTATGTATTTTATTATAGAATTTCTACCTTTTTGTGTCGAGTTTACTATTCATGAGTTACTATTCACGAGTTACTATTCATGAGTTACTATTCACGAAATTACTATTCATGAGTTACTATTCACGGGTACTATTCACGACAAAATTGATTTCTTGTTTTAACCAAATTATAGTTGATTTATGAATATTACTCTTGATATTAAATTTAGATGTTTTGATTATATTGATTTTACTATTATATATAACATTTTTATAACCTTAATGTTGAATTTCTCTTTCACCTGAGTGTAAAGATGGGTAAATTATTGGTATGATCGTGACTGATGAATATCTTTGGCCTGTAGTGCAAAGATGAATTGTTAACTGGTATGATCATGACCATTGAATTTATAATTGAATATCTTTAGCTTAAGTGTAAAGACGAATTGATTAACATGGTTATAATTATTGTTTATATAATTCTGAAATGATTATATATTTCTTTGAGATATTAATATATTTGGCCTATAGTGCAAATATGAACTGTTGAAGAATATCTTTGGCCTGTAGTGCAAAGATGAATTATTGATGAATATCTTTGGCCTGTAGTGCAAAGATGAACTGTTGATGAATATCTTTGGCCTGTAGTGCAAAGATGAATTATTGATGAGTGCGAAGATGGATTTATTAGCATGATTATGAACAGGAACTGTGATTTGGTATAACCATGATCTTTGATGTTTCAGGTAAAGACAGGTGATGAAAATTATCTTCGTTCTGGATGTGAAGAGGAATTTAGAATCATAATTATGATTATGAGTTATTTATATGATTGTGGACCAGAACTGTTGATTGATGTTACAGGGATAAAATATTGTTGATGGATTTTTAACATGGAGAAGATAATAGACTTTATGGTCTATTTGACTCTTCTAATGGATTGCTCGTTCTGCTGCAACTATGGTTGAAATTTTTATCATTTACCATATGTTCTAAATCTCTGATTTATTATTGATGAAGGCTATTGATAATTTAATTATCTTTAGTCATGATATTCTTTACTGAGCTAGTTGTGCTCACCCTTTTGCTTCACAATTCCTTTCAGGTAATAAGAGTGTAGCTGGGTCGAGCGGGGGTAACAAGGGAATAGAACGGTGGTCATCATTTAGTACTTATATTTGGTGAAGAAAATAGGGTGAGGCGAACCCAACGTTGGAAGGGTGTTTTGTCACTATCATACAAGATGTCTAATGACATACAACCTCGTGTCATCATAAGACAGGGTTGTGCTCATCCACTTGCTGAGTATATCTATGGGCACTACCTATATAATCTTGGTGTTTGTTTGAAGTATAATTCACGATTAAAGACAGTGGAGATAATGATAAGTCAAGAGAAGACTCACTATTGGGAAGAATATGATAGTAATCTTCTCGTTTTTTTTGGGGTCTATTGGGTCAACCAAAGATAATTCTGTGGCCATATGATATCTATCATAACCTAGACGCGTGGCCTCCCATGTACGAAGGTTTCCTTGAGCACTTCCCAAAGATTCTAATTTCTAAAACAGTTTTTGACTATACCTTTATGTAAGGTGTCATTGTGAGGTGATGTCCACGGTTGGAACATGAGTCGCATTTGGTATATATTTGTATCCAAACTCACAGCATATGTGTTGTTGTATTTTACACGACAATTGTTGTAATAAAGTTGTAGTTGTTTTCTGTACCATGTATTTGGCGACTCAGAATAGGTTGGATGGAATGGACCTATTTTGGGGTCGTCACAATATAGGTATGCTGTTACCACATCCATTAGACGTGTTTCCAAACCTTCCATGGTTGCCATACCTATCAGAAAATGAAAAGTGACTCCATCCATTACTGGAGAATATGTATCATGATAATCAATACCAGGTTTTTTTGAAAACCCTTGAGCTACAAGTCGGGCTTTGTACCTCACAATTTCATTTTTCTCATTTCGCTTTCGTACAAATACCCATTTGTTTCCAACCGGGATTACACCCAGTGGTGTTTGGACTACTGGTCCAAATACTTCTCTTTTCAAAAGAGATTGTAGCTCAGTTTGAATAGCATCTTTCCATTTTGGCCAATCTTTTCTTTTCCGACATTCTTCCACGTTTTGTGGTTCAGGATCCGTGTCAGGAATCAAAGTAATATCTGATGCTATAGAGAAAGCAAATATATCGTCAATCATGACTTTGCTTCGATCCCATATTTTCTCATCATGTACTTAATTTATTGAGATCTCTTGGTGTTCATCTCTTATCTCTTCACTGAGATTTTGAACCTCTTCTGGGGCTATTCCCATTCTTGGAATATGTGCTACTTCTGGAGCGGTTTGTACCTCTTCTGGAGCGGGTATTCCTTCTGGGATTCCCTTATTTGCTTTTGATTTTCGTGGTACAGTGTCTTTTGCACCAACCGGTCTTCCACGCTTCTGGCGTGGTTTAGATTCTTCTATTATCTTATTCGTCAATTCTCCAGGAATTAATTTTTCAATAGGTATTTCTATCCTTGCTGGAGTATTCACTGCAGGTGTATGTGACTTTATCACTTTTCTAGCATCATTAAATGCATCTGGCATTTGATTTGCAATATTTTGTAAATGAATAATTCTTTGAACTTCAATTTCACATTGTCCTGTACGAGGATCAAGTGAATTTAAATCTGATGCATTCCATGATATTTCAGAGGGTTTTTTATTTAAAACTTTCCCTCCTCCTAATGGTGGAAATACAGATTCATCAAAATGACAATCTACATAACGTGTAGTAAAAATATCTCCAGTTAAAGGTTCAAGATATCTGATAATAGAAGGAGAATCAAAACCAACATAAATACCTATTCTTCGTTAGGCTCCCATCTTAGTTCTTTGTGGAGGTGCAATTGGAACATATACCGCACTCCCAAAAACTCAAAAGTGTGATATGTTGGGTGTCTGTCCAAGAACTAACTGCAGAGGAGAAAATTTATGAAGACCCGTTGGTCTTACTCGAATGATGGCTGCAGCATGGAGAATTGCATGACCCCAAACTGAGGTAGGTAAGTTAGCCCTTAACATTAATGGTCGTGCAATTAGTTGAAGTCTTTTTATTAAAGATTCAGCTAAACCATTTTGTGTATGAATATGAGGAACAGAATGCTCAATGGAGATTCCAATAGTCATACAAAAATTATTAAAAGTCATTGATGAAAATTCAGCTGCATTATCAAGTCGAATTGACTTGATTGGATGATCCGAGAACTGTGCCCGTAACTTGATTATTTGAGCAAGAAGTTTTGAGAAAGCAAAATTTCGAGAAGAGAGAAGACAAACATGAGACCATCTAGTTGAAGCATAAATTAAAACCATGAAATATCGAAATGGTCCAGACAATGGGTGAATGGGTCCACAAATGTCTCCTTAAATTCTCTCTAAGAATTTTGGGGCTTCTTTATAAACTTTTACTGGTGATGGTCGAACAATTAATTTTCCTCGAGAACACGCAGCACAAGAAAATTCACTACTAGGAAAAACCTTTTTATTTTCGAGAGGATGACCAGTAGAATTTTCAATAATACAACGCATCATAGAAGTACCTGGATGACCGAGTCTTTCATGCCAAAGCATAAAGGATTTGGGATCTATGATTTTTGGAATCATAACATTATGAGACTCAATTGCTCTAATTTTCATAGTATATAATCCAGAAGAAATTGAATGAAGTTTTTCTAGGATATTCTTTTTTCCAGAAATAGTAGAAGTGATGAGAAGATATTCATTATCATTCTCATTGGTTGTCTCAATGTGAAAACTATTTAGTTGAATATCTTTAAAACTAAGCAAATTTCTTCTTGATTTACTAGAATATAGAGCATTTTTGATAAAAACTTGTGTCTCATTTGGTAGCAAGAAACTAGCTTTTCCAAATCCCTCGACTAAATTTGATATGCCAGAGATAGTTCCTACATTTTCATTAGCTTTGATCAGTTGTGAAAAATATTTCTCACTTCGAAGTATTGTATGAGTTGTTGCACTGTCTGCTAAACATATATCCTCCATATCCATTAAAAATGGTCTGACACATATAAAAACATAAATAAGAAAAGTTACATTTCAAATATAATTTTATTCATGAGAAACACATACCACATATAGAATGAAAACTAATAATATTATACATGCAGGATGTTTAATTAAAACAAAAAATTAAACGATATCCCAAAAGATACTTTCAGAAGGTTCAGTAATATCAACAACTTTTTCCTCATTGGTGGAACATCAACAATATTCAATTGATGATTAACAAAGTTTGCTTCTGCCTCCATTACTTTGTTCTTTTGAGACTCTTGGAATAAATTAACCAGATGTCTCGGCGTACGACAGGTACGCGACCAATGCCCATTCATCCCACACCTAAAACAAACATCTGGTTTGTTCTTCATCTGTGTTGCATTTTCATTATTTTTACCCGACTCATACACTTTCCACTTCTGGTGGCCTGAATTGTCGCGGTTCTAGAATTTGTTGTTACGATGGCCTCGTTTATTCTTTCGCCCCCAAGGCTTCTTATTATATGACCATCTTTTGTCATGTTTATTCTGCTGGAATGACGTTCTGTTAATATCTGGCAATGGGGTAGCACCCGTTGGCCATATTTGATGGTTTTTCAACAACAATTCATTCTTCTTTTCTGCAACAAGGAGGATAGACAACAAGTCACTGAATTTTGTGAACTTACTCTGTCTATATTGTTGTAGAATCATGTTGGTGGGATGAAAAGTTGAGAGCGTTTTCTCTAACATTTGGGTTTCAGAAACTGGATCTCCGCATAAAGCCAAAGTAGATGTTATTCTATAAACATTAGAACTATATTCCGTAATTGATTTGTAATCTTGTAGCCTTAAATTAAGCCACTCAAATTTGGCATTAGGGAGAACAACCAATTTTTGGTGGTCAAATCTTTCCTTCAGTTGTGTCCATAAAGACAAAGGATCTGTGACTGCTAAATACTCAGTCTTTAATCCTTCATCAATATGGTGACGAAGAAAAATTATGACTTTTGCATTTTGTGCCGAAGTTGCTGTATTTCCTGATTCAATGGTCTTTTCTAACTCATTTGCACTAAGGTGCAATTCTGCATCAAGTGCCCAAGCCAAATAGTTGTCTCCAGATATTTTTAAAATAGAAAAATCTATTTTTGCCAAGTTTGCCATCTATTCTGGGTTAAAACATAAATTTATTATTTATTAAAACAATAAATAATTGTATGTATGATATAAAGAAAATAAACTACCTCAAGTGGTGATAAAATGCAAATATAAATATTCTTATATTTATAATGCAAATGGATCTTCACCCGGCATGTGGTAGATCGCATAGACAGATTATTCCAACAGAATAATGACGAATGGAACCAGGTCATGCGTAAACGCACAGACAGGATATTCCGACAGAATAATAAATAACGGAACCAGGTCAGGCGAAATTCGCACCGACAGGATGTTCCAATAGAATAATAAAGAATGTAATAACAGAAGAATTTCACCATGTATAGGGTAGTCCGCGTATACAGATTATTCCAATAATTTAATAAGAAATGAATACAAAGGATTATTCACCAAGTATATGATATTTCACATATACAGGTTATTCCCATAATTTAATAAGCGGTAAAAAGGTTCCCACCAAGTCTTGTAAGATCAACAAGGATAGATGATACCATTGTAAATAACAGAATTTAAATGCAATTATAAGAATAAAATTATATTATTGGTGGTATAGCCAAACCGGTAATATAATAATAAATTGTAAGAATTTAATTTTACCGTCTCAGTTGGTTAGAGCTTCGTGCTGATAACGTGTTATAAAACTTTAGCAAAGTGTATAAAGATACTCTTATAATTGCTGCATAAATTTAGAGAGAATAAGCAAGAGAAAAGAGAGAGAAATTCTTCAGAGAGAATTCTTCTTATTTCAATCAGTAGCATGCACTGCCTTATATAGGCAAGGTAGAGGGGTCATGATGAGTATGAAATATGCTATATTTTTATTCCTTAATACTTAATCTTTTGTATTTATTTTGTGCCTAAATAAACTCATTATTCTTATATTTTTATTTTAGGTACAATTGAAGGGGTTTCATGATTTTGAAAATAAATTGGAGGAGGTTTACGGGATTCCTAGCAAATCAAGGATTCAATAATTAGTATCATAAATGGATTTGGATTCACACGACAATGAGTTTAAGCACATGGCAATTGTGGAATTTATTTCCAATTTAATTCTGAATTTTGGATTCTAGAAGATTAATTTTTTACAATTCTATTGTAATTAGGATTTCTTTTAGACTAAGATTTATTTCCAAATTGAATTCTATTTCTTTATGAAAATTAGTATAATTTGTAATTCCTTTAGGACTAGGATTTCTACTTCCTATTGGATTTAGGACTTTGTCTAGCACTATAAATAGATGATGAGAGTCAAGGTTTTATTCATTCAATAATCAACTATCATCTATTGGAGTGCAGACTCAAGAGCATGTCAGGCTAGTTCTTTTTATTCAGTTCTAAAGGGAGGTGAATCCTAGTTACAAGTAATTGATTAATTGAGTATTATTATTTATTTCTTCTTGTGTGAAATTTCTTCTGATAATCTATTTTCATTGATTGCATGCTAATTGATCTAATTAATTTAATATGGCCAATTGAATTAGTTTGATCATTATCATATGCTAGATTAAGATTGGTATTACGTGTAATTGATATCTGTCTTCATCATAAGTAGCAACTTGGTAATAATAATTGTGGACAAACTTTTGTTTATTGCTAAGATTATCAGAAAACAAGTTAAACAAATCGAGCTTATGTGTTTGTTGCTTGGATTAGCCTAATTCTCTATTTCTTAATGCTTCTATCATATTAAATCTAGAGAGCTTGTTCTAGGTTGTATGCTAGTTAGAATCTGGTGGAGAGCTTGTTTCATACAGTGATAATCTACGGCGAGTTTCGGATAGCAGAGCTTATTGTTATCTAGGGCTAATAATTTCATTGAAGGAAAAATAATAATAACTTGATTAATTAATTATTGTACTTGGCGAAACTGAACTGCAGAACTGAAGTTTTTTACATATTTGGTTAATTTCATCATTAATTCTTGTTCTCTTAGTTTAAAAATAATTTTCAAAAACCCCCATCTTTATTTTCTGTTTAAATAGTAGAATAATTCTAAAACAACTTTACTCTCTGTGGGATCGATCCTTACTTGCTACTGTGCTAATTATTATAAATTGTGAAGTGAAAGTGAGGTTAATTTAGGAGTATCAACGACAGCTCCCAAATTTTGGCACCGTTGCCGGGGAGTAATTTCTCGTTTTGTTTTTATTCTATTATTTGCTTTGTTCTTGTTTTATGACTCGATCTTCTCAGGCTACTATATTAGATTTTGATCCAGAAATTGAGAAGACTGCAAGGAGGCTAAAGAAGGAAAAACTTAAAGTTCAACGGTCTTCTACAGATATAGACGAGGCTTCTGCATCATCACCAGGCCTCAACTTAGCTTTGGAATTATTATCCAACAAATCATCCACCGAATCCGACAAAGAAGAAGAGATGGCGATTCCAAACAACAATAGAACTCTCAGGGAGTTGGCAACTCCTAATTTAAATCAACAACCTTTGTGCATTGAATATCCTAATTTAGATGCTGCATTTGAACTTAAATCCGGACTAATCCATTTATTGCCTACTTTTCGTGGTCTTACAGGTGAGGACCCCTACAAACATCTGAAGGAATTTCATGTGGTGTGCTCCACTATGAAACCACACGGAATCACCGAAGAACAAATCAAGCTGAGAGCATTCCCATTCTCCCTAGCAGATTTGGCAAAGGATTGGCTGTACTACCTACCCTCAGGTTCAATCCAGTCTTGGAATGACATGAAGCAGTTGTTCTTGGAGAGATACTTTCCAGCCTCAAGAGTAGCTAACATAAGGAAGGAGATCTGTGGGATTAGACAATTCAGTGGGGAGACACTATACGAGTATTGAGAAAGATTCAAAAAGCTTTGTTCCAGCTGTCCACCGCATCAAATAGATGAACAACACCTGATCCAGTATTTCTACGAAGGGTTGGTACCGATGGATAGAAGCATGATCGATGCAGCTAGCGGAGGAGCACTAGTTGACAAGACCCCAGAGGCTGCAAGGACTTTAATTGCAAACATGGCAGCAAAACTCGCAACAATATGGCACTAGAACAAATCATGCACCAGTAAGGGTAAGCGAGGTAAGCACTTGTGATTATGGTCAACAAATTTCTGAATTAACTGCTATGGTTAGACAATTAGCTACAGGTCAACTGCCAATTGCAAAGGTTTGTGGAATATGTCTACAACCAAATCACAATACAGATGAATGCCCAACATTACAAGATGATGAGGCTGTGCAACAAGCTAATGCAATGGGAAATTATCAGCCACCACCTCAGAAAAAGTATGATCCGTACTCAAACACGTATAACCCAGGATGGAGGGATCATCCAAATCTGAGTTATGGGAGTAAGCAAGCGGCACCACCTGCATTTCCACCTAGGCAACAAGGCTTCCAACCAGCCCAACCTCAATATCAACCGAAGCAAGCAGTCCCTGCACCTCCTGGAACATCATTGAAGGATATGTTTAAAGCATTCATGAATCAGACACAACAGTTCCAGCAAGAGACAAAAGCTTCGGTTCAAGATTTAAGGAACCAAGTAGGACAACTGGCTACAACTGTGGGGATATTGGAATCCAGAGGCTCAGGAAAATTACCATCTCAAACAATAGTTAACCCAAGGGAGAATGCAAGTGCCATAACTTTGCGGAATGAAACACAGTTGGATACACCACCGACCCCGGTAGAGTTTGAGGAGGAAGCAGCTAAGGAGAAAACAGAAAAATCCAAGGTACAACCTAACCCTCCTAATCAGCTTAAAAACATTCCTCTTCCCTTTCCTCCCAGAAATTCTAAAAACTCAAAGAAAGATGAAAAAGAAAAAGAAATTTTGGAAACTTTTAGAAAAGTAGAAGTGAACATCCCTCTTCTTGATGCAATTAAACAAGTGTCACGGTATGCTAAATTTTTAAAAAAATTATGCACTAATAAAAGAAAATTGTTAAATGATGAAAGAGTCACAGTTGGAGAAAATGTATCTGCTGTTCTTCAAAGAAAAATGCCTCCTAAATGTAAAGATCCAGGAATGTTCACAATCCCTTGCAAAATAGGAAACACCAGATTTGAAAAAGCCATGCTAGATTTAGAAGCTTCAATTAATGTTATGCCTTTATCTGTTTATGCTTCCTTAAATCTAGGCCCTTTGAAAAATACTGGTGTGATTATCCAATTGGCAGATCGTACTAACACTTACCCCCGAGGGGTAATTGAAGATGTCTTAGTGCAGGTGAACGAACTAATCTTTCCTGCAGATTTTTTACATTGTGGATATGGAAGATGATACATCACCAAACCCTTCCCACGTCTTGTTAGGAAGACCCTTCCTGAAAACAACAAGAACCATGATTGATGTGCATAATGGGACCTTGACTATGGAGTTTGATGGTGAGAAGATTCAGTTTAATATTTATGATGCCATGAGGTACCCTAGTGATATAGGACAAGTTTTTGCTATCGATGTGAGAGACTCATTGGTGCATAGAGCTTTTGAACAACTACAAAGGGACAATTTGGAAATTGCAATCACCAACAGGTTGGACATGGACAGGGAAGAAGAGATTGCGCAAACCCAGGAATTGAAAGAGAATGTAGCTGCATTACATTCATTGCCAAAATTCTCAAATAAGTCAACGGTATATTCTATTCAATTTCCTGTTTCTCATCAAAAGTTATTACCTTCTGTTGTACAAGCCCCAACTCTAGAATTGAAACAATTACCTGCTCATTTGAAATATGCATATTTGGGGACTAATGACACTTTGCCTGTAATTATTGCTAGTAATTTAACCAAGGTGCAGGAAAAAATTGCTGAGAGTCCTAAGGGACCATGTTACAGTTTTTGGATGGACAATAGCGGATATCAAAGGTATTAGTCCTGCCATGTGTATGCATCAGATATTGTTAGAGGATGGAGCTAAGCCTACAAGAGATGCACAAAGGAGATTGAATCCACCCATGATGGAGGTGGTGAAAAAAGAGGTGCTCAAACTGCTTGATGCCGGTATCATCTATCCCATCTCCGATAGTCAATGGGTGAGTCCAGTGCAGGTAGTCCCAAAGAAATCCAGAATCACCGTTGTCAAGAACGATGATAATGAGTTGGTGCCCACACGAATGCAAACAGGGTGGAGAGTGTGTATAGATTATAGAAAATTGAATGTTGTAACAAGAAAAGATCACTTTCCTCTTCCTTTTATTGATCAAATGTTGGAGAGATTAGCTGGGCACACTTATTATTGTTTTCTAGATAGTTTTTCAGGATATAACCAGATTGTAATTGCACCCGAGGACCAAGAGAAGACAACATTCACATGTCCCTTTGGTACTTTTGCTTATCGACGGATGTCTTTTGGACTGTGTAATGCCCCAGGTACTTTTCAGCGATGCATGGTAAGCATTTTTTTGGATCTTTTAGAAGAATGCATCGAGGTTTTTATAGATGATTTCACAGTTCATGGTGATTCCTTGGATGCATGCTTAGATAATTTAAATCGTGTTCTAAAAAGATGCATGGAAACTAATCTTGTTTTAAATTGGAAAAAATGTCATTTCATGGTAGAACAGGGAATAGTACTTGGTCATGTTGTGTCATCTAAAGGTCTTGAAGTTGATAAAGCTAAGATAGATGTTATATCTGCTTTGCCTTACCCCGTCAGCGTGCGGGAGATTCGCTCTTTTCTTGGTCATGCAGGATTTTATCGAAGATTTATCAAGGATTTCTCGAAGATTGCATTACCCTTATGTAAGCTGCTGCAAAAAGATGTGGACTTTCAGTTTGATGATGACTGCAAGGAGGCTTTTGACACTTTAAAGAAATTATTAACTTCTGTTCCTATCATTCAACCGCCAAACTGGAAGTTGCTATTTGAGATCATGTGTGATGCAAGCAACTATGCAGTGGGGGCTGTTTTGGAACAAAGGATTGACAAAACCGTTCATGCCATATACTATGCTTCGAGGACTTTGAATGAGGCTCAGATAAACTATTCCATAACTGAAAAAGAACTTTTATCTGTGGTTTTTGCTTTAGATAAATTTCGATCATATTTGCTTGGTACTAAAGTTATAATTTATTCTGACCATGCTGCTCTCAGGTATTTGCTCACCAAGAAGGATTCTAAGCCAAGAATTATTCGATGGATTCTGCTCCTACAAGAATTCGACTTAGAGATCAAGGATAAGAAAGGTGCGAATAACTTAGTAGCGGATCACTTGAGTAGGTTATTGAGAGACGAAGAGGAGCTACCGTTACATGATTCTTTCCCGGATGAGCAGTTACTTTCCATCCATGCTGAGATTCCCTGGTATGCAGATATAGTGAATTATTTGGTAGGTGCATATTTTCCTAAAGAATTTTCCAAATCCCAAAAGGAAAAGTTAAAAAGTGATGCTAGACACTATGTTTGGGATGATCCATACTTATGGAAATTTTGTGCTGACCAGATAGTTAGGCGATGTGTGCCTAACAGTGAATTTCAATCTATCCTTTCCTTTTGTCATTCTTATGCTTGTGGAGGACATTTTGGTTCAAAAAGAACTGCTAATAAAGTTTTGGAAAGTGGTTTTTATTGGCCATCGCTTTTTAAAGATTCCTATCTGTTTTGTTAAACATGTGTTAATTGCCAAAGGACGGGGAATATTTCTCAACGAAATCAAATGCCCCAAACTCCTATATTAATTGTTAAAATTTTTGATGTTTGGGGTATAGATTTTATGGGACCTTTTCCTTCATCTTTTGGGAATTTATATATTCTTTTGGCAGTTGATTATGTCTCAAAATGGGTGGAAGCTAAAGCCACTAGGACTGACGATTCTAAAGTTGTTGCAGATTTTGTTAGGACTAACATATTTGTCAGGTTTGGAACACCACGAGCCATCATTAGTGATCGAGGAACCCATTTTTGCAACAGGGCGTTAGCGGCTTTGTTCAAGAAATACAATGTTCTGCACAAGGTTTCTACATCCTACCATCCGCAAAGTAATGGTCAAGCTGAGGTGTCTAACCGAGAGATCAAATCTATTTTGGAGAAGGTAGTCAACCCGAGCAGAAAGGATTGGTGTATGAGATTAGATGATGCACTTTGGGCCTATAGAACTGCGTACAAAACACCTATTGGGATGTCACCATACAGGATTGTGTTTGAAAAACCATGCCACTTACCTGTTGAGTTGGAGCATAGGGCTTTTTGGGCAATCAAGCAGTGCAACATGAATTTGGAAGCAGCTGGAGTACATAGGAAATTGCAGTTACAAGAGTTGGAAGAATTGAGGAATGAAGCCTATGAAAGTTCAAAGATTTACAAGGAAAAAACCAAAGCTTTTCATGATAAGCAGATTGTGCGGAAAACCTTTATTGTGGGACAAAAAGTTTTGCTATATCATTCTCGGCTTAAGTTATTTCCAGGTAAATTGAGATCTAGATGGGTTGGTCCTTTTGTTATCACTAATGTGTTTCCTCATGGTGCAGTTGAGATTCAAAGCCCAAGCACAAGCAAGACCTTTAAGGTGAATGGACATAGATTAAAGGCTTTCTATGAAGGGCATCATGTGGAAAATATTGAGATGGTGGAGCTAGACGATCCGATCTATGAAAGCTGAGAAGAGAGGCATGACGTCGAGCCAAAGACGTTAAACACGGGCAGCTGCTTGGGAGGCAACCCAAGATTCCAGATTTGATTTTTCTATCCCTTTACTTTTTAGTTTTTGCATGTTAGTAAGTAGTTTCTTTGCATAATTTTCTTACATTGGGGACAATGTACGGTTTGAGTGTGGGGGGGGAGATTTAGGTTTTATATAGGAAGAATAATTTAATTTTGATGGGAAGATTGAAAAAAATTAAAAAATAATTCTAAAAACTTGGGTTCCATGGTTCTATTTGCCTATGTGTTTGAAGGTTAAAGTCAAAGATTGAAAATTGATACTAAAATTCAGAATCTGTTTGATGCTTAATTTATTAATAAATGATGACAACTAAGCCATGATCCATAGTAATTAATTTGAATTGAATTTGTGATACATAAGTACTTGAATATGAGAATCATGTTTAGTTGGCTAAGTTATTTGTGGAGTTGTCTATGTGCACTGATTTCATGACTTAGAACTGTTTAACTGTTGCACTGATTTAGGTTTTATATAGGAAGAATAATTTAATTTTGATGGGAAGATTGAAAAAAATTGAAAAAAAATTCTGAAAACTTGGGTTCCATGGTTCTATTTGCCTATGTGTTTGAAGGTTAAAGTCAAAGATTGAAAATTGATACTAAAATTCAGAATCTGTTTGATGCTTAATTTATTAATAAATGATGACAACTAAGCCATGATCCATAGTAATTAATTTGAATTGAATTTGTGATACATAAGTACTTGAATATGAGAATCATGTTTAGTTGGCTAAGTTATTTGTGGAGTTGTCTATGTGCACTGATTTCATGACTTAGAACTGTTTAACTTGCTTATGTTGTTGCAGAACCATGTGAAAAAAAATGATGAATAAAAAAAAAAAATTGAAAATCTGCTTCAATGTCCATTGTGCGAAATAACTGGGTATCTAAGCCTCGGGAAGCATCGGTATTCACGCTGAAAAGTGCGATGGATAAAAGCAGCTTGACTAGTCGACTTTTGTGGCCTTTGTTACTTGAATAAGTAAGCCCTTAGGGGTGTCTCTACACCTAGCGCCCTAAGATCATCTGGTTTGGGAGTCGTTGGTGGAAAGTTCGCTAATGGGTAACTCTGAAAAGCCTAAGAAAAGGAGACATTGCACATGTCAAGAAAAAAAAATATACGAAAAAAAGTATACGAAAAAAGTATACGAGAAAAGCATGAAAATACATTCATCTGTGCTAAAAAGAAGGTTCTATGAAAAAACTTAAAAAGCAAGAAAAATTTGTTCTTAGTTGCGAGTCAATGTGCACGGTTTTTGCACCATGGTAACTATGTTAAGTAAGTATGATAATTTTGGGAAAGTTACTTATGTGGTTATAGTTTGATTTAATGAAATTCATTGGTGAAATGGTAAGGTTGGTAATTGTGAGTTGATTGATAAGGCGTTGATTAGATTTTTGCAAATTTAGTGTTGATAGTCATGATTTATACCTTTAAACCTTTTGACATTATGGTTGAATAGAATTTTTCTGGAAATCAAATTTTTGGTTTACACGAGGACGTGTAAAAAGATAAGTGTGGGGGAATTTGATGAGTATGAAATATGCTATATTTTTATTCCTTAATACTTAATCTTTTGTATTTATTTTGTGCCTAAATAAACTCATTATTCTTATATTTTTATTTTAGGTACAATTGAAGGGGTTTCATGATTTTAAAAATAAATTGGAGGAGGTTTACGGGATTCCTAGCAAATCAAGGATTCAACAATTAGTATCATAAATGGATTTGGATTCACACGGCAATAAGTTTAAGCACATGGCAATTGTGAAATTTATTTCTAATTTAATTTTGAATTTTGGATTCTAGAAGATTAATTTTTTACAATTCTATTGTAATTAGGATTTCTTTTAGACTAAGATTTATTTCCAAATTGAATTCTATTTCTTTATGAAAATTAGTATAATTTGTAATTCCTTTAGGACTTGGATTTCTACTTCCTATTGGATTTAGGACTTTGTCTAACACTATAAATAGATGATGAGAGTCAAGGTTTTATTCATTCAATAATCAACTATCATCTATTGGAGTGCAGACTCAAGAGCATGTCAGGCTAGTTCTTTTTATTCAGTTCTAAAGGGAGGTGAATCCTTGTTATAAGTAATTGATTAATTGAGTATTATTATTTATTTCTTCTTGTGTGAAATTTCTTCTGATAATCTATTTTCATTGATTGCATGCTAATTGATCTAATTAATTTAATATGGCCAATTGAATTAGTTTGATCATTATCATATGCTAGATTAAGATTGGTATTACGTGTAATTGATATCTGTCTTCATCATAAGTAGCAACTTGGTAATAATAATTGTGGACAAACTTTTATTTATTGCTAAGATTATCAGAAAACAAGTTAAACAAATCGAGCTTATGTGTTTGTTGCTTGGATTAGCCTAATTCTCTATTTCTTAATGCTTCTATCATATTAAATCTAGAGAGCTTGTTCTAGGTTGTATGCTAGTTAGAATCTGGTGGAGAGCTTGTTTCATACAGTGATAATCTACGGAGAGTTTCGGATAGCAGAGCTTATTGTTATCTAGGGCTAATAATTTCATTGAAGGAAAAATAATAATAACTTGATTAATTAATTATTGTACTTGGCGAAACTGAACTGCAGAACTGAAGTTTTTTACATATTTGGTTAATTTCATCATTAATTCTTGTTCTCTTAGTTTAAAAATAATTTTCAAAAACCCCATCTTTATTTTCTGTTTAAATAGTAGAATAATTCTAAAACAACTTTACTCTCTGTGGGATCGATCCTTACTTGCTACTGTGCTAATTATTATAAATTGTGAAGTGAAAGTGAGGTTAATTTAGGAGTATCAACGACAGCTCCCAAGTCATGGGGAAGGAAGGAAAAGGGGAGTACGGGAGAAGCTAGCTAAGGGAATCACATGTATAATATTGTTGATATTTATTTGTTCTGAAAATATCAATTGTCTTTTTGTTTCCTGGTATATATATATATATATATTTTTTGTTGATAATGACATTTTCCTCTCTTTTCTCTGGCTATCTCTTTTTTGAAAAGACCCTGACCTAGATCTCGTAATTGGATGTGGGATGCAACATGTCCAGAGAATTGCTTCTTGATTATTTTTTTTGCTTAAAGGCTAAAAGTTTGTAATGTATTTCATTTTGGTTAGGGTAGGTATTCCCTCTACTTCATCATACATATAATTCAAATCTTTCTAATTAAATTTGATTTTTTCCTTATATTATTCCTAGGATTTGTCAATAGGTTAAAAAAAGAGAGCCTAAAGCCGACTTTATTATTAATTATAGTTTCAATTAATTAACTAGGTTTAGGGTTTATTAATTAAAATTTAGAGTTTATTAACTAATTTCCTCCTCTCTTATTTTATTCATTCCACTTTGAAAGAAGTAAAAAAAGAGAAGAAATTAACTCTCTAGGTCTAATTGAAGACTTTAAACGCTCATGCTAAAATATGGTTAAATATGTTTTACATCATTGTACTTTAGGTCAATTTATAAATGATTAATGATATATTTTTTTCTTACAGTAAACTAACTAAACTTTTTTTTCTTACAAAACGTTACTAAATCCGTTAAATCATATCGACTTTAAACGGTTTGCCACATGTAATTACACATAAGAGAGAAAGATGACATGGAAATCTTAAAATAAATAAATAAATAAAATAGAAAATTAAGCAAAAAATACATAAAAGAATTTTAAAAATGATAAAGATATTTAGTTATTTTTGTATTTAATAACAAAAAAGTTTTTATGTAATTATAACAAATATAATTATGGAAATTATAAAAATTAAAAATATGTTAAAACTAAAAATCTTTTCAAAATAAATTCTTATTGACTTTATATACATACATAATTATATATATTGGGTAAATAATTATCAATTATAAAAAGCAAATATTACCATATATTAACAAAATATTAATATATTATACATAAACAAAATAACAAACCCATCTTCAATCTTCTCCCTCCAGTACCATCGCATTTAAGCCTGACAAAATATGGTTATGAGTTGGTTTTGGTTTTTCAAAATATGGTTATGGTTCTATTTAAGAACTAAAACCATATTAACCATTTTTAATATAAGTTATGTGGGTTGGAACCATAAGGTTATGGTTAAAAACCATATTAACCATTTTTAAGATGTTTTGACTTTTAAACAGAATTTTTAAATAAACTTTTAATATGAGTGGGGTGGGGTGGGTGATGTATACATATTATTTTTTTGGGTGGGGTGGGGTAAGGTGGGGGGGTAAGAGGTGTATACATAATCACATATTATTATTTTTTTTGGGCGTGGGTGTGGGTGGGTGTGGGTGTGGGTGTGGGTGGGGGTGGGGGGTAAGGGATGTATACGTAATCACATAATATTATTTTTTGGGGGGGGTTGGGGTAGGGGTGGCGTGGGTGGAGTGGGTGGGGGTGAGGTGGGGGGTAGGGTGTGGGGGTTGGGGGGTGAGTGGTGTATACATAATCGCTTAATATTATTTTTTCTTGGAAGGGAGTGTTGGGTGGATGGGTGGGTGGGTGGGTAGGTAGGTGGGGTGGGTAGGTAAGTGGGGAGTAGGGTGTGGGGGTTGGTAGGTGGGTGGATGGGTAGGTAGGTAGGTAGGTGAGGTGGGGTGGGGTGGAGTGGGGTGAGTGAGAATGTTGGGTGGGTGGGTAGGGTGTGGGGGTGGATGGGGTAGGGTGTGGGGGTGGATGGGGTAGGGTATGGGTATTGGTAGGTGGGTGCATGGGTGGGTAGGTGGGGTGGGGTTGTAAGACCCCGAATTTTATGAAACAAAAGTATTCAATTTTTCTTATAATTACTATTCAGTAAATGGTTAAATTGATAAATGTTAAAGTTAAGGGTGATATATGATTTTTTTTTCAAAATATACAAGTGGTTATAAAATATTCATTGTTGTCGGGGAATATTCGTTTGGTCATGGAATATTCTTTCTGTCGGGGAATATTCGTACGACGGCACAGCCATTTGTGGGCCCCATAACAGAATAACTGTCGGGTGAAGAAAACAAAAAATTTGAGTTTTTACAAATAACGGCGTAGTTGTTACCGTTAACACTGTTGGAATACCCGGTGATTAAAATACAGTAATACGCGTTATTGCACAGTAGCACACAGTATTGCATAGTATTTTTGAAATTATTGATTCTTACGTAAGAAGGCACTACTCAATAATTGTTACAGTAATTACTGTTCAATATTTTATTTTATTGATTCAATAATTGCTACGTTGAAATTTTATATTATTGTTGTTCAATAATTGTCACTGCACAGTATTTCCCATTATCAGATCAATAATTCATATTATTTGAATAATATTATTAGATAACATTATTGACAATGTCTAGAAAGTTCTGTCTAAGGAGAGGTTTGGTCACCTAATTGTGCGCCAGTAAGGAGAAATTCTTATTGGAAAGCCCCCTCTTTCCTAGGAACGGCCTGGTTGTCATAAATGTGATTCTGTAATATTATTTGTGAATAATTAATTATTTATTCATATGATAAGGAAATATTTATTTTATGTGGATATAAATGAGGGATATATTTTTGTGGTTAAAAATGAAGGAGTTAATGTTGAGGTGTTTTATCTGTATTTTTGTCAGAACGGAGGTATTGAAAATCAAATTAGGGTTTTTAAGATATTTTACGAGGGTTATAATTTTTAATCCGACCGTTGGATCGTGGTAATATTTGGATATGTTATACATATATAAGTTGAGTATATGTCCACAAATTTTGAACCGTTAAAAATGAACGTATGATTTGTTATGAATTTTACGAGATGACTGGTTCAGAAATTGTTGAATTTTCGGAGTTAATCATTTTGGTAGAAAATTCTAGAATTGGTGGGCCCCACTCTTGGTTGGTGAAAAAATGTGCTGAGATTTTTATTCAAATGTGGTGGGTGGGAATAGTAGCAGGTAAAGCCATCAGGTTACAGGTTAAGTCTGATTCGACGTGCTAACATTTTCCTATAAATGGAGGGCTAAGTTAGAATTGAAAAACACACCAGAAACAAGTTTTCTCTCTTTCTTTCTCTAAATTATTGAGTGTATTTTGTGAGTATTTAGATACTTTGTGAGTTTCTATTCATCAATGCACGTTTCCTTCAGCCTTATACCGATCAGAAGTACTGCTCTTTTGAGGTAAGGGATAGTAAGGGATTTTAAGGGTTGTTATATTTTTCAATTTCGTAATTTTTCTGACCTTCAAAAATTCTGGAAAAATTTGAAATGATATTTTGATGAGTTTTCTTGATTGTGTCCAAAAATGGTGATTTTTGGATGTATAAATTAAGAGTTATGAATTTTATAAGAAAAGACTATTTTAAAAGTAACCGCTTATAACTTCTTGTGGTTAACTCCAAAATTGATGAAATTTTTATTGGTAGTACATGTATATGATAGGAGTATACTCTGTGAATTTTAGAATTTTTAGATAAAAGTACAATTTTTGATAAATGTCTAAATATTCGTCTGTTTTGGCCATATGAAAAATAGTAAATGACTTTTAAAAATTCTGAGAAAAATATATGTTCACTATGGGACTATATTATGTTAGATTCCAGAAAAGAAATATTTTTGGAACTGATTTGATATTTTTTTCATGAAAATAGTCTAGTTATGAGTAAATGAATTAAATATGTTTTGTGAAGTAAGAAAATTAGAAAATAGGATTTTATGGCTTGAGAATCCTATATGAGGTATATGCAGATTTTTGATGAGGGTTTTTGGTTATTGGTGATGAAATCTTATGAGTTTGGCATTTTAGGATGATTAAATGCATTATTTAGTAAAGTATAAACAATTAAAATAAATCGTTTATAAGCTTAAGAAATATTATTCTTTCAATATCATTATACCGAAATATTGGTATGTATTTTATTGTGGAATTTCTACCTTTTTGTGTCGAGTTTACTATTCATGAGTTACTATTCACGAGTTACTATTCACAACAAAATTGGTTTCTTTTCTGACCAAATTATAGTTGGTTTATGAATATTACTCTTGAGATTAAATCTATATGTCGATTATATTGATTTTATTATCATATATAACATTTTTATAACTCTAATGATGATATTTTTTTTTGACTTGAGTGTAAAGATGGGTAGATTTCTGGTATGATCATGACCATGTATTCTCTTTGGCCAGTAGTGCAAAGTTGAATTGTTGACTGGTATGATCATGACCATTGAATTTATAAATGAATATCTTTAGCTTAAGTGCAAAGGTGAAATGATCAATATGGTTATAATTATTGTTTATATAAATTCTGAAATGATTATATATTTTTTTGAGATATTAATATCTTTGGCCTGTAGTGCAAAGATGAATTGTTGATGAATATCTTTGACCTGTAGTGCAAAGATGATCTGTGGTTGAATATCTTTAGCCTGTAGTGCAAAGATGACCTGTTGATGAATATCTTTGGCCTGTAGTGCAAAGATGGTCTGTTGATGAATATCTTTGGCCCGTAGTGCAAAGATGAAATTATTAGTATGATTATGAACAGGAACTGTGATTTGGTATAACCATGATCTTTGATGTTTCAGGTAAAGACAAGTGATGAAAATTATCTTTGTCCTGGATGCGAAGAGGATTTAGAATTACAATTATGATTATGAGTTATTCATATAATTGTGGAAAGGAACTGTTGATTAATGTTACAGGGATAAAACATTGTTGGTGGATTTTTAACATGGAGAAGATAATAGACTTTATGGTCTATTTGACTCTTCTAATGGATTGCTCGTTCCGCTGCAACTATGGTTGAAATTTTTATCATCTACCATATGTTCTAAATCTCTGATTTATTACTGATGAAGACTATTGATAATTTATTTATCTTTAGTCATGATATTCTTTACTGGGCTAGTTGTGCTCACCCTTTTGTTTCACAATTCCTTTCAGGTAATAAGAGTGTAGCTGGGTCGAGCGGGGGTAACAAGGGAATAGAACGGTGGTCATCATTTTGTAGTTATATTTGGTGAAGAAAATAGGGTGAGGCGAACCCAACGTTAGAAGGGTGTTTCGTCACTATCATACAAGATGTCTAATGACATACAACCTCGTGTCATCATAAGACAGGGTTGTGCTCATCCACTTGCTGAGTATATCTACGAGCACTACCTATATAATCTTGGTGTTTGTTTGAAGTATAATTCTCAATTAGAGACAGTGGAGATAATGATAAGTCAAGAGAAGACTCACCATTAGGAAGAATATGATAGTAATCTTCTTGTTTTTCTTTGGGGTCTATTTGGTCAACCAAGGATAATTCTGTGGCCATATGATATCTATCATAACCTAGAAGCATGGCCTCCCATGTACGAAGGTTTCCTTGAACACTTCCCAAAGATTCTAATTTCTAAAACAGTTTTTGACTATACCTTTATGTAAGGTGTCATTGTGAGGTGCTGTCCACGGTTGAGACATAAGTCACATTTGGTATATATTTGTATCCAAACTCACAGTATATGTGTTGTTGTATTTTGCACGACAATTGTTGTAATAAAGTTGTAGTTATTTTCTGTACCATGTATTTGGCGACTCAGAATAGGTTGGATGGAATGGACCTATTTTGGGATTGTCACAGGGGTGGCTAGTTGGAGTGGGTAGGTAGGTAGAATGGGGTAGGGTGGGTAGGTTGGTAGAATGGGGTGGGGTGGGTAGGTAGGTTGGTGGGTGGGGGGTAGAGTGTGGGGTGGGTGGGTGAGGTGGGGTGGGTGGTGTATACATATTATTTTTTTTGGGTTTGGGTGTGGGTGGGGGAGGGGGTGGGGTGGGGGTTAGGTGGTTGAGGGTGGGGGTGGGGTGGGGGTGGGTAGGGTGGGAGGGTAAGGGGTGTATACATAATCACATAATATTATTTTTTTGGGTTTAGGTGTCGGGGTGGGTGTGGGTAGGGGTGGGTGTGGGGGTGGGGTGGAGGTGTGGGGGTTGGTTGGGTTGCGTGGGTTAGGTGGGGTGGGTGAGTGGGGGGTTGAGCTTCTTGAATATGTAAATATAGGTGGAAAGAACTTTTGATTTGGATTTGGAATAAAATATGGGTCGAAAAATGGTTAACCGGGTTGGAACTATATTTCTTTTTTAAAATATGGTTCCAAACTTTAACCAACCCAAATAAATAAAAATAGTTAACCAACCCATTTGGTTCCAGTTAATATGATTTGACCTGACAGTTAACCAACTATATTGTCAGGTCTAATCGCATTACTAGCCTCTACTGCCGCTACCACGTTGCCGCCACCAACATGGGTACTGATGAATTAAGAATCACAATCAATAACAAAATAGTATATCAATTTTTAATTGGCCAAAGTCATATCATAACAAGAATATTTCTCAATAATCTCTCTCTCTCTTTAACCTAGCAACACCATCTCTATTCATCTTCTTCTTCATCCAATTTAGCAGAAGAACCCATTTACAAAAACACTAGCAATCGACAACCAAGAGTAAACCCAATTCATAGCCCCAAAATTTGTAGATCTTGGTGCCGATAGCTATAGAGACACTCCTAAATGTCAAAAGGAGCACCATCCATAAATAGGTCGAGAAACTAATTACCGCACATAATACCCAATTAACGGAGGATTATGGGTTCTTCTTCAATCTTCAAGCCATGGGTTCTTCTTCAATCTTCAAGCCCTAATTTTCACTAATTTGGGGCGGTCACACAGATAAATTAACGCGCCATTCATTAATCTATCTATGAATGTTCTTTCTTTCTTCGATGTGTGAATATTTTTTCAATATGTGAATTTTTCTCTTTCTATAAAATTTACATATTGTTGTTGCAGTTTCAACTTTGTTTGGTTTTATTAGAGGAAGTTGAATTCAGAAATGTAACCCCTTTTAATTTCAGATATATTCTGTATTATGATTAGTGGTTGGGTCAGGTCACATGTTTACGGGTTTGGGTGGATAAATTTGATTTTTTGGGTGGGGCTAGAGATTACGTGTAAAAACGATTAAAATAAAATTTCAACTATGATTCGGTGTGTATGTGACATTGCCATCTCAAAGTTCTGTTAAAAAATTTAACACAAATGACGGAAGTTTAATTTTTTGTAAGAAAACAAAAGTTGAGTTAGTTGACTGTAAGAAAAAAAAGTATAGTTAATCATTTGTAAGTTGATCTAAAGTATAGTGATGTAAAAAGTATATAACCCTGCTAAAATATTTAGCTTTAACAACATTCACTAGCGCTTGGTTAGTTATCGAAACCCAAAAAGATTATCTCTCTCTCTCTCTATATATATATATAACTTATTATAATATCACAAATAACGTTTTATTGTATGAGTTAACTATGATGTTTTGTTTGATCCTAAACTGAGTTGACTCATGAAACTTGTTTGCCTAAATCTATACTATCAAAATACGCAAATATACGCAGTCCACAAGTAATATAATGATAAGAGAGTGTCGAACCCACAGAGAATTATTTAATAATAATTACCAAGTACTAACTTATAATCAAATTAATTTTATTTAAACAATTAAATAAAAAATGTTGAATTTTGAAAATAAAGTACTAAACTAACTAATCACTAACTACCAGGAATTGAATTCAGATATAAAGGCTTAAGACTACAATTTCACTTATTGCTTCACTTAGATCAATATACTTCCTATTAAGTTATGCTAACTATTTCAGATTGTTAATTGAGAACTCATCAATATTTATGACCATCTCTCAACGTATCATAAACGAATCTACTTAAATCCACAAATGATAGAATTAAATTGAACACCCTAATTAACTAATTTACTATATCTCTATGTGAGTTACAATTAAAATGGATTTAAAGCATAGGTTCCCTATCAGATTACATACGGCGTATAGGTATATCTCTATCCTAAATATAAATCATGAGTTCCATCACCATGTAGAAAACACAATCACATGCTATTATGATCAGGTCTAAACCTATATCCATCTCTTGAGTTCATATATATTATCGCAGTAATACTAATAAGTTGGTTTTATACCCACTTATCTGGTATCAACTAACTTCATTTGTTGCTTAATCTCATGTTTCACAGTAGCTTTTCATGCATTTATTTCCATTTTATAGGATTCATGTTCGGGAACTCGTTCGGTGGCATTTGAAGTCAAAAGGATGGCAAACTAGCACTACATAGATAAAATTTGGTGCGTTGGAAGCAAAAGAGCCAAAGCATGAAGTAAGAGCAGAGCAACAGCAACAGACAGCAGAATTGCAGAACTAAGACTTGCGCAGCTGAGCCCAAGTCCAAACCAAATAATGCGCAGCTGCACCTAACTCCAGTCTCGACTGCCCTGTAGCGCAATTGCGCCCAAAACAAGTGTATGGGAGGCGCAGCTGCGCCGGTCCCTGACAGTTAAACTTTGGACTTTTATTTAAGTGACCAATGAGATGGTAGTTTGAAAGAGGGGTCATTGGAAGTTGATGCTGAGATATAAGAACATACTTTTTGCCATTTTAGGGATATCAAGCATATTCATTTTGTATATTCACTTTGAGTATTTAGATTAGATTTCTACTTTTGAATTCTAGAATAGCTAATAGAGTAACTAGATCTTGGAGTGGGGGAGCACTTGAAGAACATTGAAGATCAGATTTGGAGCACGAGAAAGATCAGATTTGTTTACATAAATTCTCAATTTCTCTTTATTTCTATCTCAATCCTTTCAATGTATCATCAAATTTTATGTATGGATTTTGATTCTATGATGAGCTAAACCCTATTTTGGGATTATAATGGATCTTATTGCATAGCTGAAGTTGATTTGCTTCCTTGTGGATATTTAATTGATTATGAATGGATTGTCTAATATGATTTGTGCTAATTGTTTAATTGCTTGATCACCAATTATTGTGATAACCTATATGAAATTGAAAAATAGATTATAGGCTCAGATCTGATCATATTAGCATGTGTTTTTGACTTCTATATGACGATGTAATTTATGATTCGCGCCTAGGATAGAGATATACCGAAGCACCGCGTGTAGTCTATTGAGAACTTGAGCTTCAACCTATTTAATTATAATTCACATAGAGATATAGTGAGTTAGTTAATTAGGGTGTTCTTATTACTTCTATCATCTGTGGATAAAATCTGATATGGATATGGTGCATTGAGAAATGGTCATATTTTACATTTGTATTCTCGATTAACAATCTGAAGTAATTAATTAAATTCACAGGAAATGTGTCAACCTAAGTGCAACAATAAGTGAAATTATAATCTCAATTATCCTCTTTTTGATTTAATCCTTTGATACTTAGTTTAATTTGATTCATAGTTAATTTTAGATAAATCACAATTAATCCATCTGTTTAAAGAGACCGAAATAGTTATAAAACCGGTGCTTGATAGATTAGACTGCAGTTACTATTCTCCGTGGGATCGATAGTTTGCTTATTCTATATTACTTGTTGAGCATGTGCACTTGCGTGTTATATATTGATTGTGAAAATAAGTTTTTGGCGCCATTGCCGGGGAATATAAAATGTTTTTATTACTTTCAACATCAGTTTAAATTAGATTGGTCTTAGTTAAACAATCTTTCTTATCTTATTTCTTTTTATATTTTTCTTTGTTTCAGGTACTCTTGATAGTGTATGTAAACTCGATCTAAGAAGCCTAATTTGTTACCTTACAAGGACGACATTAATAGAAGGGTTTAGCGATTGAGTAAGGGGATCAAGGACATTCAAGATGAAATTGAGACACCGGTAATCATGGCGGTAGAAGAACAAAAAGCATTAAGAGACTATGTTACGCCAAGAATAAATAAACTCCAATCAATTATCACGAGGCCAACCATAGCAGCTAATTCCTTTGAAATCAAGTCGGGGACAATCCAAATGATTCAGAACTTGGTCCAATTTGGGGGAATAGCTAATGATGACCCAAACGAGCACTTGCTGAGATTTCTAGAGATCTATGATACATTTAAGTTTAGTGGGGTATCGAATTATGCCGTGAGATTGAGGTTATTTCCATTTACATTAAAGGATAAGGCCAAGAGTTGGCTACACTCACTACCATCAGGCTCCATTACTTCTTGGGATGAATTAGCACATAAATTCTTAGCTAAATTCTTCCCGCTTGCTAAGACTGCTAAGATGAGAAATGACATTTCTACCTTTAAGCAACAACATAGGGAATCACTGTATGAAGAGTGGGAAAGGTATTAAGAATTGCTAAGAAGATGCCCTCATCATGGATTACCCTAGTGGATGCAGTTGAATACATTCTATAATGGGTTGGGTAGTCATACTCGGACAAGTATTTATGCAACTTCTGGCGAAGCTTTTATGGCTAAGAATTTTGAGGAGGCTATTAGGAATATGCATGTAAATGTTATTCCTTTATTCGTATAATTTGTTGATAAAGATGATGAAGTAAATGAATGAATATGTAGATATGTCTGCATTGAAATAAGCTGTAAAGTTCTTGAATAGATAATAGGAATATATGTACAAGGTCCTAGACTGAAATGATCAAATATATTAGGTTGATTCTACATGAACAAAAAAGCTTTGTAAAGTCCTTAAAAAGAATATGATGTACAAGGAGTAAATATAGAAAGATCAAGCTTGTTAGGTTGATCTTATATGATGTAATAGATAGGACTGCCTGATCGTCAAGTATTGCACCAGTCTTCGAAGTCTGCCAGGTGAAACAAAGAATTCTAAGACTATCAAGGCAGAATCATAGTATGTCGAGACAACCGAGGGATTGTAGAAGCCAAGGCAGAATCATAGAGTATCGAGAAAGTGGCTGTAGATCGTAGTCTGCCTTGGAAGGCCTCACTCAGTATCGTAGAGTTGGTCCAAGCACCTGCCAAGCCAAGTCAAGAATTGTAGACCACACTTGAGGTCGTAGAGTCTACTGATCATACCAGAGGCAAAAATCGTAGTCGAGCTAGATCAGACAAGAACAACAAGTGTTAAGACAGAAATCGTAGTCTGATGTATAATCTACTCTCGGAGTCGTAGTGTCTGCAGAATCAAAGCTAGATCGTAGTCTGTACAACAAAGTCTTCGACAAAGCCTATCAGTGCTCACAACGCCAAGGAAGAATCGTAGTGTTAACAAGATTCTCAACACATGAGCACTCCCAAAGCATCCAAAGAATGAAGCCTCTGGACAAAACTATAAAGATGCAATCTACCTAAAGGAAGCCAGAGAGCACTCACCAAATGGCTTACAAGCAAACAGAAGATCAAAGTACCAATTCAATCAGCATCATGATTTAGATGTGAAGCCATTCAAGGGAAGTCTTCCACAAGCAACAGTAAGAAGACTTTAGATAACTTGACTGACAAAAGGAAGTCAACAATGCAGTAGAAGTCTAGATAAACAAGAGATAACGATCTTGGGTGTGACTAGGATCGTAGTGCTTGCCAGATTAGAAGCAGGAATTGATGAGGTTTATAACAAATATACTGGCCAACCTATACAGAATAGACAAAGAAGATTAAGCATGGGTCAAACCATTGATGATATGTGAACAGGAGATCACAAGGAGAAAGAGAGCTGAGAATGACCAATCCGATGAGTCTTGAAGTTAAGGAGGGAAAGTAGAAGTGGTAAAGCACTGCACAAGTGAAGGAAGAGAAGTTCTGTATTGCAAATTTAAAGAACACTCTCAGAATCGTAGATTTTAGTCATCTGCATCAGAATCATAGAGTTCAGTCATCTGAGTACAGAAGCCTTGGCAACGTCTTAATACAAATACTGACATTCGAACATTGGGTATTGAAAGCATCAATGCAGAAGGATAACTTCTGATGTTCTAATCGAGGAATCAGAAAGAAGAAATAAAGGTAACTACCAGCCTGACACATTAAAGTGACATCTCTGATGTGGTAGGTAAAATAGTAGACTGCAGTGTCAGAAAAGTGAAGAAGGGGCTATCATGTCACATCAGCAGTCTGCACCAAATAACTCGAGATCTGTAAATCAATTCAAATAGTTTCCAACGACTATAATCCAACGGGAAGCTTATGAAAGGTTATTTAAAAGCAGAAGCTTAAAAGGAGAAGCTGTTGGTTTTGACGAGTTGTTAACTCTACGAGTTCTACATAGCAAAACATAATATGTCTCAGTGGTAGTGAGACTAAGAAAGTAAAAGTGAAGCAAGAAAGGAGAAAAGCTGTAATACCCAGTAAAATAATAAAATAATTAAGTAAACTTTAAAATATTTAATTGGGCTTTCCTTATGTTTGGGTCAGATTCTATTTAATTTATTTGGACCATAATAAGTAATATTGCAATTAATTGGGTCTAAATTATATTTGTCTAATTTTAAATCCTATTTAAATTAAGAGTATTAATGAAATATATTAATTAATAAATAAACCAAAACCTAACCCTATATTCATTAGTTCTGCTGCGGTTTGAAAAGAGTTGGGTGTGAGACGAAAAAGAATAGGAAGGGAGAGGCTATCAATTCGACTGGTAAGCTATTTTTTTTGGGAGAAAAACTTGCTGCAGATTCGTTAATATATATATATATATATATATATATATATATATATATATATATATATATATATATATATATATATATATATATATATATATAAAGCTTGATATATATAAACCTGGGAAGCTTGATAAATTGTTCTAATATATATATATGTATACCTGATTCATTATATATATATAGTTACTGTTGATTATATATATATATATATATATATATATATATATATATATATATATATATATATATATATGCGGTGGATTCGTTATATATAATATATATATAAGATATGCAGAAATTTAAAAACGGGTTAGTAATAATTAGTACTATAACATTGTTATTGTAATTAAAATATATCTTTTGAGTACAAATTGAATATAATATATTAAAATTATTGAATTTATGAAAATATAATTTGTATGAGTTCGTAATTTAATTATATGCTTTATATTTTATTTTGATAATTAGATCGGATTGGGGGAGTTTAGCGAGTGATATTTGGATTCGGTGAATTATTTTGGTACTACATTAAGGTACGGATTCCGTACTTTTTCAGCGATATTCCTTTAAATTTAATTCGTTCGCTTTGTACTCGTTTAGAAATTTGGTATTGCCTCTCGGGATTATTCCTTGTTGTCAAAATTATTGAGATAGTTTCGTTTTGGCGTTGATATTTGAATTCATATTTGTACTCTTTGAACTAGTTAATCGTGTCAATATATTTTGGAGACTTTATTCGTTTGTACCATTGTTCGTATATTTTCGTTCACACTCGGAGTTATTTTGATCATTGATATCTTGTAATAATTGGGTATGTTTGTATTTGATAATTCGATTTCATTTGAATATGGTCATGTAAACCTTGTGATTTGAACCTCCTTTTGGCTTACATTTTGTAGTTTGATCCTTAGGGTATACTTGAGCTAACCACCTGTGGGGGTACCACAAGCATGTCCTCTTGACACAAGGGCATGACACCTTCCGTGGCGGTGTGATTAGTCCACGGCGTATCCTTTTGTATGCTCTGGGTATGAGCTTTGGCCATTTGATATATTTGTTCAGGATACGTATGGGTCGACCCAGTATTTGATTTGATTCGATTTGTTTGGCGGATTAGTGACGTATGTGTCGTGCGTACTATCCGATTTGATTTGTATACATCATGGTACCGGTATATTTTGTTAGCCTTTGGCTATTTGTATTTGAGCTCAGTATGAAATTGTTACCGTATAACCATTTGATTCAGCCCTATTTGTTTGGGATTCTTTTGGATATAATTATTCGATTGACAGTGTTAGTCATTTGTAAATGGACTCTCAAATTTTAATCTATTCGTAATTCGTTTGTAATTCGCATGTGTTCATTCATTCAACTCTTTTAGATTCATTACTTATTGTGATATATTTATTCATCTTCATATCCGTACTGGGCAATTGGCTCACGCTGTGTTCTTTTTCCCGCAAGTAATCAGGGGTGATCAAGATTTGTAGGATGAGAGCGACCTTTAATCCAAATGAATAGATTAGTTTTGAGACTTATTATTAGACTTGGTTTTTTCTAATATTTTGTATATGGATGTTTGGGCCATTTTGGCATTTATTTCTTATTAGTAGAGATTATGTAGTGTGGAGTTCTTTCTAATTAAATTGGAGTATGTGACAATTAGCGTTCATTTTCATTGGAGATATTTTGAGATTTATTGAGGTTTGTATTTATTATGCTTGTGCGTGACATTCCTTTTCCTTTTTGGGAGAGGGGGTGTTACAAAAGCTCTACAAGAAAAAGGCTTCACTTAACAACAATGAGAATGTCATTAAGAATGTCAGACAAGCTGAGAGCCGAGAAGGCCAAGAAAATAGCATTCAAGAGATTGGCAGATCAGAGAGAAGATTCAAAGAGCCAGTCTACGAATCATCTTGAACCACCAAGAGCTAAAGAAGAACAGATACAGAACCAAATCTGTACACAAGCCAACCAAGGTTCAGAGGATGCTAAATGCCAGACGGAGTCTACCAAAAGTGCAAAGACTTAGCAAACCTCAAGTGGTGAAGGTGTGCAAGCTGAGATCAGATCAGCTGCACCAAAGAAGAAGAGACAAACTGCTAAGTAATCAAAGAGATCGAACTTCATGAATAACTTAGCAGTCCGTCCAATGGTGATCCAGTCTCGATGCAAAATCCAAAGAGGATCACAACAAGCTGCTAAGTATCAAAGGATGAATAAGCTTAAAATCATCTTAGCAGCTCAGCACCACCACCACCAACAACAAGAAGAAGCCAGGGCCTGAATGGTCCTTATCCTAGGGACTAAACTGAGTTCCAAGGCTGCTGGCCTTGAAGAGTTCTTAGTGAACTGAAGTTCCAAGTCTGCTAGACTTGAAGGAATCTTAGTGATTCAAAGATGTAAAGACTTCCTTAGTGGAATCCCTGCTTGTTGAAGCAGAAGAGTGGATTAGGAGCTTGAGTCTCTGAACCACTTAAAACTTCTTATGTCTTTTACATACTGTCATTTACATTATGCATCTATAACTACTATGTATATGATAAACTACTTACATCCAAACTAACTCTAAAAAAATGGTCAACAGAATATCTATGAAGGGGAATCTTAACTTATTCCGCTGTGTTTGAAATAATTCTTAAGTTTCTCATCAGCTAATTACTTAGCAATGTAAACTAAAATGGAAAAGATTTTTGAAAATCAAATGGATCTATTCAAACCCCCTTTCTAGATCTATTGTGTGCCCTCTGGGAACTAACAATTGGTATCAACACAGGTTCTCATAATATATTCTAAAGCTAACGCTTTGAGTCCGGTCCTAGGCACAAACCATATTCTAAACTTAATTTAGTAGTAAGTCGCTCATGATTACTGATGAGCTCACACGTTGGAAATTATGCGTACAGGTAAATGTGCACATTCACCTGAAGCTGCTCAGATTAGTCTATGTTCTAAATTAATGCAGCAACAAAACCAATCCATGTCCAAAGTAAATCAGCAGTCTGCAGACTAGTGATGGGAAGTTAAAAAGGACATCAAAACCAAAGAGTCTATCATCCTCTGTTATGAAAGATGAAAGGCCTATACATGCAGAGAAATGTTTATCCAGAGAAGAAAGAAAATTTCATTCAATATGTACTTGGCTAATCAGTTGGATCTGATCCTTGAAACTCAAGATTATCAAAGAACTAAAGCTGTCAAGACTTTCCTATGTTTTCAACTCCAAGACGATGCCTGATTGATCTAAGGACAAATGGAGCAACAAGTTGTCAGCAATGAATGTAAAGATTTGCACATCAATGCCTAACATCATTATAGCAAGACAAATGACTGTCAAGAAACTGGTAGTGTAAGGGTACCGTTCCTCATTAACACGTACACAAACATTATGTTACATCACCTTATGTACTACAACTATACTCTATCAAGAGAACGTACTCTTCTTGAAAAGGGGAAGAGAGAGAGAGTACATTAAGGTTGGGTACTTAAATTGTCAACAAACTCTCTCTCCACTCAAAGTTTAGGTTGAAGATAGCATCTTGAAAGAAGCATGGAGTATGTCGTAAGTTAATCTAAATCCTACAAAGCTTAAGTGGATTAACTCTTGTTGAAGGATTGGTATGTATGAAAATATATACAAAACCAATGTATTGTGTTCTTGATAAATATAGAGTATGATCAATGCTAGAGGAGTATCTTGAAGATTCTTAGAAACTGATCATCTCCATGAATCAAACAGATGCAAATAAGCAATAGAGTTGATACCTACTCTGAGAACATTCAAGATCTGTGATCACAATCAAGCAAAGAGTGAAACAATCTAAGAAAAAAGAATGTCCTATCAAAATACTCAATATTTCACACACTCATCATCATGCATAATAAATGTCATATTTAAATCTAATATATGCATAAATATGATTGTTGATGCTAATGTAATGTAAATTCAAGCATATGAGGAATTGGGATTTTGAGAAAACTAATCCAGCAAAACCCAAACAATCAGGGGTACCAAAATAGAAATTTACCTAACCTGCCGGTACTTGGTCTATATGATCACACAAGGAACACTAAAGCAGATAGCTTCGATCACAAGGATTCAACCAGCTGCAAGGTCAGCTGCATTAGAAGGGAAAACACAGCCATAAATTAAAGAAGTTTTCACTCGTCTCAATCGAAGAGTCACTACCAATCGAAGAGTCCAGACTTGCCAACCCATCAGAGGTGGATCTTGCAAAGGCTATTTCATGACAAGACAAAAGAGTTCTACTGGTTGTATCCATGCAAAGCATATCATTCCAAAGGGAACATCCTGGAAGTTTGAATGATAGAACCTACATTCGTAGTGACTGATCAACAAATCGTGGAGTGACCAGTTCGAAAGTACTCTACGAATCCAATGAAACTGATTTAATCATAAAAATACCATATCAGTTCAGAAGATTCCAACTAGAAGAAGAAGTATAAAGGTGACCTTGTAAGGATCTATATGTAGAAGCTAGCCCATCTACTTCCAAGATGGAGGTGTCAACTATGGGAGCAACAGTATGCTAAAGTCTAGCAATGCCAAAACTAAGTAGGAACACATTGAAGCTAAATCCTTCAAATCTCTCTCTCTCTCAAAAAAAAAGGAAAAAAAACTGAATACAGCTGAACCTGATGCAAAAGCAACAATGATGAGGATATGAAGATCATGATGAAGAAACTTAAGAAGAAGCAGAAGTGAAATTCAATGTTATAGTAAGAGATGAGCTCAGACAAAAGCTCAACACCTCTTACATCTCTGATGACCATCTCACAAAGCACCAGTCCTCGACTATGAAGCTTTTAAATAAGCAATGAACATTCAAAAGTACAAGTCCAAGAATTCTATAGAGATTGGCCATTAACTGCCCATCTTAAGTTATTAACATGAAAGGTGCTTCACCAGACAATGTTGCATGATGAACTATCCACCTATCGGTCTTCAGGAATTTAGAGAAGCTTCAATGATTCCTAAAATGAAACTCTGGGTTATCCAAACAAGTCCTCTCCCAGTAATAGAGTCCCAAAACTTTGTGGGTGATGTACCAAATGAATCCTTACTTTTGGTCGTAAAGTCCCTAAAACTCTAAGACTGATCATCAAGTCTCACCATCTCAATCCGAGATTCCCCACGATCAACATTCCAATCGTAGAGTATGAGCATACTAACTCTATGATTGCAATACTTCTCAGTACACTCTCCTGACCATACAAGTGATATAGCTGAAAGCACTTCACCCTCTTCCATTGACAAATGCCAACATCAAGTATGTCCAATGATTGTGAACAAATTCTGATAAAAAGCCTATCATGATGACATTCTTACCACCAAGTATATACAGTTCTTCTGAGAAGCGCCTCAGAGATAAACCTAACCCTTAGTTCAAGTCTAAGAGGTTGGCCCTTTCTAAGCTTCCTTAACCCAGAAGGAGAACTGAAATAGAATGCATCACAAGAACTCATATGGAGCACATGTACAGAAAATCCCTCAGAAGATATCAAGTTTGTTGATGAATCATGCAACTCTAAGATGGGGATTAGTGACAAATCACTCACTGAAGCATCTCTCAGAAGACGATCGTTGAGTTAACAAAGAAAATCGTAGAGTCTATAGCTATCTCATCAAGCTACTCTACGTACTGAAGAAGTCAATGATCAGCCTACGTCAGTAATACTCATTTTCTTAAAAGAAAAATCAAACTGAAAAACTGATCAATTTATGGGGAGTTACTGTTTCTTACTGAGCATCGTGCAACCAATGGCTTTTTGACACATCATAGCTTATGCAGAGTCAGAAGGAACTGTCATAAAGATAAATTCAAAATCTCCAAACAGTTATCAAAAGCTATCAATTTTCTCTCCCTCTCTTTTTCAAACCATAAAATCCTCTTCAAGGCTAAAATTCATCAAACCTCGAGCTTCGCCCAAATCACATTCAACTATCCCTCATAAGATTCCTGAAATTAAATACCCATATATTTTGAACTCTCAAAATGGAAGAGTGGCGTGTTATAACTGGAATCCAACTCGGCTTCAAGAAGTTCGAAGGATCAGAAAAGAAGTTCAAGGACATAGTTGAGCTTGTAAAGAATGCTAGGTTTTCAGAGTGCTTGGAAGCTAACACTCCAGTCTATACTGATCTAGTGAAGTAATTCTATTCAAATTCAACGGTAGACTCTGGGCTTCTATCCACAAAGGTCAAATGAGTAAGCCTGAAGATAAATGCATCAGCCATCAACCAATGTCTAGGGTTTCCTGACCAAGGTTTGATAAACCTCAAGGAAGTTGACATTGAAGAAGACAAGAAGTTAATGCGCTACAGAAGGAATGTAAATCTGAAAGACATGAAGAAGAAAGAGTTTCCTGAGGAGTTTGAATTCCTAGCTGAGATTGCTGGAAAATGTATCTTATGCAAAGATACTGCACATGATACTGTTAGTGATCTACAACTGAGAATCATGACAGCAATTATCATGAAAGTGCAGATGAACTTCGGAGCTCTTCTAATTGATTGGTTGTCCAAATGGCTGGAAAAAGCTGAGATGAAGAAGTCTACAGATAAACCCCTCACAAAGGTTTTCCATGGAAGACTCTTGAGCATTATACTAAAGAAGAAACTGAAGAGTAAGATAAGGGATGATGAGGGAGAACCACTGAATGTTCATAAAGTGATGTCCCCACAGCTGTTTAAAAATTGGAAGAAAAATCCAATGAAAAATAAAAGGTTAATGACATCTGGAAGCAGCAACAAAATCTCTACAAAGAAGAGGAAGGCAAAACAAATAGAAAGCAAGTTGTCTAAATCTGATGACTCTGTACTTGTAGCAACCACTCCAGCAAAGCTAATAAAGAAGAAAGCGAAGATTGTGAAGAATACAGAGGTTCCACCAAGCAGTCTCTCCACTGACAAAAAGAGACGTGAATTAGGAAAGGAAAGAGCATCAACTGCAGCACCCCCAAAAAGGATAAAGAGTAACAGATTGCTTCAACGAACTAATTAGAAGAAAGAAGGAGGCTTAGTATCAAAAGTAGTTGATCTCAGTAGCAGTGATGAAGATGATAAATCATAGTCTATGGGAGAAGATATGAAAGGCAAAAGGAGGATGATTTATGACAACACCAGCAGTGAAAGTGAAAGGACTACAAACACAAATACAAATGAGTCTATGGCAGAAGAAGATAAAGAAAGTGAAAAAGAAGAGGAAATGACTGCTGAGTCAAACAATTCTGAGAATGGCACTAAAGAAGAGTCGAGTGATAAAAATCAGCTAAAAGGATCCATTGATGAATCAGTTGAAATGACCCAGTATGATGTAGAGATGGAGACAGACTCTAGTTCTACATATCAGGAATCAAAAGACTATCATGTTCCCTCTTCAGCAAGAGTTCGCAGAAGATTAGTGGTGGAAGTCTTTGATGAACCACCAGATATACTACTAGAAAGATGGATAAACCATGGAAACGAACGACTCAAAGTAGTAACGATGTCTACAGAAGATTTGTTTAACAACTGGAAAGGCATGGATTTAGATTGTACTACAATACTGTACAATCCTGACATTCCTCTGATAAAATAGTTTTATCCATGGATGCCCTGGCTAAAGGCTTACACAGCTGGCGATGAAAGTTACATCTGTTGGTGTTATTCATACTTTCCCAATTTGGAGTTGGTCTCTCAAAACTTCCCAAGGGTCAAGTCATTTCATATCAAGTTGATCAAGAACGTCTCTCATTTCAAGGTTTATCTTCATGAAGGAATCATCTACATTCCCTACTATCTTCTAGAAAATTCAGATAGTAGACAGGCCACGCCAAAGACCACAATCGTAGAGGTCTCACACTCTACGATTGCAGATATTCAAGCTCATCTAGATTCCTACTCATCAAACCCCATTCTCAATACTCTAAATCTCAATCCTAGTGTACCATCTTATATCCCCTCTTCATCCAACAATGATTTCTTCGACATTCTCATTGCCTTTGAAAACATCTACCAAAGTGAGAAACTCAACCAAAATGCCAAAATCTCTCAAGACTCCAAGTTATTGAAAAACTATGAGGAAATGGCAGAGAAATTCTTTTACATTATTGAGGAAGCAAAAGGCCTGTCAGAAGGAAAGGACAACGAGTTTCACAAGAAGCTTCAAACAACCATTTCTGATATATCTAAGAAACTTCATCAGAGATATCAAATTTATTTGGAAATAATTGAGCAACAGAGGAAAGAAGTCCTGCTACTTCAAAAGAAAAATGAAGAATCTATTGAGTCTCTCTCCGAGAAAATAAACAACCTGAATCAGTCCCTCTCTCTACAACTAGAGCTCAGCCAGCAGGAGCTAAAGATTGAAGTTGGAAATTCATCCTATTTGATTGAGTAACTTATGTCAAATGTCCAGCATCTCTCTCAAATGATTGATGACAAAAAGGGGGGAGAAAAAGAGAAGGCACTCAAAGGGACATAAGAAGAATCGAATGAAGATAAAGAAGAAGATTCAGACAAAGAAGTAGGAAAAGCTGAAAGCAAAACAAGAAGAAGAGGACTCATCATCTCAGGGGGAGCAGGAGTAAGGAGAAGAAATGAAGTCACCATCTCAGGGGGAGCAGGAACCAGGACATCAAGCAGATGTGTAGCAACAACAGAGAAGATCCAGGAGACTCACATGAAGAAGAAGGTACATCTCTAAATGTAATAGTCACTACTACAAAACAGTAGATAGATAACGCGTAAAAAACGTTGTAGAAGGTCTTACAGAAACGTCGTAGTTAAGAGTGTCATCTATTTGACACCTTTATACAATGTTTTTAAAACGTTGTACTTTGACACATTACACAACGTTTTTTTCTTAAAAAACGTTGTATATTTGTTTTCCATAAATTCTTGAATGCTTAAAAACGTTGTAGATGATATGATTCCACAACGTTTTATAGTTATATTTTGTGGTTTGGTACATCAGACGATGTTTAGACTCATTTATACAACATTTATAAAATATCTTCTATTTAGACTACTTTATACAATGTTTTTAAAATAATTAAAAAATAAAACAATAAAACAAAACTAGTTTCAATAACTTGAAAACATATTAATTAATTAATAAGAAATGTCATACAACTACGAAATTAAATATTACTCACAAAACAAATACTTAAATAAAATAGGCATAACTTTGCCATTTTTATTGCTCTAAACAAAACATAATCAGGCAACTGTCAATTTAAGACTACTTTTATACTTGTGATGAGCACGAGTAATAGTATCAACTTCAGCCTGAAATTCACGATCTCCCTGTCTACTACCCACTTTTAGCTGCTTAACTGCAACCTCTTTCCCATTTGAAAGAATTCCTCTGGACGTACCCAAAACCACCTTCACTGAGGAGATTAGTGTTGGAGAAACCATCAGTCGCTGATGCTAGTTCCTCGTATGTAAATGTGCTTTTTGAAAAATCCAAACTAAGACCTGATGAAGGTTGCAAAAATGGCTTCTCAGAGTCCAAGCTGCTGCTCACTAAATGTGGTCGTGCAGGAGGAGGAATACCTGCTGAAGTTTGTTTCTTACTGAACATGATAATATGGATGTATCAGCAACGAGTCTAGTGCCACCAGAAGCTTCAATCTCCAGCTCCTGCTCAACAGATGCATCGGTTACCTCAGCACCAGCTCGGCGCATAACATCAACCAATATAACAGCTTCCATTTCCTCTGTCCCAAACCCAATCGGAACCAGAACCTGAAAATCCACAAAACAAAACTAAACAAAACAAAACACAAATTAAACCTCTACTTTCCCTACTTTTTCTAAAACTGTTCTTGAAATTCAAGTAAATCCCACAGCAAATATATAATAATTAAGTTAGGCAGACGAAATCATCAAAAGATTTAATTTTTTCCTCTCAGAAACACTAACTGGAAATCTAAGAAAATAAAATACAGACCTTCCTGGATGGGATTGAGCATGTTGAAACGGAGGGAGCAGAAATACTAATAGTACTAGAATTAGTTGTAAGGGTTTTGGTGGGTTTTGAAATGGGTTTCTGGGTGGGTGTTTTGTGCTGTGGAATGGAGGCGAATATAAAAGATAAGGGCTGATAAGTTGTGGCATAGAGAGCCATTGCAGAGTTTGGTGGAGGAACAAGAAATTCTACCTTACGAGGACCATTAGGAGTGGCTATCCAAGCCATCCTCTTAAGTATATGATACTGACCAATTAGTCCCATAGAAACCAGTACACAGCTATACTACCAACCTCTAGCAAACATACTCCAAAAGGAAATAAGAAAAAATGCTATGGATAACCATCCATGTCCAAATACAACTCTTCTTACTATTTCTAATCATGAGTTTTTCACATACTTTCCCTGCAAAATAATGAAGTAGAAAGCTTGTGCTAAAACATCACCTTCTATTTTACAATTCTTCCTATTTACTATCAGACAATTTGTAACTTCTCTTGGTTGCCATGGCTGCCTAGCTACTCTTGATCTGCCTTTGGAGTCCCCAGCTGAGTTCAAGAAATATCCTGCAAACACTGTCATTGTGCAGTAAACAACTGCCACTGAAAACCATATAGGATCTATTTTATACAAATATAACATCTCTAAATGAGTTTAGCACAGTTGTTGGCTGGGATGGGGTGACAATGCCGAGATAATAAAGCCCAGTAAAAATGATAATTATCCTCAGTCAATTACATCTTAGCATGGAAATTATATACACAGGAAAATACCTAATTGATGATAGGAGCCTCAAAATAGTCTAACACCCAAAAAGAAAAAGTAAAAAATGTCAAAAAAAAAAGAAAAAGAAAAAAAAGAGAACATCTTAGCAGATCTATCATAAGAATTAATCCAAACACTTGAACTTGGTACACAAATGAAATATGGACTTCCATTTATCATAAAGAATCAAAAGATTAATAAAACCATATTGTAAACTGGCAAGATGAGGCTCCACTTCACATTTGACAGCCTAAGACCAAATTGAGAAACTTGATTAATCTATAAAATTTAAAGAACAAATCACACACTCTGACAAAACTACTAGGTAGATAGATTGACAAAACTACTGAAGCAGATTATATAAAAATTGATATAGTCTTCCATCTATAAGGAATTGCAAGAGATACTTTTGAGGAAAGTTGATTCAGCAACTTGTTTCACACTAAGACATCAACAGAACACAATTTGAGCACCTCGGTGACTAAGTGATAGATGCAAAAAGACCAGAACTCCTAAGTGATAGACAACTACCGGCTCACTAGGTAGCTGCACCACCTACACCTGCCTATGCCTTCTAACAACTATGATTGAATCAACAAACTTTGAATCAACTATGACAGCACTGCCATTAGTGCACCAGCCCGTAAGCAAGCAGTTGGGTGTTCCTGAATTAAGACGCACATTGTCACGTGGAAATTACTCTACTTAAAATGTGGCTAGAAATTAAGTTGTCAATTACCTGTCCGTGATCCAAGATTTTCTTAAACATCTCAACACCAGTCACTATAGTCTTCAGTGCACCCTACACATTGTGAAGTGCAATAAAGCTTCAACAAAAATAAGGGGGGGAAATAAAACTTCAAACTAACTTCAAGTAAAAATATCCCATCATATATGGCATAAAAATTACAGACTGATATAACGATGTTATAGATGCATCAAAAAAATAATGTTAGAATAACCTGAAAGTACAACAGAAATAAGTTCAAATAATATGGCCAAGTACCTGAATTGAAAAGACATCTTCTATTGGCATTAAGAAAGGCCTGTCAAGTTGGCGAACAGGTTCATTTATGTACTCATCTACGTCTTTCATTAGTTTCAATATTGCCTTTTTCCCAAGCTCTTCATTTGTCCCTTGTAAAGCAGACAAAGCCGAACCTCGCACAATTGGGATTTCATCCCCATGAAATTTGTAGAAGGTAAGCAACTCTACAACAATCGTTTGTACAATTAGACATTCATCTTAGTTTTACTAAAGCAAGTAGCACATGTATATAAATCTGATAGACAGCATACACTTCACACTCTAACCACTATAAATTAAGTCAGTATACCATGGAGCTCCATCTCAACAAGCTCAAGTAGCTTAGGGTCATCAACAGTATCAACTTTATTGAGAAAACACACCAACGATGGCACACCAACCTGAGTCACCCAATAGGCAATCACATAACAAGATCCACATAAGATTTTTTTTTTTTTTGGATAAAAATGGATCCTTATAAGATATTAAAAATGATATCTTGGCTCTTCAAAAAACGTGAGCCACTTGGGCCATGGTATCATTGTTAGACCCACTTGACAAATACTAGTATTAGCAGCCTACTTGATCCAAACATAAATATGCAACTAATGAACACAAAGCCAACAGAGGAAAAAGGTTCATCTAAAGCAAACCCACACGTTCGAATACTTTCAAATTTTAGATTCAAGTTATCCAACACCCAAAAAACAAATGAACACAAACAAGAAACTAGACAAAATCACATACCAAATTCGTTGAGCTTCTTGAACCATTCTCAGAACCATGCCTCTGATTAGTCACATTAGCTAACGCCGACCTTTTCTTCGCCATTTGAGGCAGCAAAGCTACCGCCTTTTCGAGATTCTCCACTTGTCGTTTAGCCAAAGAAGATGTCTGTGCAACCATGGCTTGTGATATTTACAAGCACTTGAGAGCATCTGAGGTCCATCGGAGCGGAGTCCAAATAATTCGATGTTCAGAAATCGAGTTCGCACACCACGTAGAAGTAGAACAGGGCCAGGGTTTAAGAAGTGGAGCTCTCTCTCTCCACCTTCCACTTCAACCCTCTGCAGCAAAAGCTATTTCTGAACGCATTTTGTGACAGTCGGTCGGTGGAGAATCGAAAGATCTGAAGCAACGAGATGATTTAGTTGGAGAGGTAAAAGATTTTGTGTGAAAAATGGGAGGGAGGGAATATCAGGTCGGGGGAAAATTAGGGGAAAAGTAAGGAGGGAATGAAATTAAAATATAGGAAACGTTTTAAGCTCCGTGTTTTCTTCGGTGCGATTTATTTTAAGTTCCGAATTTTTGATATAGATAAAGTTTTAAAAAAAAAACGTTATTTATTTAAAATTAAAAATTATCCTTATAAATAGATAATATTTTTTTATATGTATTTACAACATTTTGTTAAAAAACGTTGTGAAAAAAAATACGTTGTTTAAGTATTGTCTATTTACTGTTTTGTACTAGTGAGTTAACACTGGATCCAGAATTTAGGTTTACTATTTAGCTGTAATCAAATGCTTTTTAATATATCATTCATATTACATGTTCTAGCAATACAGTAGCTCACTATATTTTAAGATTCATTCATCTCATACATATGCATTCAGTATTTTTGTCATCATCAAATAGGGAGAGATTGTTAGGAATATGCATGTGAATGTTATTCTCTTATTCGTATAATTTGTTGATGAAGATGTTGAAGTAAATGAATAAATATGTAGATATGTCTGCATTAAAATAAGCTGTAAAGTCCTTGAATAGATAATTTGAATATATGTATAAGGACTTAGACTGAAATGTCAAATATGTTATGTTGATTCTACATGAACAAAACAGCTTTGTAGAGTCCTTAAAAAGAATATGATGTACATGGACTAAATATAGAAAGATCAAGCTTGTTAGGTTGATCTTATATGTTGTAATAGATAGGCATGCCTGATCGTTAAGTACTGCACCAGTCTTCGAAGTCTGCCAGGTGAAACAAAGAATTTAAAGACTATCAAGGCAGAATCGTAGTCTGTCAAGCCAGTCGACGGATTGCAGAAGCCAAAGCAGAATCGTAGAGTATCGAAAAAGTGGCTATAGATCGTAGTCTGCCTTGGAGGGCCTCACTCAATATCGTAGAGTTGGTCCAAGCACCTGCCAAGCCAAGTCAAGAATCGTAGACCACACTTGAAGTCGTAGAGTCTACTGATCATACCAGAGGCAAAAATCATAGTCGAGCTAGATCAGATAAGAACAACAAGTGTTAAGACAGAAATCGTAGTTGATGTATAATCTACTCTCGGAGTCGTAGTGTCTGCAGAATCAAAGCTAGATCGTAGTCTGCAGAGCAAAGTCTTCGACAAAGCCTATCAGTGCTCACAACTCCAAGTTAGAATCGTAGTGTTAACACGATTCTCAATACACGAGCACTCCCAAAGCATCCAAAGAATGAAGCCTCTGGACAAAACTATAAAGATGCAATCTACCTAAAGGAAGCCAGAGAGCACTCACCAAATGGCTTACAAGCAAACAGAAGATCAAAGTGCCAATTCAATCAGTATCCTGATTGAGATGTGAAGCCATTCAAGGGAAGTCTTCCACAAGCAACTGTAAGAAGACTTCAGATAACTTGACTGACAAAAGGAAGTCAACAATGCAGTAGCAGTCAAGATAAACAAGAGATGACGATCTTGCGTGTGACTACGATCGTAGTGTTTGCCAGATTAGAAGCAGGAACTGATGAGGTCTATAACAAAGATACTGGCCAACCAATATAGAATAGACAAAGAAGGTTAAGCATAGGTCAGACCATTGATGATATGTAAACGGGAGATTACAAGGAGAAAGAGAGTTGTGCATGACCAATCCGATGAGTCTTGAAGTTAAGGAGGGCCAGAGCATTCAAACAAGTTGTCAGTGCCTAATGCAAGTTAAGGCAAACAGAAGTGGTAAAGCACTGCACAAGTGAAGGAAGAGAAGTTCTGCATTGCATATTCAAAGAACACTCTCAGATTCGTAGAGTTTAGACATCTGCATCAGAATCGTAGAGTTCAGTCATCTGAGTACTGAAGCCTTGGAAACGTCTCAATAGAAAGACTGACATTCGAACGTTGGGTATTGAAAGCATCAATGTAGAAGGATAACTCATGATGTTCTAATTGAGGAATCATAAAGAAGAAATAAAGGTGACTACCAGCCTGACACGTTATAGTGACATCTTAGATGTGATAGGTGAAATAGTAGACTACAGTGTCATAAAAGTGATAAAGGGGCTATCATGTCACATCAGCAGTCTGCACAAAATAACTCGAGATTTGCGAATCGATTCAAATAGCTTCCAACAACTATAATCCAATTGGAAGCTTATGAAAGGTTATTTAACAGCAGAAGCTGAAAAGGAAAAGATGTTGGTTTTGACGAGTTGTTAACTCTACGAGTTCTACAGAGTAAAACAGAATATGTCTCAGTAGCAGTGAGACTACGAAAGTAGAAGTGAAGCAAGAAAGGAGAAAAGCTCTACAAGAAAAAGGCTTCACTTAACAACAATGAGAATGCCATTAAGAATGTCAGCCAAGCTTAAAGCCGAGAAGGCAAAGAAAATAGCATTTAAGAGATTGGCAGATCAGAGAGAAGATTCAAAGAGACAGTCTACAAATCACCATGAACCACCCAGAGCTAAAGAAGAATAGATATAGAACCAAATCTGTACACAAGCCAACCAAGGTTCAGAGGATGCTAAATGCCAGACGAAGTCTACCAAAAGTGCAAAGACTTAGCAAACCTCAAGTGGTGAAGGTGTGCAAGCTGAGATTAGATCAGCTACACCAAAGAAGAGACAAACTGCTATGTAATCAAAGAGATCGAACTTCATGAACAACTTAGCAGTCCATCCAATGGTGATCCAGTTTCGATGCAGAATCCAAAGAGGATCACAATAAGCTGCTAAGTATCAAAGGATGAATAAGCTTAAAGTCATCTTAGTAGCTCAACACCAACAACAACAACAATATGCCAGGGCCTGAAGGGTCCTTGTCCTAGGGACTAAATTGAGTTCTAAGGTTGCTGGCCTTGAAGAGTTCTTAGTGAACTGAAGTTCCAAGTCTACTGGACTTGAAGAGTTCTTAGTGAACTAGAGTTCTAAGGCTGCTAGCCTTGAAGGAATCTTAGTGATTCAAAAATGTAAAGACGTCCTTAGTGGAATCCTTGCTTGATTAAGCAGAAGAGTGGATTAGGAGCTTGAGTTTTTGAACCACTTAAAACTCCTTATGTCTTTTACATACTGTCATTTACATTATGCATCTATAACTGCTATGTATATGATAAACTACTTACATCTAAACTAACTCTATAAAATGGACAACAGAATATCTATGAAGGGGAATCTTAACTTATTCCGCTGTGTCTGAAATAATTCTTAAGTTTCTCATCAGCTAATTTGTGACGCCCCCAAAATAGGTATACATCACCCATTCTGAGTCGCTAAATACATGGTACAAAAATAACTACAACATCATTACTACAATTGTCGTGCAAAATACGACAACACATATACTATGAGTTTAAATACAAATATTGTCTTCTAGAAAATATCCACACTCAAATAAGTTTTCATTATAATTATTGAAACACTATTTTACAAAATAATGAGGACTGCTAAAACAACTGATTGGAAACATTACTCCACACCCCGACTAGTTCCCACTATATTCTCGCCTCCTGAGAAGAAAAATAAAATAAAAAGGAAAAGAGTGAGTTCAACTAGCCCAATAAAGAATATTATGACTAAGATAATATACAATAAATTATCATTAGTCTTCAACAGGGAAAAATCTGATAGAATATAGTAGACAACAAGTTTTAGATCAACAACTGCAGCGGAAACAACAATCCATTAAAAGAGTCAAGTAGAGAATGAATTCTACTATCTTCTAAGATTTAAAAGTCCATCATCAATATTTTATCCATGTAACATCAATCAATATACATCTTGAATCAAATATTCATCTTTGCACTACAAGCCAAAGATATTCATTTGTATCACCAGTTGGTCATGTTCATCTCAACACCTGTTCATCTTTGCACTACGGGCCAAAGATATTCATCAGTTAATCATTCATCTTTGCACTACAGGCCAAAGATATTCAGTAATATCATCATTTATGACTGAGGATGATAAAAAATATCTTAAAGAAAATGAATCCAGTGAGACAAATGGATAAATATTAGGGATTCGTACTACAGTTTATTCAAGTTTAAAAATACTATATAATAATCAATTGTGGAGCAGAATTCAAAAATAAAGATCAAAACATGGATACAATCAAAGATAGTAACCACAATAGACAACTTGGACAAAGAAAAAAAATTTATTTTTCTGTGAATAGTGCCGTATTCGTGAATAGTACCGTATACGTGAATAGTGTCGTATACGTGAATAGTAACCCCGACACGAAAAGATAGAAATTCTATAATAAAATTTATACCAATATTTCTATATAATGATATTGAAAGAATAACAACATTTACGAAGAAAATAACATCCTTTACCTCAAAAGAACAATACTTCTGGCTGAAATATCAGGTATAAGGATGAAGAAAATTTGTACTGAATAACAACTCTCAAAGTATCTAAATACTCACAAAAATACGCTCAATAATATATAGAGAGAGAAAACTTGTTTCTGATGTGATTTTGCAATTTTAACTAAGCACCCTATTTATAGGAAAATGTTAGAACGCCAAAATAGACTAACCTGCAACCTGATGGCTTTACCTACTACTATTCACGTCCACCACTTTTGAAATAAAATTTTAGCACATTTCTCACCAACCAAAAGTGGGGCCCACCCATTCTAAAAAATTTCAAAATATTTTAAAATTTAAACAATAATCAGCAACTTCAATAATTCATAATAAATAGCCCTTTTATCAAAAAATTCAAATCTCATGTCTATTCTATAAGAAATTTAATTATCTACAACTTTATAGAAGAAAGTTTTTTCAAATTCCAAATAGAAAATGCCCAAAATCTACATACAGACGATTTTTAATACCTCAATTTTGACAAAATACTGATAAAACACCTCAGCATTAATTCCTTCATTTATATTCACATAAAATAAATATTTTATTATCATATAAATCAATAATGAATTATTCACAGTTAATATTACTGAATCACAATACCGACAACTAGGTCGTTTCTAGGAAAGAGGGGTTTTTCGATAAGAATTTCTCCTTACTAGCGCGCAATTAGGTGACCAAACCTCTCCTTAGATAGAACTTCCTTTGACATTACCAATAATGTTATCTAATAATATTATTCAAATAATATGAATTATTGATATGATAATGGGAAATGCTATGCAGTGACAATTACTGAAATAACAATAATATAAAATATCTATGCAACAATTATTGAATCAATAAAATAAAATATTGAACAGTAATTACTGTAACAATTATTGAGTAGTGCCTTCTTACGTAAGGATCAATAATTCAACAATACTGTGCAATATCATGTTCTACTATGCAACCACGCGTATTACTATACTTTAACCACCGGGTATTCCAACAGTATTAATGGTAACAACTACGCCATTATTTATAAAAACTCAAACTTGGCATTTTATTCATCCGACCGTTTTCCGTTATGGGGCCTACAAATGACTGCGCCATCGTACGAATATTCCCCGACAGCAAGAATATTTCATGACCAAACGAATATTCTCCGACAACAATGAATATTTTATAACCACTTGCTTATTTTGCAAAATTTACACATTTCACCCATAACCAAAGCATTATATCAAATTAACACCTTATTATTCAAAATAATAATTAGAGGAAATTCGATTTTATTTATAAAAAGTTGGGGTCTTACATAATTACTTAGCAATGTAAACTAAAATGGAAAAGATTTTTGAAAATCAAATGGATCTATTCAACCCCCCCTTCTATATCTATTGTGTGCCCTCTGGGAACTAACAGAGGCATATGAGTTGCTAGTGTACACACAATTGGGACTTCCAGCACCAAAACCAACAAATATATCTCCTCAACTTGTAGATAGGTCAGTCACTTATCTTAGGGGAATTGTGGAGGATATTGTAGAGGATATTCTTGTGAAAGTGGAAAAATTCATAATCCCAACTGACTTCATCATTTTAGATTATGAGGAGAACAAGGACATTCCTATCATACTTGGGAGGCCATTTTTAGCGACTGGGAGGACTCTCATTAATGTTCAAAAAGAAGAGTTAACTATGAGAGTCCAGGACCAAGAAGTTACATTTAATGTTGTTGGTTTGTAATATTCTAACCTTTTTGTTTTGATGATGACTTAGTATTATAGACTAATTTGTCTATTGTGAATTTTTAGGAAGTTGATGAAAGATCATTGTTGAAAGACTTTGAAGATTTGAGTCTTAAGAAAAATATGTAAGGTCATTGTAAATATTTAATTTTTTGATACAACGCTCTAGGACATTTTATGTGTATTAAATTGTGATTTTGTGTATGCCTAAATTATGCTAATTGTTTTTAAGTGATCTGATTTTATTAGCATGCATGCATAATAGTTTTTTGTCCGTATTAGTTTTCTATGTGTACTAATACTAGTGTAACACATATCTTGGTAAAATAAAAAGGCAGTATGGTGGTAGAGTTCTTAATAGATTAGATGAGTACAAGCCTTGGAAATATGGAATCATGATTATCTTTGTAGAGTTGGAATTTGTTACGTTATTATCATGATAACAGTTAGCGGCATATTTTATGGGAATGAAAAAGTCTAGAAGTACTTTTTGTATCTGACTTAGACTCAATTTGGTGAAAGAGTCCAACACATTTTTTGAAACTTCCAGAAATAATTGGATTGGTCATTCCTTAGCCATTAACGGATGTAATTGTTGAAACGTTACTTATTTGTTGGTAACAAAAATATGTTTTCAACGGAACACTGTTGTATAACAACGGCAATATATTTTGGCTATAAAAAGGAATTGATATATACTGAAAAAGATATTTGATATTTTGGTGAAATTAAAACTTGCTGTTGTGCTACTATATTCAACATATTTTTTGTGGGCTATAAATCGGTAATATCCTTCTATTATTAATTGATCATTGCATACATTAGTTGAGCCTTGCATTGTTAAATTATTTATTTGCTTTGATCATTAGACCTCTATAATTGTAATCTTATATTTTTAGACTAAGTGTTGTCTAAAGGATTTTAATCCAGGTGGATTAAGGTTTGTTTACAAACAGGTTCAAGGAAGCATAGGTGCTTAAGGGGTGCATTGGTGCACAAGGAGCAAGTGTGCTCAAGTGAATTATTGTAATTCAATTTGATAGAATCTGTTTTGTAACAAGTGTCATTTTTAAAGAAATAAAAGCGAGTCTCCAATACTAGTTGTTATTGGACGTGGACTAGGCTATTATTATAGAGGGTAATAGCTGAACCACGTAAAAAATCTTGGTGTTATTACTTGTTTTACTTTCTCAAGATTGTTAATTTTCTTAATAATTAACATTTAAAGATTTGTTTCATCTTGAGATATTTTGTTATCACCAAGTATTCTATTTGACTTATAAATTCACCAAGATATTTTCTTAAACAAAAATTTAATTCGGTAGACTGCATTCATTCAGCAAGCTGCATTCTTTAATACAGTAGGCTATATTCAATAGTTTGAATTCAAAGTTTAAAAATTGGTCATAGTTTGCTCCCACACTTATTCAACCCCCCCTTCTAAGTGTGTCATATCTGAATTTCATTTGGTATCAGAGCAAGGTTCTACTTACTTGGTCTTAAAGGTGACTTGTAGGAAAAGATTCTGACATGGCACAGTTCGGGAACAACAATCAAGAAGGTCAATCAACAAATAGACCTCCTTTGCTGTATGGAACAAAAAATTACATCTTCTGGAAATTTCGAATGAGGATCTATCTTCAAAGAGATCCTTGGGAATGGTGGGTTGTGGAGAACGGACCAGTTATTCCACGAAGAGATGATGGGACACCAAAGATTCTACTAGAAATGGATCCAAACGAAATCTACATGGTCTCATATAATTCAAAAGCAATGAACACACTTCTCAGCGGCATGGTACAATCCGAGATAGATAAAGTCTCCTCATGCAACACAGCCAAAGAGATGTGGGATACTTTAGTGGTAAGTCATGAAGGAACTTCAAAAGTACGAGAAGTCAAGCTAAGCATGCTCGTGCACGATTATGAAATGTTCAAGCTCGAAAAAGATGAAACCATCAAACTAGCTCAAGCAAGATTTCTAGTTCTTATAAACTCCTTGAAATTGCTAGACAAGACTATTCCTCAAAGTGAGATCAACCGTAAGTTGCTTCGGGCTATGCCCATAAGGTTTGCCTCTAAAATCACTACTCTTCAAGATTCCTCTACTATTTCTACTATGGACACACTAACTCTTTTTGGTGAACTTGAGGAATATGAACATCAGTTAAAAAGGTATGACGATGAGGATGAAACTCCTCGAAGAAAGGTTTTAGCTCTTAATGCAGGAAATGAAGACGAGCTTGATGATGATTCTGATGAAGAGATAACCATAATGTCAAGGAGACTCAAAGGACTTCTTCAAAGAAAGAATAAACGAAAGAATATATTCAACTCAAATAAAGGCAAAGGAAAGCAAACTGAGGAGACGTGTTTTGAATGTGGACGTCCAGGGCACTTCAAGAAGAACTGTTTTCAACTAAAGAATAAAGGAAAAACAGGCTTCAAGGATAATAAGAAAAACAAGGCACTGGTCACTTGGAGTGATGAAGAAGAATATGAAATTGAGGTCGACGCCAAGGATGAGATAGCTCAAGTATGCTTCATGGGAATAGAAGGTGAATCAAACGAGGTATTTAATTTTGAGTTTAATTCTTTGAAACAAGAAAATGATAAATTGAAAGAAAAGAATGCATATTTGAAAGACTTGGTAAATACATTAATGGGCGAAGTAGACTCTTTAATAGATGAAAAGAAAGATATTGAAAAGGAATCTACATGTAAAGAAGAAAAGGTTTTGATTGCTAAGATAGATTATTTAGATAATTATAACAAAATACTTTTCAATAAGGTAAATTTTTTTAATAATGAAGTCCAAAAATTGACAAATGAACTAAAAATGAGAGATGTCTGTATTGATGCATTTAGTGATAAATCAACTGTTAAAACTCTTCCTAATAATGAACTTCAAACAGAAATAGATTCACTAAGATCATCTTTTGCTAAATTCGTTCAAGGTGAAGAAAATTTAAATGTCATATTAGGTAAACAAAGACCGAGTTTTGAAAGACAAGGAATTGATTATAATTTTATGCATAAAAAGGGTAATATGAAAATGCTAAAATCAAAATCACGTTTTAGATTAAATTATTGTTCTCCTTTCACAACATGTAAAAATTGTGGCATTAAAGGTCATTTGGACATAAATTGCTTTAAGAAAAATAAGATTAAAAAGGTTTGGGTTAAAAAGGATGATTTATATGCAACTAACATTAAAGGACCCAAAAAGATGTGGGTACCAAAAGGATGAATTATTTTTTATTGACAGGTATGTCTCAAGGCAATGGTTCCTTCTCAAAAATGGATTCTTGATAGTGGATGCTCACGTCACATGACTGGTGACAAAACAAAGTTCGTGGAGCTAAAAATCAAGAAGAAAAATGGTACAGTTACATTTGGAGATAATCGAACCTGCGAAATAATCGGAAAAGGTAAAATAGGAAATGGTAAGGTAAATATTGATAATGTACATCTTGTTAATGGACTTGAGTTTAATCTTATTAGTATCAGTCAATTAATGGATAATGATCACCAAGTTAGTTTTGATAAAGAAAAATGCACTATTTCCCATGGTACTAACAATATTACTCTAGTTGCACAAAGAGAAGGAAATATATATACTATTGATTTTGAGCAACAGGATGAAGAGTTATGTCTATCATCTGTACAAGACGAGGCTAATTTGTGGCACAAGAGGATGGGACATGTTCACATGGACTTAATCAAAAAATTATCCTCAAAGAATCTCGTCAAAGGATTGCCGAAAACAAAATATGAAAAGAAGGGAATTTGTGTTCCTTGTCAACTCGGGAAACAAGTAAGAACATCATTTACGGCAAAGAATATGGTATCAACCTCTTCTCCTTTACAACTACTCCATCTTGATCTATTTGGACCAGAAAGACATCCTAGTATAAATGGTAAGTTTTATGCTTTTGTAATAGTAGATGATTTCTCTAGATATACATGGGTATTATTTTTGAGAACTAAAGATGAAGCATTTAAAGAATTTGAAAAATTGATCAGAAACTTGGAAACAAAATATAGTCTAAAACTTGTAAGGATAAGAAGTGATGAGTTTCTAAAAGACTTTATAATTTTTTGTGATCAAAAGGGTGTTAGTCATGAATTTTCTGCTCCTAGAACCCCTCAACAGAATGGAGTTGTAGAAAGAAAGAATAGGACATTACAAGAAACAGCTAGAACTTTATTACAAGAAAGTAAACTTCCTAAAAAGTTTTGGGATGAAGCTATAAACACTTCTTGTTATATTTTGAATAGAGTACTTATTCGTCCAATTATTTTGAAGACTCCTTATGAACTGTTAAATAATAAGATTCCTAATATTAGTTATTTCAAAGTTTTTAGATCTAAATGTTTTATTCTAAATACTAGTGATAACCTAGAAAAATTTGATGCTAAATCTTATGAAGGAATTTTCATTGGATATTCACAGAATAGTAAAGCATATCGTGTATTTAATATTAACAAGCTGTGTGTTGAAGAATCAGTTCATATTACTTTTAATGAAACTCAAAATGATCTTCCAAAAGAAAGAGATGAGGATGCAGGAAATTTGGAGATTTTGGTGAATCCAGCAAACCGGGAGAATATATTCAGCAAGCCGAATATACAAATCCAGCAAACTGAATTAGAAAACTCGCTTGGAGTAGAATAAGAAACAACACAAGAGCTTGAGGCAGATTTTCCTCAACAAGAAGAAGTGATACATGATGTACAAATGCCAAAAACTGCAAGATATCTCAAGAACCATCCACCAAAAAACATCATTGGAGATATAAACAAAGGAATCACTACAAGAAGAGGATTGCAAAATTAATGTGCTTTTTCAGCATTTCTATCCCAAGTTGAGCCAAAGAATGCTAAGGAAGCTATTCTAGATGAAAGCTGGCTAATGACAATGCAAGAAGAACTTCAACAATTTGAACGATGCCAGGTCTGGGTCCTAAAGATGTTTCTATCATTGGAACAAAGTGGGTATTCAAGAACAAGCTTGATGAGCATGGAACTATCACTCGTAACAAAGCACGGCTAGTAGCTCAAGGATACAATCAACAAGAAGGGATAGACTATGAAGAAACTTACGCTCCAGTTGCTAGACTAGAGTCCATCCGCATCTTGTTAGCATTTGCATGTTACAAGAAGTTCACACTTTATCAAATGGACGTAAAAAGCGCCTTTCTCAACGGATACATCAATGAAGAGGTGTATGTAAAACAGCCTCCTGGATTTGAACATGAGAGGTATCCAAACCATGTCTACAAGCTAAAGAAAGCTCTCTATGGGCTAAAACAAGCTCCAAGGGCTTGGTATGAAAGGTTGAGTAAGTATTTGCTTTCAAATGGTTTTATTAGAGGAAAAATTGATTCTACATTATTTATTAGACATGAAAATAAAGATATTATTATTGTTCAAATATATGTAGATGACATAATTTTTGGTGCTACTAATAATTTTCTTTGTGAGTGGTTTTCTAAGTGCATGCACAGGGAGTTCGATATGAGTCTAATGGGAGAACTTAATTACTTTTTGGGACTCCAAATCAAACAAACAAAGAACGGTATGTACATCCATCAAACCAAATATACAAAAGAACTTCTCAAAAGGTTTGGTTTTGAAGGATCTAATTCAAAGGCTACACCAATGAGCACTTCAATAAAGCTTACGTCTGACGAAAAAGGTATAGATGTGGAGGTAACTAAATATCGAGGCATGATTGGTTGTTTATTATATTTAACCGCATCTAGACCGGATATTATGTATAGTGTTTGTTTATGTGCACGTTTTCAAGCAAAACCTAAAGAATCTCATTTATAAGCTGTTAAAAGGATTTTTAAATATTTAAGTGGTACAATAAATTTGGGATTATTTTATCTAATTTGCAATCATTTTGAACTAATAGGTTATTCAGATGTTGACTATGCAAGATGTCAAATTGATAGAAAAAGTACCAGTGGTGCTTGCACATTTTTAGGTCACAGTCTTGTTACGTGGCATAGTAAAAAGCAAACTTCAGTTGCTTTATCAACCACTGAGGGTGAATATCTAGCTGCAGGGAGTTGTTGCTCTCAAATTTTATGGTTAAAACAAATTTTATGTGACTTTGATATTTTATGTGATAATGTGCCCATATACTGTGTTAACTCGAGTGCTATAGATATTTCTAAAAATCCTATATTACATTCACGTACAAAGCATATAGAAGTTAGACATCATTTTCTAAGGGATAATGTTTAAAAAGGATTAATTAAATTAATTTTTATTCCAACAGAAAAACAGTTGGCTGACATTTTTACTAAACCCTTGAGTGAGGAAAGATTTTGTATGTTAAGGAGAGAACTTGGAATGTGCATGGTATAATTCTGATTTACGTAGTTTATTTCATGCAGGTTATATTTTTAAATTATTTAATTTTCTGCATGATATCTAATAAAATATATATTTGTTAGACATTCCTTATCTACTTAAACGATATTCTAGATACACGGTTTTATTAAAAATCATAATTGTCGCCGGATATCAATCAAGTAGGCAACGTAAGGACTTCCACCTTGGAACTCGAAACCACAGTCGAACAGATTCTTTTGAAATTTGAAAAGACACACGCTTTTCGGTGATGGACTCTTGAATAGTCTCTATTTAATATCTTCAGACTTCATCATTATTCAGATCTCACGCTTTCATCACTTTCTATTTCACTCGCAATATTCATCACACCATGAAAACCAGAACTAGCAAGCGTTCGTCTGGTAAATCAAACGACGACGGATCTCCATTGAAGAACGTTACTGGAATAAAAATGAAATCCAAGCGAGTGCAAAAGCAGTCTTCTGTGCATATAGCGTCCGACGATTCAGACTCTAGTTTCTCTTTCCTAAAAGCTTCAGACGTCGAACTGTCTCACCGAGGGAAGTTGAAGCAGCCAATGGATGAAGAAAATTTTTTCTCACAGCCAGAATCTCCTTCAAATCTGGTAAACCCATTTTCGTCTTCCTCTGATTTGCCAGACAGTTTCTTTAGAGGGTATAATTTTGAAACTCGTTTTAAAAATTCAATTGCTACAAAGTAATTTGTGTATGAAAAATCTCTGGATCTATTTTATCTCAAACACTCTGTTCTGAAAAAACTCTTCACTAATTGCGAAATATCCCCTATGTTGCTTCCTCCTACTATTGCTTATCCTAGGTTAGTTCAACAATTTTACACTAATCTTGAATGTAATGGGGATTATTTTACAACATATGTTAAGGGTAAGTCATTATTTTTCACTAATATTAATTTTGGTAGCATTCTTGGTGTTTCTTCTACTGGACCTTGTCCTTTTACTCTTAAAGGTGCTGCTAATATTTCCTTTCCTCCATTGGAACAGCTTCATGTTGTTATGAATGATTATTCTCTTACAACTCTGTTTCTTCCAAAAACTGTGAATGTGTGTCCTACTGCCTGTGTGTTACAGAAGTTGGTTAGGTATAATTTGTTTCCACGACTTGATGGTGGAGCAGATTTTACTTATCAAGATTTAGTTGTTGTGGCTATAATTTTTAGTGGAAAACCTTTCAATTTTTCTCAAATGATGTTGTCTCATATGCAAAGTTGCATTCGTCAAACCAAGAAGTGTCTTCCTTATAGCATGTGTTTAACAAAACTTTTCCAACATTTCAAAATATATTTTGATGATGAAATTTCTGTCACAAATCATGAGCTTATCGATACTGCTAATTTGACAAAATCTCATATTACTTTTCTTGCTGGTAAGTTTGTTCGTCTTCTTCCTGATCCTTCTCCTATTTTTCCTAATCAAGACTCATCTTCATCTTCTCTGCCACATTCTCATGGGCCTGACATTATGAATGTTCTAAATGAGATTTTGCAAATCAAAAGTCTGTGAAAATTGATTTGGACGATATCAGAAATCGACTTGTGATTCTTGAAAAAGGAAAACTACCGATGAATGCTCCAGAAATTAATAAGCTATATCATCGTGTTGAAGATGAATTCATTGATCTTCAAGCGGGCTTTGAGATTCAAACACTGGCAATGGTTAAGGCCCTCCAACGAAAATTCAATAGGAACACCTGTCAGTTAAGTCAAGAGGTTAAGTTTATTAGTTATCAACTCGGGGAGCTTGCAGATCTCATGGCAACAAGATTCAATGACGTGGGAAAGAAGTTACATTTTCAGACAATGTATTCCACAATCCTAGAATGGCCAATGTGTAATTGGATGTCTGAATTCAAAGGCGATTTTCTTGACATGACACTTCCTCCTACAACGTTTATACCACGTCCTCCTTGGTTTGCAGATGATTATTCTTTAGAAGAATTCATCTCATTCACCATCGTCCTTATTTCACTACCCGTGCTGAACAGAGAGCTAATCTTGAGGACATTGACTGACTTTGCCTACCTTTTATTCTTTTTTCCTGATGACAAAGGGGGAGAATTACTTCAGTTCTTTTGATCTGTTTCTGAGACTATTTTAAAAAACTATGGTTTTATTTGGTTTTTGATAGGCATGACTGCATGCATGTTAAGACTGATTGTTTAATATTATGATATGTGTTGAATTACATTATTATTTGGTATGATACTAACATATGCAGGTTGGACGAAGATTTTTCCTGAAATAAGTTAATATGCATGAATTCAGGGGGAGTTATAATTTTTTTTTGGTGTTGTCATCATCAAAAAGGGGGAGAATGTTGGTTTGTAATATTCTAACCTTTTTGTTTTGATGATGACTTAGTATTATAGACTAATTTGTCTATTGTGAAATTTCAGGAAGTTGATGAAAGATCATTGTTGAAAGACTTTGAAGATTTGAGTCTTAAGAAAAATATGTAAGGTCATTGCAAATATTTGATTTTTCGATACAAGGCTCTAGAACATTTTATGTGTATTAAATTGTGATTTTGTGCATGCCTAAATTATGCTAATTGTTTTTAAGTGATCTGATTTTATTAGCATGCATGCATAATAGTTTTTTGTCCGTATTAGTTTTCTATGTGTACTTATACTAGTCTAACACATATCTTGGTAAAATAAAAAGGCAGTATGGTGGTAGAGTTCTTAATAGATTAGATGAGTACAAGCCTTGGAAATATGGAATCATGATTATCTTTGTAGAGTTGGAATTTGTTACGTTATTATCATGATAACAGTTGGCAGCAGATTTTATGGGAATGAAAAAGTCTAGAAGTACTTTTTGTATCTGACTTAGACTCAATTTGGTGAAAGAGTCCAACACATTTTTTGAAACTTCCAGAAATAATTGGATTGGTCATTCCTTAGCCATTAACGGATGTAATTGTTGAAACGTTACTTATTTGTTGGTAACAAAAATATGTTTTCAACGGAACACTGTTGTATAACAACGACAATATATTTTGGCTATAAAAAGGAATTGATATAAGTGGAAAATATACAACACTTGAATTAATTATTGCACTTATATACTGAAAAAGATATTTGATATTTTGGTGAAATTAAAACTTGCTGTTGTGCTACTATATTCAGCATATTTTTTGTGGGCTATAAATCGGTAATATCCTTCTATTATTAATTAATCATTGCATACATTAGTTGAGCCTTGCATTGTTAAATTATTTATTTGCTTTGATCATTAGACCTCTATAATTGTAATCTTATATTTTTAGACTAAGTGTTGTCTAAAGGATTTTAATCCAGGTGGATTAAGGTTTGTTTACAAACAGGTTCAAGGAAGCATAGGTGCTTAAGGGGTGCATTAGTGCACAAGGAGCAAGTGTGCTCAATTGAATTATTGTAATTCAATTTGATAGAATCTGTTTTGTAACAAGGGTCATTTTTAAAGAAATAAAAGTGAGTCTCCAATACTAGTTGGTATTGGACGTGGACTAGGCTATTATTATAGAGGGTAATAGCTGAACCACGTAAAAAATCTTGGTGTTATTACTTGTTTTATTTTCTCAAGATAGTTAATTTTCTTAATAATTAACATTTAAAGATTTGTTTCATCTTGAGAAATTTTGTTATCACCAAGTATTCTATTTGACTTATAAATTCACCAAGATATTTTCTTAAACAAAAATTTAATTCGGTAAACTGCATTCATTCAGCAAGCTGCATTCTTTAATATAGTAGGCTATATTCAATAGTTTGAATTCAAAGTTTAAAAATTGGTCATAGTTTGCTCCCATACTTATTCAACCCCCCTTCTAAGTGTGTCATATCTGAATTTCAAATGTATTTAAGGCCATGAAATTCCCAACAGATGAAGAAGAATGTTTCCGTATGGATGTGGTTGAAAAAGCCGTGGATGATGAATTTCTGCGGGTTATGAATAAAGATCCTTTGGAGACTACACTAATAGGGGACATTGACATGGATGATCCAGAGTTGATAGAATATCTGCTGATGTTGGATGCATTGCCAAGGGTAAACAAATTTAAAGATCCTTTTAAGCCATTGGAGTATGCAGATAAGTCTTCAGACCGTTTGAAGTTATTTCTCGAGACACCTCCTACTCTTGAGCTCAAACCTTTGCCTAATCATCTCAGGTATGCATATTTGGGTAATTCTTCTACTTTACTTGTTATTATTGCATTTGCACTTAACGCATTTCAAGAAAGTAAGTTGAATAGAGTCCTTAGAGAGTACAAGACTTCAATTGGATGGACTATTGCTGAGATCTAGGGAATTAGCCCATCATTCTTCATGCATAAAATACTCATGGAGGATGACATAAAACCCACAGTGGAACAATAGAGATGACTCGATTCTATAATGAAAGAGATGGTCAAGAAAGAGATTTTAAAATAGTTGGATGCCAGAATTATATATCCAATTCTGACAGCTCATAGGTGAGCCCAGTTCAGTGCGTACCAAAGAAAGGGGAATGATAGTGGTGGAAAATTAAAATAATGAATTGATACCAATATGGACAGCGACTGGTTGGAGAGTGTGCATGGACTACAGGAAGCTTAATAAAGAAACTAGAAATGATCATTTTTCGTTGCCATTCATTGACCACATGTTGGACAGACTTGCAGGATATGAGTACTATTATCTGTTAGATGGATATTCGGGGTACAACTAAATTTTCATTGCTCCTGAAGACCAAGAGAAGAGGACATTTACTTGCCCCTAAGGTACATTTTCATTTAGGCGAATGTCGTTTGGCCTTTGTAATGCACCGATAACTTTTCAAAGGTGTATGATGGTCATCTTCGCAGATATGGTAGAGCATAATGTTAAAGTTTTTATGGATGCCTTTTCAGTCTTCTAGGATTCTTTTGACATCTGTTTGGAGAATTTGATCATGGTGTTGAAAAGTTGTGTGGAAACTAACCTTGTGCTCAATTGGGAGAAGTGCCATTTCATGGTGCAAGAAGGGATCATCCTTGGACATAAAGTGTCAGCAAAGGGGTTGGAGGTAGATAAGGCCAAACTGGAAATAATAGAGAATTTACTAATGATTGGGTTTATGCCTATGATTTGGACATCTTTAGGGCTTAATTCTTTGTTAACTTTAAGTATTTTTAGTGTTTTGTTACTTGTTTTTGTGTTTGTATTGTAGAAACGGCTTCTGAAGGTCAAAACATGAAAATGGGAGCTTAGTGGCATTTTCGTAATTTTTGAAAAAGTACCCCCGTCTGGGATGGGGTTTCCTAGTGTAAAAAGCCCGTCGAGGCAGGGGTATCAAGAGGAAAAAGGATTTTTTAGAATTTGAGTTCGAGAAGGATTGATTCGAGCATAATAGCATGTGATTGTGTTTTTTGCATGGTGTTGGAATTTATAATTTATGTCTAGGATAGAGATATACCTATACATCGCATGTAATGTTGTAGAAAACTTGTGCTTAAAATCCTCTTTAAGTGTAATTCACATAGAGATATAGTGAATTAGTTAATTAGGGTGTTCTTCTTAATTCTATCAGCTGTGGATTTAAGTTGATTTGAGTATGATGCATTGAGAGATGGTCATATTTATTTATATGTTCTTGATTAACAATTCAGAATAGTGACAATAATTGATAATAAGTGTATTAATTTAAGTGAAACAATAAGTGAAGTTGTGATCTTAAATCTCCATAATCTAATTTTTAACTAGTGGTAATTAGAATTAGTTTAATTAAATAATTTAATTCATAACCTTAAATTGATTGTTTAAATAAAATTAGTTTGGTTAAGAGTTAATATTTGGTAACTTGTATTAATAATTCCTCGTGGGAACGATACTCAACTCATCACTTTATTACTTGTTGACCACATATACTTGCGTGCTGTGCGTAACTAGATTTTACACCAACATTTACCACCACCAACTTCAGTGAAGGGGATTCGTAGTTTCTTGGGACATGCCGGGTTTTATCTAAGATTTATAAAGGACTTCTCCAAGATTACAAAACCTCTATGTAGTTTATTGGAGAAGGATGTACCCTTCAGATTTGATGAGGATTGTTTGTCAACTTTTGAGCTATTAAAGAAGAAATTGACCACAACACAAGTTATAGTTGCATCGGATTGGTCTATGCCATTCGAATAAATGTGCGATGCTAGTGATTATGCAGTGAGGGTTGTTTTGGGCCAACACAGGGAAAAGATTTTTTATGCCATCTACTATGCTAGCAAAACAATGTCTGATGCTTAGTTGAATTGCACAACCACTGAGAAGGAACTACTTGCAGTAGTTTATGCTTTTGACATGTTTCGTTCTTACCTCATTGGGACTAAGGTTGTGGTTTTTACTGATCATTCTGCCATTCGGTATTTGATTTCCAAGAAAGATGCAAAGCCTAGGTTGATTAGATGGATTCTACTACTTCAAGAATTTGATTTGGAAATTTGGGATAAAAAGGGTACAGAGAATCAAGTGGCAAACCATCTTTCAAGGTTAGTGAGTCCGGAGCAAGACAAGATGGATAAGGCTATGATCAATGAGTGTTTCCCTGATGAACAATTGTTTGTCGTTAGCTTAGAAATTCCATGGTTTGCTAATTTTGTTAATTATCTAGTAAGCAATGTGATGCCTCCAGATTTGACACGCAACAGAAAAATAAATTTCTACATGATGTGAAAAGATACATGTGGGATGAGCCATTTTTGTTCAAACAATGCCCTGACCGGATGATTCGTCGATGTATTCCACATAGCGAAATAGAGGATATCTTACATGCATGCCATGCCTCTTTATATGGGGGACACTATGGAAGTGAAAGGACGACCGCCAAAGTGCTACAAACAGGTATTGGCCTACTTTGTTCAAAGACTCCCATCAAATTTTGCAAAAATGTGATAGATGTCAAAGGGTGGGTAATATCTTCAAGCGTCATGAGATGCCATTGAATACTATCTTGGAGGTTGAAGTCTTTGACATTTGGGGGATAGACTTCATGGGGCCATTTCCATCTTCTTTTAGCAACCTCTACATCCTCTTGGAAGTAGACTATGTCTCTAAATGGGTTGAGGCCAGTGCTTTACCAACGAATGATGCCAAAGTCGTATTGAAATTTCTGCAAAAGAATATCTTCAAAAGATTTAGTACTAAAGGGCAATCATCAATGATAAAGGGATCCATTTCTGCAATAGATACTTCACAGCTCTCTTAGCAAAAAATGGGGTGACTCATAGAATTGCCACTGCATATCACCCACAGACTAGGGGCCAGTTAGAAGTATCTAATAGAGAGGTTAAGAGGATTATGTAGAAAATTGTCAATCCAACTAGAATAGATTGGTCAATGAAGCTAGATGACACACGTTGGGCATACAGAACTGTTTACAAGACACCGATTGACATGTCTCCTTATCAGTTAGTCTATGGCAAAGCTTGTCACCTTCCTGTGGAATTTGAACACAAAGTATACTGGGCCATCAAAAAGTTAAATTTGATCTCACAACTACATGGGAGAAAAGCCTTCTCCAACTTAATGAACTTAATGAATTCCGTTTGCAGGAGTATGAGAGCTCAAAATTATACAAAGAGAAAGTCATGAAATGGCACGATCAAAAAATAATTGAGAGGACATTTGAGCCGGGGCAAGCAGTTCATTTATTCAACTCTAGCTTAAAACTCGTCTTGAGAAAGCTCAAGTATAGATGGTCTATACCATTCCTTGTAAAAACTGTGTCCCCACATGGCACCATTGAGATAGTGGGCAAAAATCATGACGAACCATTCAAAGTCAACGGACAACGCCTAAAGCAATATTGGGGTGGTGATTTTGATCACTAGAAATCCTCAATAGTCTTCGCTAATCCAACTTGAAATAGGGAATAGACGAGCTAAACGATTATAAACCAAGCGTTCAATGGGAGGCACCCCATCCACTCATTTCTCCCTCTATATTTAATTCTTATTATATTTGTAATATTAAGTATAAGTTTTGGTAGATTAAATATTCTTAATTGTTCATTTTTGGTTTCTTTCAGGTACAATTCAATTGTTACATGCGTGCATGATCAGAATAGTTGAAAAAGTCCAGGTTGCCAGGGTATAGGGTAGCGCAGCTACGCCCTAGTTAGGCTACAAGACCACGCAGCTGCGCCTTTAAGCGGTGCCAGAATTTGAGATTAAGCAATAGTGTAGCTGTGCCTAACCATAAGCCAACCACAGCGCAGTTGCGACCAAGCCTGAAATCTATTTTCAAAAGACCCGAACCCGTGGCTTAACTCATTTCCAATTCATCCCAAACTTGGCAGACTCCTCCTAAAACATAACATAACAGAACTCAAACTCTTTCCTTTTTATATTCAACATCTAAACCCTCAATACATATCCCAATCAAACTTTACATACTCTTTCTGTCATCTCCTATATAAACCCTATCCATATTCTCCTCCCATCCACAACCTAATTCAGTGCAATAATAGAGGCAAGGGAGTATTTAGGGTTTGTACAAAACCTATTTGATACAAGGATTGAAAGAGTCTTGGGAGTTCAATTGAATCAGTTTGGGGGTAATATGCACATTAAGCACAAAATATAGCATTTATAAGCCCCAATTCTGCATCTATGGCACCAAATCGAGTTTGCACCCCATCTCTTTTGTCTTTCAATAGTAGTGACAGAGGTGAGGGAAGTAGTCAGGATGTTTTGGATGCTTCAAAGTTCGTAAACCTCTCAACTTAGTGCTACTATTGGGATATTCTGGTAGGAAAGTCGTTTGTGCAAGAAAGGGGATTAAAGCCTAGCAAGGAGGTTGGTAAGCTGAAAGAGATGATGTTGGCCATGGTTGGACGTCATTTGTTGCGACACCATTGGCATCCCCAATGACAGTTGTGCAAGAATTCTATGCCAATGCTCGAGAAACACAGAATGGAATATCTTTTGTGAGAGAGAAGCAAGTTTCGTATACCAAGCAATCTATCAATGCCCTATTTCACAAGGATACTCTCCCATCTGTTGCCACAAACTAGGTGGAATCCTAATGCTTCGAAACTAACCTAGACAGGCTGATAGAACAGATATGCAAGTCGGGCATTAAGTGGACCACCAAAGCAGGAACCAATAGAAAAATCCACTTCTCGTAAACTGATCTAAGTCGATATGCAAAAGTGTGGTATAATTTTATATGTGCTAGTGTGCTCCCCACCAGCCATCATTCAGATGTCACTACTAAAAGAGCCATAATACTTTATGGCATCATCAAAGGGAAATCGATTGACATAGGGCATATCATCAACCAATCCATGGTGAGATATATGAGGGGGAGTACTTCAGGGGGAATCCTGCATGCATCGATCACCACTCATCTATGCTCAGCTATGGGCGTAGACTGGGATAATGAAGCTCTACAGCTGCTGATGCGTGACATTAATCATACAACCATTCAAAAGTACAATATTTGGGAAGGAGGAGAATCTAACCCTCGAAGTCTTGGATTTATTTTGCCCAATCAAGAGGAGAGTGAGGAGGAGAAAGAAGAAGATGAGGATGTCCCTATGCCACAGACAGTAGGGGCACCTCTAGATTTTTATGCTAGGCAGGAGCGTGAGATGCGCCGCTTACAGAGAAGGATGGATGCGATGCACACCAACTTCTAGGCTTTCATGATTTTTTTTCTGGGGCTCTGTCTCAAGCCTTTAGCTAGCAGGGAGTATAATTCTAATTTCCTACCTATGGCTCCACCATTCCATATCCACCACCAGACACACCACTTGAGTAGGATGAAGCAAGTGGAGCCGACGATGCCACTTAGGGGAGTTCCCTTTTTAACCTTTGTCTCCAATGAGGACATTGAATATCTTAAGTTTGGGGGTGTTAGTTTCATAGTAGTTTAGTTTGTATTTTAGTTTAAATTATTTAGTTCATGTAGTTGCATTTTAGTTTAATTACATGCTTATTTCAGTTTAGTTTAGTTTAGTTTAATATGATAGTTTAGTTTAGTTTTTTTTATTTCATCATATAAAAAAAATTCCAAAAATATTTCCTTATTTTTTTACATTTAGTTTAATTATATCACAATGTATGAATCCTAGCATCTTGTTGGTTTGAAGTCCATATTGGCCTATGATGAAGTTTTGGAATTGCTTGATTTTCTAACAATGTTGATAACTTAAGCTTGGTTATAATGTTATATCATGATGTGAATCCTAATATGTTTGAAACTGATGTAACTGGATAGCACTCTTAAGTAGTTATTATGATTTGCTTAATCTAAATATTCACATAATTGTCTTTTAGTGGGAAGTTGAAGTTTAAATGATAGAGAATTCAATGAATGGCTAGTCTAGGCAAAAAAAACACAAAGACTTGAGTTTGAGGGAAAACTTTGGAGTAGTAAAGCTATTTACAAAAATTTATAAATTAAAAAAATGAATGAATGAATGAATGAATGAATAAATGCTTGGCTAGTTTAGTTCTGTGATCTTTGATATTCGAGTAAGTACGCCCTGGGGAATGTCTCTACACCCAGCGCCTTAAAACCATTTGGTTTGGGAGTCGTTAGTCAAAAGCTCGCTAAATGGGTATCATTGAAAAGCCTAAGAGAAATATAACATTGCACAACAAGGCATTAACACGAGAATGTGCAGATAGTGCTCTCGTGATAGAATAAAAAGCTTAATAAACTCCAAGTTAAGACCCTTAGCTTAGTTAATGTGAAGTCGCAGCTGAAACTCATCCCATTTGCTGCATTCTTGAGTTATAACTGTAACTTTCCCTCTAAGAAGTGTATTATGTGAAATATTTGTATTATAACAAGTTTAATGGTTGCTAAGCACATGACACACTATATCAGTAATGACAGGTTTTAGATTCACAAAATGATATGGCTTATTGACTATTTCTTGGTTGGATACTATGTTAAATGATCAATGTGATTTCTCTGAGGCATTTCATTTGGATTTCATACCTACTTATGTTTGGATTCTTAGGCATGTAGGGTATATTGAATATTGCATAGTTAGTTTCATTTATTTTCTTTGCATCATGTTGCTTGGGGGCAAGCAACGGTTCAAGTTTGGGGGTATTTGATAAGTTGGTTTTATACCCACTTATCCGGTATCAACTAAATTCATTTGTTGCTTAATCTCATATTTCATAGTAGTTTTTCATGTATTTCTTTCCATTTTGTAGGATTCATGTTTGGGAACTCGTTCTGTAACATTCCATATTTTTAAATGTAACTTATAAATATTTATTGATTTATATAAATATTTATTGGATGTGTTTATTATTGAACAAGTAATTGTTCAGTTTGATTGAGTTGTTTTAGTTAATTATTTATTTGTTAAATAATTAATATGTTATGTGGATTGAGTTATGTGATTAAGTGATTTATTTAATAAATTGTTATTTCATAAAGTGTGACAAATAACATTGTTATAAAGAGTAATTAAATTAAATTAAAGTAGTTTAATTTAGTTCTTTGCCAAACAAGGCTTAAATATTAATCCTTAATTTTTAAATGGGTTACCAAACGAAGCCTTATGCTTTTGAATTTCTTTTGAATTAAAATTATTAATAAAATAAAACAAATATATAAATAAAGTATATTTATATTTATAAGTTATACGTTATATAAGTTATATGTTTTTGATAACTGATAGTATTTAGTAGTATTATAATGACCACATGCGTTTCTTTTATTTACGTTGGCTTATCAGTTTTAGAGTACGCATAGTTTATCAATTGATTTTTTTAGTTTACGCATTTGTCTAAACCTAAGCCTAAGTAAGAAAAGGGAGAGTCTGAAAGAGAGAAACAAGAGAAAGACAGGTCTTTGGATTCTTCAACTTTTGTCAGTGATTTACAAGTGTCGTTTGAACAAACTAAAGGTATGTTCTATAAACCTTATCATATATGTTTTACAGTATATAATCTCTGTGAAATTGTAGGTCTCGATTTTCTTAAAAATCATGGTGTATCAGAATGTTACCAAAAATCTCTTGAAAAACCATGCTTGTATAATTAATTAGAGAATTGTGATAATATGTGTAATTTTAATTGTTATCACTACCATGTGTGTGTGTGTGTGTGTGTGTGTGTGTGTATATATATATATATATATATATATATATTTGATTGTATGCTAATTACGTGTTAAAGAAAGAGGAACTTGGTTTTATAGTTAAAAACATGTTTGAACGTATGTTTTGCAAAATAACAAAATTGGTATGTGATTATATAAATTGTGAACTACTATGAAATTGAACTATACATGTTAATATGTGAGTATACTTGTATTTTAAAGGTATTAATTTGGTTATAAGTATGGAATTTTAGTTCACTGTGTCAAGAAATATATCAACAATGGAGTTTTTGTTTTAAAAAGAGTGTTTTCAAAGAATTAGTTTATGATGGTGTTGATTTGTGGTTTATAATTGGTATATAGTTGATTGTTAACTTTTATGTGTAATTTTTATGAAGTTATACATATTGTTGGATGTCATTGGCTGTTAAAAATAAATTAGACAGTAGCTTTGCTCTGTCTTTTTGGGTTGGTTCTGTGAGTTTCGGCGCCCCAGCGTCAAAGTTCGCGCCCCAGTGCCAAAAATGGGCCAAAGCTCGTGTCCCAGCGCTGTAGCTCGCGCCCCAGCACTGGTACTCGCTCCCCGGCGCCACTGATCCGCGCCCCGGCGCCGGAAAAGTGTCCGAGTTGGGCAGTTTTGACCTCCTGTAGTAAAACGGCCATAACATTTTCATACGAACTCCGATTGTGGTAATTCAAGATGATTCTGAAAGAGGACGAGTAGACTTACAACTTTCATGCTTTAAGTTTTTTAATTTGAGGTCTGTAACAGTAGTTAAAATGGTCATCTTTAGGACTGTTGTGTATTTGGAGCCAATCGGAGGGCGTCGGGATGCACGAATGCAAGTGCAACCCTTTAGGTATTAGTATAACGTAATGATAACATGTTGGACATGTAATAGGATATTGTATCAAGTTGTTAATGTACATGTGGTGCAATGACATTATCACTTAAGTAGTTGTAATAAAGCTAAAAAGTAATGTTCATGAAAAGATGTGATGTTGTTTAAACTTAAACTTAGTTAGTAGCTATACTAAGAGTAATAAAGTAACTCATAAAGGTAATGTTAGTGTAACTAATGTGTATTGTTAATACATATGGTATGTGTAGGACTTGGGGTGAACGTGAATTGTAATTGTTTAACCTACGCACGAGGCAAGTTCCCTAACCTTTGCTACTTTATTATTCAGCAAGGTTACTTTTCACTGTTATGTTATACTTATGCAAGTTCTCTAACTCTACTTTTATAATTGGGCAAGTTTTCTTAACTCTAAACTTGTTATATTAGCATGCAAGTACCTTTAGTTTATCGTTCAAGTTATTATTCGTTGTGCATGCTTGATATTAAATTCTAAGATGTAACCTTAGCTTAACGTTGTTCAAAGCAAGGTATGATAAATTATTCAATTGTTATGCTATTAGATTATTCCTAAAGCATGAACTTAGAACGAAATGTTTATTCAGTATGATCATTCAATAACATAGTGTTATTATCTTGTATTCAACTAATCCTTAGTTGATGTCCGTTGAACTCCAAATTACCTTGAAGTGTATCCAAACCAAACTATCTTTGGGACGGACTTGTACTCAAAATATTGAGATGAACAACCCTATTTATAGGGGTTACTCTTAGTTTTGTACTTTGTGCTAAAATGTTTGTATACAATACATGTACGAAGGGTTGATCCCCCTAAGTACCTTAAAGTCATTATGGTCGTATGACTGTAAAAGTTTAAGTTGAAAGATTACTTATAACTGTGGACAAGGTTCATGGTTATTAGACCCTCAGTGAATGTTTAAAGTATTAATAGAACTTATTGTTCAGTTCTATTGAGCCCCTGAATGGGCAAGGAATGTTTAAGATGTTAATAGAACTTATTATTCAGTTCTATTGAGCCCCTGAATGGGCAGAGAATGTAAAAGTTATTCATTTTTATTTCAAGTGAGCCTTGTTTGCTCACTCTTGCCTGTAAAATCCTTACAACTACAGATGGAAAGGGCAACGTACCTAGCACCAGTAAAGGAAAGGGAAAGACGAACAAGTACTGAAGACTTGTAATAGTTTTGATAATTTTATTATCAGACTTTGGTTTAAAGAATGTAATGAAGTTTATTTAAATTTTTCCGCATGAATGATTGTATGTAAATGTTAGATAACCTGGGAGATATTATTTTATGTAATTCCTGTATTGGCAGGTTTATTATTTAATTTTATTTATGATTGGGTAGTTATAAATGAATGTTTTGATTACGTGAACACCAAATCTTGAGGTAATAAAGTACCGAGATTTGGGGGTGTCACACGTTTGGTGGCATTTCAAGTCAAAAGGATGGCAAACTGGCATTACATAGATGGAATTTAGTGCATTGGAAGCAAAAGAGCCAAAGCATGAAGCAAGAGAAAAGCAGCAGCAATAGACAGCAGAATTGCAGAACTGAGACATGCGCAGTTGCACCCAAGTCCAAGCCAAATACTGCGCAACTACACCTAAATCCAATCTCGACTGCCCTGTAGCACATCTGTGCCCAAAACAAGAGTATGGGAGGCGCAATTGCGTCGGTCCCTGACAGTTAAAAGTTTGACTTTTCATTTAAGTGGCCAATCAGATGGTAGCTTGAAAGAGGGGTCATTGGAAGTTGATGCTAAGATATAAGAATGTACTTTTTGCCATTTTAGGGATATCAAGCATATTCATTCTATATATTCACTTTGGGGATTTAGATTAGATTTCTACTTTTGAAGTCTAGAATAGCTAATAGAGTAATTAGATCTTGGAGTGGGGGAGCACTTGAAGAACATTGAAGATCAAATTTGGAGGACAAGAAAGATCATATTTGTTTGAATAATTCTCAATTTCTCTTTATTTCCATCTCAATCTTTTCAATGTATCATCAAATGTTATGTATGGATTTTGATTCTATGATTAGCTAAACCCTATTTTGGGATTATAATGAATTTTATTGCATAGCTGAAGTTGATTTGCTTCCTTGTTGATATTTAATTGATTATAAATGGATTGTCTAATACGATTTGTGCTCATTGTTTAATTGCTTGATCACCAATTACTTTGATAACCTATATGAAATTGAGAAACGGATTATAGGTTCAGATATGATCATATTATCATGTGTTTATAACTTCTACATGGTGATGTAATTCATGATTAGTGCCTAGGATAGAGATATACAGAAGCATCGCGTGTAGTCTATTGAGAACTTGAGCTTCAACCCTCTTTAATTGTAATTCACATAGAGATATAGTGAGTTATTTAATTAGGGTGTTCTTATTATTTCTATCATATGTGGATATAATCTGATATGGATATGGTGCATTGAGAAATGGTCATATTTTACATTCGTGTTCTCGATTAACAATCTGAAGTAATTAATTAAATTCAACATGAAGTGTGTTAACCTAAATGCAGCAATAAGTGAAATTATAATCTCAATTCTCATCTTCTTGATTTAATCCTTTGATACTTAGTTTAATTTGATTGATAGTTAATTTTAGATAAATTACAATTAATCCATTTGTTTAAAGAGACAAAAATAGTTATAAAACTGGTGCTTGATAGATTAGACTGCAGTTACTATTCTCCGCGGGATCGATACTTTACTTATTCTATATTACTTATTGACCACGTGTACTTTCATTTTATATATTGATTGTGAAAATAACCAACAATTACTTGCCAGGCAATTAAGCAATTAAACACAAATCATAATAGACAATCCCATAATAGATAACAATAATCAACAAGGAAGTATATCAATGAAAGCTACGCAATAAGATCCATTATATTCTTAAAATAGAAATTAGTTCATGACTGAATTAATAACCAAAATCCATAAGTAAACCATTATGAAAGAATTACAAAATTAAAAGATAAAAGAAGTAAGGCAAAACTTTTTTGAAGCAATCCTTGATATCCTCTTTAACCTTCTATCTTGATCGTCCTTCGTGATAATCTCTTGCTTCAAGCCTCCAATCCTTCTTTAATTCTAGGGTTAGCAAAAAGTAGCAAGATCCCCCAATATACTAAATAATAACAACTATTTATAGTCTCTAACATAAATCCAAGCCTTTCTAGAAATTAAGGAATCAAATTTACAATCTAATTGGTTTCAAAGTCAAAAAGCTAAGAAGTAGATTTACAACTTTCATTCTTTAAAAATTGAGAGATTCTAGCTGGATCAAGGTCGAAATTATTCTTCAAGTGGATGCTATGTCAATGGCAACTCCAAACTTTGAGGTTCAACGTCCGTTGGTAAAAAGGTCATAACTTTTGATCCAGGAAGAGTTACGGGGCTGGCCACATATCAAATCGAAGGTCTCGACAAGATCTACAATAAAGTCCAAGTTCCAAGCCAATAACATGCATCCAACACTATCTCCCCTTCTTGCATTTACTTGCATATTATACTCCAAAAGATGTCTGGATTGTTTTTCCTTGCTTCTTCATGCCAATGTCGTGTCATAGCCTACAAAATAACATAAAATATATGAAATGCACACAAAACAACAGAGATTAACAATAATCCAATTCTAATGAGATCTGATTTGTAGGTATAAAATTCACTCATCAAATACCCCCAAACTTGAACTATTAATTGTCCCCAAGCAATATAATGCAACACTATGCAAATGCAAATTAATAACTAATGCCTAAAAATAAAGTAATAAACTAGTATGAATTCTAACATCAAGGCTCAAAGATATCACGAATGGTCTCAAAAAGTTTATCTAATCAAATGCAAAGTCATTTACTCAAGCCAATCAGTTAGTCCAAAACTGTCATCACGCATATAATGTGTGAGTGTACGTTAACCATCCCAACCAACCATAGTTCAAGATAAGTCAAAAAAAACTACTAAAAGGAAAATGTCGATTCCAATTCAATCAATTTCATGAACACTACAATTCCGGCTAAAACCAAGCAATCACCAAGTCTAAGGGTCCCTACGTGGTTTATTTATACTTTTATTCTTTCACGAGTGCATTTTACGCTCCATCCCGTGTTTATACTTGACTGTGAAATGTTTGATTCTTTTAGGCTTTTTAGAGCTACCCTTTAAGCGAACTTTCGACCAATGACTCCCAAACTAGATGGTTTTAGGGTGCTGGGTGTAGAGACACCCTTAGGGATTACTTATCCGAGTAACAAAGGTTACAGAACCAAACTAGTCAAGCTATTTATTTATTTATTTCTACTTTATTATATATATATATATATATATATATATATATATATATATATATATATATATATATTCATTCTTTTTATATGACTATACCCCAAGATTCCCTGAACTTATTTTCTTGCTCAACTTTAGCCTTCATTGATGGTTCACTGATTTTCTCGAAATTTAACCACTATTTTCCCCCATAAACAAATTATAAAACTCTTGAACTAGGTTGATCAAAATAGTTAATTATCATGTGTTATCCAGTAAACATGAGCTTCAAATAAATTAAGATTATCCCCAAATTAAAATTAAAACTAAGCATCAATTTTCAACACTGTTTAAGTTAAACTGCAATACCAATCTTATCATAAGCCAAGCTAGACACATACCAATTCATTGCTTAGATTCATGAAAACATACTACATACAAACAAATATAATAATACAACCACTACCATAACCTAGATGTAACATACTAACAGATAGATATGAGCAATCATGCTAAACTATTATACTAAACTAAACTATTATGTAACATATAACTAAATGCAATCTATAGGAACATATGAAACAGTAATACCCCCAAACTTAAACTAGACAATGTCCTCATTGGCTAAAATATGAAAAAGTAAAGTAGATGATGTGACGCCCCCAAAATAGGTATACATCACCCATCTTGGGTCGCCAAATTCATGGTACATAACTCAAATGCAAACTTAATTCATACAACTGTTAAGTGTCGTGTAGAATACGACAAAATATAAGCTGTGAGTTTTAATACAAATATTGTCTTATAGATAGTATTCAAACTTAAAATAAGTCCTCATTACAATTATTATCATACTATTTCACAGAATAGTGAGGACTACTAATGCAACCATCTGGACCGTCACTCCTTTCCCCAACTAGTCTCAGCTATATTCTCATTTCCTGAAGAGAACAATGAAAGCAAAATGGTGAGCTCAACTAGCCCAGTAAGAAATATTATGACTAAGATAATGCAGAATAATTTATCGTTAGCTTTCAACAGTGTTAAACTGATAAAATACAATAAACATCAAGTTTAACTGCAGCGGAATAAGCAATCCATTAGAAGAGTCAAGTATAGCATAAAATCTACTATCTTCTATGATTTAAGAGTTTATCACAAATTTTATCGTTGAGACTCAGCTTAATAATTAAACCACATCATCGAATCATCCCTGCACTACGGCTAAGGATGTTCATTAGTATCGCGACCACGAATTATCCATGCACTACGGGCTAAGGATATTTGTGTTTTCATCAATGGTCATGATCATGCCAACAACTGTCCATCAATACACTATGGGCCAATGATGATATTTATCACATCATTTATAACATTACGGTCATGATTATACCAAATAATTCCTGGTCATAATCATACCAAGTCCATCTATGCACTATACGGGCCACAGATGACTTTCATCAATATATAAGTATGCGGATGATGACAATGATATAAGAATTCAATTAAAATAAAGCAAATGATAAATTTTTAAAGATTTATAATTTAATTTTTCCAGAATTCAATAATATCCAAAATGTCAACATGATACTGCTTTGTGGAGTAAAATTCAAGAATAATATTGTATCAAAAATAATTTGGACCAAAAAGAAATTAATTTTTATTATGAATAGTATCTTGGGTGAGTAGTAACAGAGTGAATAGTACCCCGTGAATAGTAATTTGAGAATAGTACTCCAACATAAAATAGTTAAAACTTATCAAGAATGCTCAGAATAATATTTCCATGCACAAATAGCAATGATATTCTACTAATTTCATGGAGTATAGAAGACAAAACTTAACAAAATGAGTATAGAATTCAAAATCTGAAACGAAATAATATTACTTACATACTACAGAGTATGGAAGAAAATATTATTTCATACGAATACTGAACAAAAATAATATCCCTTACCTTAAAAAAGAAGGGTATTCCGACTGGTAGGGCGGGAATATTCTTGAAAAAAACTTGAACTGTTTTCTACGCTCAAAGCTTCTTAAAAATCTAAAGAAATACGCTCAATATTATAGCAGAAGAATTCTCTAATTCTGGTGTGATTTTCAATTCTAACTAAGTATCCTATTTATAGGAGAATGGAAAGGATACTATTTGAATTTTAGAATCACGGACTGCACAATGTTTTTTTTCTTCTTCACGGGCGCCTTATACAAGGTCACGGATGAATGAATTTCCATGTAAAACAAAAAAACTAAAATATAATATATATATATATATATATATATATATATTATATTATTGGTGGGGGCCACAAGTGGATCATGTGGGGCCCATATGTGGTGGAATAATGGGATGGTTCACGGGATTTTTTTTGTTGTTGCATGTAATGGAAGGATTAAATATATATATATATATATATATATATATATATATATATATATATATATATACACGGAATAACTTTCTACCGATTATTTTGAAAAATGGGTAAATGACGGTCCTTGTAATATGCAAAATTTACAACAAATACTTCATAAAAATCCCCTCAATATTTTTAACAACAGTTATCATCATTATTATAATTTGCAATATTTAACAACCATATCATTTTCAGGAAAGAGGGAGCTTTTCGATAAGGATTTCTGTGATGCCCCCAAATCCAGGTTCTCTAACTTCAGATTCGGTGCTCACGATCTATCATCATCATAAGCATTCTATAACTATTACGAAATAATAAACATACATTGTTCATTATAATAAAGTTCCATAACATGGTCCCAAGGTCTTCTTAACCTTAACATAAACACACCATTCATATTACAAAAGGTTTACATAAGAAATTCCATCAGATAATAATAATTAATATTCATTCTAAACTATTCCTGGATCTTGCCCTTGCCTTTGTCTTTCGCATTGGATCCTTCAGGCTTAACTTAAATAAATGTCATGATATAGCAAGGGTAAGCAACTAATTTGCTTAGCAAGTTTATATACAAGTTAGATATATCATGACCAGAAAGAGGTTTTGGTTTCAATGTTCTACAATAGTATAAGATTGTGAAGGAACATGAATTAATAATCAACAATTGAATATTCGAATAATTGAATAACGTGTACTGAGTGATTTTGAAATAACCATGAACATTTGCCAAGGTTCTCAGTCATTTAAACTGGACCTCTTAATAAGTTTTGGTATTCAAGGGGATCAGCCTTTCATACCCCATAATTTATGCATAAACACTTAATAATCCAGCATCGATATCATGCCTTAATCAAATTCGTCCTTTTTCTCAGTCAAGAGTTCTTATCATATCAATTTAATAAGAACAGCTTTTTAAAACACATTTGATTTAACAAATTTAAACATACTTGATCTAGCTGATACAATTAGCATAGATCTATCTCATAAATAGTTCATGAATGAAGAACTTTAATTTAATTCGCATTTCAATAATAATAGAATAGGAATTCAATTACACCAAGTGCGAATCTCAATAATCAATATAGAGGTGAATAATCATCAATAATTATTCACTAACATACTTTAAAAATAATAACTCGAGTATGAGTTAGGGAACTTGCCTCGTTTGTAGGTTACGGCTACGCAATTAAATTCTATCCACTATGCAGTTTAATTATCTTCCTTTGAGAGACCTATAGTTAATCTTTTAATTAGCCATAGCATAACATTAGATTAGGTAATCACATAGATATTATATATTACATGTAGTTCTTAGAAATATTATCCTGCCTTGATAATGTTACTATTAATTAACAACTACCTTTAATTCACTTAATATTATTAATCTTGATAATATTTAATTCATCTCGTAGTATTATTAGTTCACTAATAATACTTTTATTCATTTGCTAATATTATTAATAATTTAATAATATCTTATTCCATTACTAATATTATTAATCATTTAATAATATTTTATTCCTTTACTAATGTTATTATATTTTTAATAACATTTTATTTAATCTCAAATATTATTATTTACTCAATAATAATACTTTAATTTAATATTAATAATATTTTAATCTAATATTATTAATCATTTAATAACACTTTAATCATTTATTAATGCTAAAATCAAATATTATTAACCATTTAATAATATTTTAATGAAATTTTAATCTTAATATTTGATCTACTTAACAATATCATATACTAATATTATTAATATCATAATTGTAAGACCCCGAATTTTATGAAATAAAAGTATTCAATTTTTCTTATAATTACTATTCAGTAAATGGTTAAATCGATAAAAGTTTAAAGTTATGGGTGAAATATGAATTTTTTTTCAAAATAAGCAAGTGGTTATAAAATAATCATTGTTGTCGGGGAATATTCGTTTGGTCGTGGAATATTCTTTCTGTCGGAGAATATTCGTACGACGGCGCAGCTATTTGTGGGCCCCATAACGAATAACTGTCGGGTGAAGAAAAACGACAAATTTGAGTTTTTACAAATAACGGCGTAGTTGTTATCGTTAATACTGTTGAAATACCCGGTGGTTAAAATACAGTAATACGCGTTATTGCACAGTAGCACACGGTATTGCACAGTATTTTTGAAATTATTGATTCTTACGTAAGAAGGCACTACTCAATAATTGTTACAGCAATTACTGTTCAATATTTTATTTTATTAATTCAATAATTGCTACGTTGAAATTTTATATTATTGTTGTTCAATAATTGTTGCTGCACAGTATTTTCCATTATCAGATCAATAATTCATATTATTTGAATAGTATTATTAGATAGCATTATTGGCAATGTCTAGAAAGTTCTGTCTAAGGAGAGGTTTGGTCATCTAATTGCGCGCTAGTAAGGAGAAATCCTTATTGGAAAGCCCCCTCTTTCCTGGGAACGGCCTGGTTGTCATAAATGTGATTCTGTAATATTATTTGTGAATAATTAATTATTGATTTATATGATAAGAAAATATTTATTTTATGTGGATATAAATGAGGGATATATTTTTGTGGTTAAAATGAAGGAGTTAATGTTGAGGTTTTTATCAGTATTTTTGTCGGAATGGAGGTATTAAAAATCAGGGTTTTTGAGATATTTTGCGGGGGTTATAATTTTTAATCCGACCGTTGGATCGTAGTAATATTTGAATATGTTATACATATATAAGTTGAGTATATGTCCACAAATTTTGAACCGTTAAAAATGAATGTATGATTTGTTATGAATTTTACGAGATGACTGGTTCAGAAATTGTTGAATTTTCGGAGTTTATCATTTTGGTGGAAAATTCTAGAATTGGTGGGCCCCACTTGTGGTTGGTGAAGAAATGTGCTGAATTATATTTCAAATGTGGTGGGTGGGAATAGTAGCAGGTAAAGCCATCAGGTTGCAGGTCAAACCTACCAAAATTTTCCTATAAATAGAGGGCTAAGTTAGAATTGAAAATCACACCAGAAACATAAGCTTTCTCTCTTTCTCTCTCTCTAGATTATTGAGTGTATTTTGTGAGTATTTAGATACTTGGTGAGTTGCTATTCATCAGTGCAAGTTTCCTTCAGCCTTATACCGATCAGAAGTACTGCTCTTTTGAGGTAAGGGATAGTAAGGGATAGTAAGGGATTTTAAGGGTTGTTATGATTTTCAGTTTCGTAATTTTTCTGAGCTTCAAAAATTCTGGAAAAATTTGAAATGATATTTTGATGAGTTTTATTGATTGTGTCCAAAAATGGTAATTTTTGGATGTATAGATTGAGAGTTATGAATTTTATGAGAAAAGACTATTTTAAAAGTAACCGCTTATAATTCCTTGTGGTTAACTCCAAAATTGATGAAATTTTTATTGGGAGTACATGTATATGATAGAAGTATACTCTGTAAATTTCAGAATTTTTAGATAAAAGTACAATTTTTGATAAATGTCTAAATATTCGGCTATTTTGGCCATATGAAAAATAGTAAATGACTTTTAAAAATTCTGAAAAAAATATATGTTCAATATGGGACTATATTCTGCTAAATTCCAGAAAAGAAATATTTTTGGAACTGATTTGGTATTTTTCATGAAAATGGACAAGTTATGAGTAAATGAATTAAATATGTTTTGTGAAGAAAGAAAATTGGAAAATAGGATTTTATGGCTTGAGAATCCTATATGAGGTATATGCAGATTTTTGATGAGGGTTTTGGTTATTGATGATGAAATTGTAAGAGTTGGCATTTTATGATGATTAAATGCATTAATTAGTAAAGTGTAAACAATTAAAATAAATTGTTTATAAATTTAAGTAATGTTATTCTTTCAATACCATTATACCGAAATATTGGTATGAATTTTATTGTAGAATTTCTATCTTTTGTGTCGGGATTACTATTCATGAGTTACGAATATTACTTTTGAGATTAAAACTATATGTTGATCATATTATTTTTATCATCATATATAACATTTTTATAACCCTGATGTTGAAATTCTCTTTCACTGGAGTGTAAAGATGGGTAGATTATTGGTATGATCATGACTAGGGTTCTCTTTGGCCTGTAGTGCAAAGTTGAATTGTGACTGGTATGATCATGACCATTGAATTTATAATTGAATATCTTAAGCTTAAGTGCAAATGTGAATTGATCAACATGGTTATAATTATTGTTTATATAAATTTTGAAATGATTATATATTTCTTTGAGATATGAATATATTTGGCATGTAGTGCAAATATGAATTGTTGAGGAATATCTTTGGCCTGTAGTGCAAAGATGAATTGTAGATGAATATCTTTGGCCCGTAGTGCAAAGATGACCTGTTGTTGAATATCTTTGGCCAGTAATGCAAAGATGAACGGTTGAGGAATATCTTTGGCCTGTAGTGCAAAGATGAATTGTAGATGAATATCTTTGGCCTGTAGTGCAAAGATGGTCTGTTGATGAATATCTTTGGCCCGTAGTGCAAAGATAAACTGTTGTTGAATATCTTTGGTCGTAGTGCAAAGATGGATTTATTAGTATGATTATGAACAGGAACTGTGATTTGGTATAACCATGATCTTTGATGTTTCAGGTAAAGACATGTGATGAAAATATTCTTCGTCCTGGGTGCGAAGAAAAATTTAAAATCACAATTATGATTATGAGTTATTCATATGATTGTGGAAAGGAACTGTTGATTGATGTTACAGGGATAAAACATTGTTGATGGATTTTTAACATGGAGAAGATAATAGACTTTATAGTCTATTTGACTCTTCTAATGGATTGCTCGTTCCGCTGCAACTATGGTTGAAATTTTTATCATTTACCATATGTTCTAAATCTCTGATTTATTATTGATGAAGGCTACTGATAATTTAATTATCTTTAGTCATGATATTCTTTACTGGGCTAGTTGTGCTCACCCTTTTGCTTCACAATTCCTTTCAGGTAATAAGAGTGTAGCTGGGTCGAGCGAGGGTAACGGGAAAATAGAACAGTGGTCTCTAGCTGTGGATGTTCTCCCGAAGCAGTATAGAAAAGTTCATTTAGTAGTTATATTTGGTGAATCCAATAGGGTAAGGTGTACCCAACGTTGGAAGGGTGGTTTGCCACTATCATACAAGATGTCTAACGACATACAACCTCGTGTCATCATAAGACAGGGATGTGCTCATCCACTTGCTGAGTATATATACGAACACTACCTATATAATCTTGGTGTTTGTTTAAAGTATAATTCTCAATTAGAGACAGTAGAGATAATGATATGTCAAGAGAAGACTCACCATTGGGAAGAATATGATAGTAATCTTCTCGTTTTTCTTTGGGGTCTATTGGGTCAACCAAGGATAATTCTGTGGCCATATGATATCTATCATAACCTAGACGCGTGGCCTCCCATGTACGAAGGTTTCCTTGAGCACTTCCCAAAGATTCTAATTTCTAAAACAGTTTTTGACTATACCTTTATGTAAGGTGTTATTGTGAGGTGATGTCCACGGTTGGAACATGAGTCACATTTGGTATATATTTGTATCCAAACTCACAGCATATGTGTTGTTGTATTTTGCACGACAATTGTTGTAATAAAGTTGTAGTTGTTTTCTGTACCATGTATTTGACGACTCAGAATGGGTTGGGTGGAATGAACCTATTTTGGGGTTGTCACAGTTGGTATCAGAGCCATAAGTAAAGAGCCCCGAGCCTCTATCTGGTGACATCATGTTGATGGGGAATGCACCGAAGCCAGACTCTCCGTAGGGGACGCCGTTCTGCGGTGGCAAGCTGATAGGTACCTTTGTGAGGTGCTGACACATGATGGTGTCCAATGTCACAGTTGGTATCAGAGCTTAGGGATATGATCTCTGGTGGAGATCGGGGAATATAACTAGGAGGGGAGAGGTGCGTAAATCCTTCGCTAGTGTGTCCTACCTAAGCTTATTTGTTGGTTAGTCATAATATTGGGATATTATGTGATATGTTAATTTGTTTAATTAACCCTTATTTTATGGCAGTATTTGAGAATGGCAGCTGAGAATGCTAACAATGGAGTGAATGAGACTGTGGGGATACCTCTAATCACTAACCATGATACTGTGATGTCAGACGAAGAAGGAATTAGAGATATCTATGTGGTGAGTGAAGAATTGATAGTTGCACCCGAGATAGTCGCAGAGGTAACAGCTGAGACTGAGGAAGAAGAGGAAGAAGAAGTACCAGAGGAGAGTTTATTAGAGGTATTATATGATCAAAATGTAGAATTTCAAAATCGTATTCATGAGTTAGAAGAGCAGGCAGAAGAACGACATGCGGTCGTGGAACAAAACGATGCAACAATTCAAGCTTGTGTTACCCGATATGTGATGCTTGAACAGAAGCATTCTTTGGCAGAGTATAAGATGATAAAAATGGAATCTGAGCTGAAAGAAGAAAAAATTGAACGAGTGAGAATAAGTGATGCATGGGCAAAAGCCGCACGACACGTGGATATTGTGGAAAGAGATGTTCGATCTAAGAAGGCTAAAATAGATGATATGAATTTCTCTTTTTGGAAAGCAATTGGGAGAACCCAACATCGAGTTTTGAATTACCCTGTACATAGCGGTCAACCTGAATCCGATATGGATCGAAGATTGATGATTCAGATCATGAATGAGGAGTACGAAGAGGCAGTTGAGGGAGGAATATGTCCTATAGAAAGGTATATTCCAACGGTAATGATGACGCCAAATGCTGCTCCAGACAAGTCAAAGCCGAGTAGTTCGAGGGATGGCGGTTGTCATGACTTCCCAACAAATGAGGAACCCAAATGAAGTTATCATGGGAGATGAGCAATGGAGAAATCATGATGATCTGAGAGATAGAATCTGAAATGGAAGCAAGGTATTCTCAACTCTTCGAAATACCAGGTACGTAAATTTCGGGGACGAAATTTCATAAGGAGGGGAGATTGTAAGACCCCGAATTTTATGAAATAAAAGTATTCAATTTTTCTTATAATTACTATTCAGTAAATGGTTAAATTGATAAAAGTTTAAAGTTATGGGTGAAATATGAATTTTTTTTCAAAATAAGCAAGTGGTTATAAAATAATCATTGTTATCGGGGAATATTCGTTTGGTCGTGGAATATTCTTTCTGTCGGAGAATATTCGTACGACGGCGCAGCTATTTGTGGGCCCCATAACGAATAACTGTCGGGTGAAGAAAAACAACAAATTTGAGTTTTTACAAATAACGGCGTAGTTGTTATCGTTAATACTGTTGAAATACCCGGTGGTTAAAATACAGTAATACGCGTTATTGCACAGTAGCACACGGTATTGCACAGTATTTTTAAAATTATTGATTCTTACGTAAGAAGGCACTACTCAATAATTGTTACAGCAATTACTGTTCAATATTTTATTTTATTAATTCAATAATTGCTACGTTGAAATTTTATATTATTGTTGTTCAATAATTGTTGCTGCACAGTATTTTCCATTATCAGATCAATAATTCATATTATTTGAATAGTATTATTAGATAGCATTATTGGCAATGTCTAGAAAGTTCTGTCTAAGGAGAGGTTTGGTCATCTAATTGCGCGCTAGTAAGGAGAAATCCTTATTGGAAAGCCCCCTCTTTCCTGGGAACGGCCTGGTTGTCATAAATGTGATTCTGTAATATTATTTGTGAATAATTAATTATTGATTTATATGATAAGAAAATATTTATTTTATGTGGATATAAATGAGGGATATATTTTTGTGGTTAAAATGAAGGAGTTAATGTTGAGGTTTTTATCAGTATTTTTGTCGGAATAGAGGTATTAAAAATCAGGGTTTTTGAGATATTTTGCGGGGGTTATAATTTTTAATCCGACCGTTGGATCGTAGTAATATTTGAATATGTTATACATATATAAGTTGAGTATATGTCCACAAAGTTTGAACCGTTAAAAATGAATGTATGATTTGTTATGAATTTTACGAGATGACTGGTTCAGAAATTGTTGAATTTTCGGAGTTTATCATTTTGGTGGAAAATTCTAGAATTGGTGGGCCCCACTTGTGGTTGGTGAAGAAATGTGCTGAATTATATTTCAAATGTGGTGGGTGGGAATAGTAGCAGGTAAAGCCATCAGGTTGCAGGTCAAACCTACCAAAATTTTCCTATAAATAGAGGGCTAAGTTAGAATTGAAAATCACACCAGAAACATAAGCTTTCTCTCTTTCTCTCTCTAGATTATTGAGTGTATTTTGTGAGTATTTAGATACTTGGTGAGTTGCTATTCATCAGTGCAAGTTTCCTTCAGCCTTATACCTATCAGAAGTACTGCTCTTTTGAGGTAAGGGATAGTAAGGGATAGTAAGGGATAGTAAGGGATTTTAAGGGTTGTTATGATTTTCAGTTTCGTAATTTTTCTGAGCTTCAAAAATTTTGGAAAAATTTGAAATGATATTTTGATGAGTTTTATTGATTGTGTCCAAAAATGGTAATTTTTGGATGTATAGATTGAGAGTTATGAATTTTATGAGAAAAGACTATTTTAAAAGTAACCGCTTATAATTCCTTGTGGTTAACTCCAAAATTGATGAAATTTTTATTGGGAGTACATGTATATGATAGAAATATACTCTGTAAATTTCAGAATTTTTAGACAAAAGTACAATTTTTGATAAATGTCTAAATATTCGGCTATTTTGGCCATATGAAAAATAGTAAATGACTTTTAAAAATTCTGAAAAAAATATATGTTCAATATGGGACTATATTCTGCTAAATTCCAGAAAAGAAATATTTTTGGAACTGATTTGGTATTTTTCATGAAAATGGACAAGTTATGAGTAAATGAATTAAATATGTTTTGTGAAGAAAGAAAATTGGAAAATAGGATTTTATGGCTTGAGAATCCTATATGAGGTATATGCAGATTTTTGATGAGGGTTTTGGTTATTAATGATGAAATTGTAAGAGTTGGCATTTTATGATGATTAAATGCATTAATTAGTAAAGTGTAAACAATTAAAATAAATTATTTATAAATTTAAGTAATGTTATTCTTTCAATATCATTATACCGAAATATTGGTATGAATTTTATTGTAGAATTTCTATCTTTTGTGTCGGGATTACTATTCATGAGTTACGAATATTACTTTTGAGATTAAAACTATATGTTGATCATATTATTTTTATCATCATATATAACATTTTTATAACCCTGATGTTGAAATTCTCTTTCACTGGAGTGTAAAGATGGGTAGATTATTGGTATGATCATGACTAGGGTTCTCTTTGGCCTGTAGTGCAAAGTTGAATTGTGACTGGTATGATCATGACCATTGAATTTATAATTGAATATCTTAAGCTTAAGTGCAAATGTGAATTGATCAACATGGTTATAATTATTGTTTATATAAATTTTGAAATGATTATATATTTCTTTGAGATATGAATATATTTGGCATGTAGTGCAAATATGAATTGTTGAGGAATATCTTTGGCCTGTAGTTCAAAGATGAATTGTAGATGAATATCTTTGGCCCGTAGTGCAAAGATGACCTGTTGTTGAATATCTTTGGCCAGTAATGCAAAGATGAACGGTTGAGGAATATCTTTGGCCTGTAGTGGAAAGATGAATTGTCGATGAATATCTTTGGCCTGTAGTGCAAAGATGGTCTGTTGATGAATATCTTTGGCCCGTAGTGCAAAGATAAACTGTTGTTGAATATCTTTGGTCGTAGTGCAAAGATGGATTTATTAGTATGATTATGAACAGGAACTGTGATTTGGTATAACCATGATCTTTGATGTTTCAGGTAAAGACATGTGATGAAAATATTCTTCGTCCTGGGTGCGAAGAAAAATTTAAAATCACAATTATGATTATGAGTTATTCATATGATTGTGGAAAGGAACTGTTGATTGATGTTACAGGGATAAAACATTGTTGATGGATTTTTAACATGGAGAAGATAATAGACTTTATAGTCTATTTGACTCTTCTAATGGATTGCTCGTTCCGCTGCAACTATGGTTGAAATTTTTATCATTTACCATATGTTCTAAATCTCTGATTTATTATTGATGAAGGCTACTGATAATTTAATTATCTTTAGTCATGATATTCTTTACTGGGCTAGTTGTGCTCACCCTTTTACTTCACAATTCCTTTCAGGTAATAAGAGTGTAGCTGGGTCGAGCGAGGGTAACGGGAAAATAGAACAGTGGTCTCTAGCTGTGGATGTTCTCCCGAAGCAGTATAGAAAAGTTCATTTAGTAGTTATATTTGGTGAATCCAATAGGGTAAGGTGTACCCAACGTTGGAAGGGTGGTTTGCCACTATCATACAAGATGTCTAACGACATACAACCTCGTGTCATCATAAGACAGGGATGTGCTCATCCACTTGCTGAGTATATATACGAACACTACCTATATAATCTTGGTGTTTGTTTAAAGTATAATTCTCAATTAGAGACAGTAGAGATAATGATATGTCAAGAGAAGACTCACCATTGGGAAGAATATGATAGTAATCTTCTCGTTTTTCTTTGGGGTCTATTGGGTCAACCAAGGATAATTCTGTGGCCATATGATATCTATCATAACCTAGACGCGTGGCCTCCCATGTACGAAGGTTTCCTTGAGCACTTCCCAAAGATTCTAATTTCTAAAACAGTTTTTGACTATACCTTTATGTAAGGTGTTATTGTGAGGTGATGTCCACGGTTGGAACATGAGTCACATTTGGTATATATTTGTATCCAAACTCACAGCATATGTGTTGTTGTATTTTGCACGACAATTGTTGTAATAAAGTTGTAGTTGTTTTCTGTACCATGTATTTGATGACTCAGAATGGGTTGGGTGGAATGAACCTATTTTGGGGTTGTCACAATAATAATATTTTTAATAATTTATTGGATTAATAAATAATTTATTCTAATTGCTCACCCTTTATTAAACCTCTTATTTAATATCCATAAAAGGTCATAAATAATATTTCTTATTATAAATTACCAAAATACCCTAAAATAGTCATAATATTATATATTATGAGTATTCAAGCATTAAAATCACATTTTTCTTATTTAAGACATCATGTAACTATTTATTTCTTTTTATTCATAACTTAATTATTTTTAGGAAAAATAGTAAACTGATTCCAAAAAATTCTCATTTTCTGGATTTGGGCAGTATATGAACCAACAATGATCCTCAAATTTTTTTGGAATTTTAAAAAATAATTTACTAATTTTAAAGTACCCAAAACACTCGGATCTTGCTTCATTTTTCATAAATTGAGTTCTGTTCAGAAAAATCTGAAATTTTCAGGGTATACTCTCATAACATATATGAGCCTACTGTAAAAATTTCAGAATTTTCCAGTGTATACACAGTGAGATATTCAAAGGTTAATATTTCGGAGTCCTTGACGGAAATAGCCCTTACGCACAACCTATAAATCGAAACACGTCCGTTCTTTTTCCTACATGTAGATAACTTCTCAAGGTACCTCTGTGATTTTTCCCAGATTTTTAAAATACATGCAACTGTCCGAAACAGTCCCAAAAAAAATGGGAACAGTAACTATTTTAGGGTTTTACCCTTAACAATCAAAGTGGACTGTTTTGGGAAAAACAGCCCCAAAGATTTCAAAACTTGCTAGATTTGTGTTCAACCACTTGGGCTTACTAGATAACTCATGTATCTAGCACCCCCCTTCTACGAATCACAAATACAAGTTGTAAAACTTGAGTTACACAAGATTTAGTGGAAGAAAAATAAGGGTTTCACCCCTCGGAGAACATATGCTCATTTCCTTCCTCTAAACCTTTGATCTAACACTCAAGATACTTAGTTCCATACATGATGATATGTAGAACTAGGGTAGTTTGAGTATTAGACCATAACCCCCATATATGATGAGGTAAAAACCGAAATAGAAGAAGAATAAGAAAAAGAAAAGGATGAGAACCTCACCTAGATTTGGTTGCTATCCTTCTTGATCTACCAAAGTAAGTAATAAACTTAGGATGCATGAACCAAATCTCACTCCCTTTCTTGCACTCCTAAAATTCGGCCCTCCCTCTTGTTTTTCTCTCTTTGGTTTTCTTTTGCAAGCTTGGGAGAAAAAGAAGAAGAAGAATGATAAGAGAAATGAAAATGTCTAGCAAATGAATGTGTGATAAGACTATTATCCCCCATATTTTGCTTGTCCCATGGATAAAAGACTTCACCTTATCTCTTCCCATTAAGCCTAATCATGTGATTAAGGGTGCTAAGTGGATTTTCTACCAATGGGAGCATGACACACTTGTCCTTGTGTGTGAGATTTATACTTATGGAACATGATTAGCATAATATTCTTGCCTTAAAAAGGCTAATGTGGCCAGCCATATATATGACCACTAATTCCTTCATTTAGCTTTTATTTTAATACATAAATTAGATAAATCAAAGGTCTAAAATACCCTAAATCAAGTGGGCTAAATTTGGGCTTACATTTTATTTCTTTTGGGTTTCTCCTTTAATTATTTTGGGCCATGCAATAAACATAGTCTAACAATTTTAATATATGTTACACAAATTGTTTATTTATGGTTTCCATTCCCAATCTTATGAAATTTAATTACTTATACATGTGACTTTAGCTTATAACCAAATTAGGTTTACTAGAAATAGGTTTAAAATTATTAGTCACTTAAAATAACAAGATTATCCACTTAAGTTAGTATACATATTAAATACTAACCTTTCCTTATTACCATAACCCTTAGGTTATTTAATTGTATCACCTAATGTATAATTAGGTTACGAAGCGTTCATTTTTAAAGAAATCTATAAATGTATATATCCATAACTATAGTATATATGATTATTGATCCATGCATCACTTCACATATGTTGTCACATATTAAATCACTATATAACACAAAGTTTTTTTTTATATATCAATAATGTACCTATATATATAGCGACTTAAAATTCACGGTTATTACATCCTCCCCCCTTATAAGAATTCCGTCCCCGAAATTACATATATGGTTATTCAAAAAGGTGTGGATAATTTTCTCTCATCTTTTCTTCGAGTTCCCACGTAGATTCTTCAACATTGTGGTTCCTCCAAAGAACTTTTACAGAATGTATAACCTTATTTTGCAATTTTTGATCTTTTCTATCTAAAATTTCAACCGAAATTTCTTCGTACGACAAATCCTTTTCGACCTGAATTGGCTCGTACGATATCACGTTCTTGTAATTAGTCTTATATGGTCGTAGCACTGACACATGAAACACATTATGAATATGTTCCAGTTCAGGAGGTAGAGCTACCTCGTACGCCACTTCGCCTATCTTTCTTAAGATCTCGAAGGGTCCAATAAATCTCGGATTCAGTTTACCTTTCTTTCCAAACCTTATCTTCCCTTTCCAGGGAGATACTTTCAAAAATGCATAGCTTCCCACTTTAAGATCTCTCTTCTGGCGATGTAAGTCTGCATACTTCTTCTGGCGATCTTGAGCTGCTACCAGCCGCTCTTATCACCTTGATGATCTCTACAGTCTGCTGCACCAGTTCTGGTCCTAACAGTCGACGTTCACCCACTTCATCCCAGTATAAGGGTATTCTACATTTCCTCCCATACAGTGCTTCGTACGGCAGCATTCCGATGCTGGCGTGATAGCTATTGTTATATGCGAACTTTACTAATGGAAGATAATCCTCCCAGCTACCCTTAAAGTCCATCACACAAGCTCTAAGCATGTCTTCAAGCATTTGAATCGTTCTGTCGCTTTGTGCATCGGTCTGCGGATGATACGCGGTGCTCATCCATAGCTGCGCCCCCATTCTTTCTTGAAGACTCTTCCAGAACTTTGACGTGAAACGCGGATCCCTATTCGATACAATAGATACTGGTACGCCATGTCTCGAGATAATTTCTTTGATATATAATTGGGCAAGCTGGTTTAAACTATACCTGATCTTGATAGGCAAAAAGTGAGCCGACTTCGTAAGATGATCTACAATCACCCATATGGCGTCGTGCCCTTTTTGCGTTGCTGGAAGTCTCACCACAAAATCCATCGTGATGTGCTCCCATTTCCACTCCGAAATCTCTAAAGGTTGTAGTAATCCACTCGGTCGTTGATACTCTGCCTTGACTCTCTGACAATTTAGACATCTGCTGACGCATTCTGCAACCTCCCTCTTCATGTTTGGCCACCAAAAGTGTTGACGTAAATCTTGATACATCTTTGTTCTTCTTGGGTGTATCGAGTATCTCGTACTGTGCGCTTCTTGCAAAATCTCTTCTCTTAGTTCTGGTACTAACGGTACCCAAATTCGTCCTTCGAATCTCAGCAGTCCGGTGCCATCAATCTTGTATTTTAATTCATCCCCTTCATCTAACCGCTTCTTGATGTTGTCGCAATCTTCGTCCTTCTCTTGAGCCTCTTTAACCTTATCTAATAAAGTCGGGCTCGCTGCCACTGTAAATAATTTCTCATTGGTCTCCATCGGATACTTAACCTCTAAGTCAAGTCGTTCAAAATCTTTCACCAATTCCTCTTGAATGGTCAACTTCAGTAACTTCTCTCTGCCTTTTCTGCTCAGGGCATTTGCCACTACATTTGCTTTTCCTGGATGGTACAGAATCTCGCAATCATAATCCTTGATCAATTCTAGCCATCGGCGCGGCCTCATATTTAGTTCCTTTTGCGTAAAGATATACTTCAGACTCTTGTGATCTATATATATCTCATACTTTTTGCCATACAAATAGTGCCTCCAAATCTTCAAGGCAAAAACTACTGCTGCTAACTCTAGTCCTTCAGCTGACGTGAAGCGTATGCAATGACCTTGCCATACTGCATCAGTACATAGCCAAGACCTTTGTGTGACGCATCACTATACACTACAAATCCTCCCGTGTTGTCTGGTAAAACCAACATAGGTGCTTGACTTAGCCTCTTCTTTAATTCTATGAAACTCTCTTCACATTTCTCCGTCCAAACGAACTTCACCGTCTTTCTAGTAAGGTTGGTCAACGGCGATGCTATCTTTGAAAAATCTTGGATGAATCTCCGATAGTATCCTGCTAATCCCAAGAAACTCCTGATTTCTGTCGGCGTCTTTGGCTATTCCCAGTTGATAACTGCTTCTACTTTTGCTGGATCGACCGAAACACCGTCCTTGTCGATAGCGTGGCCTAAAAACTGTACTCTCTGTAACCAAAACTCATACTTGAAGAACTTTACATACAACTTCTCCCTCCTTAATGTCTCCAACACTATCCTTAGATGTTCAGCGTGCTCTTCCTCTGTCTCTGAATATACCAGAATGTCATCGATGAACACGACAACAAACTTATCCAAATACTGTTTAAACACTCTGTTCATCAAGTCCATGAATGCTGCTGGTGCATTCGTCAACCCAAAAGACATTACCAGAAACTCAAAATGTCCATACCGAGTTTTGAATGCCGTCTTTGGAACATCCTCCTGTCTCACCTTCAGTTGGTGATAACCGGTTCTCAAGTTAATTTTTGAAAAGTATTTCGCCCCCTTCAACTGATCAAACAAATCGTCAATCCTGGGTAACGGGTACTTGTTCTTAATGGTGACCTTGTTCAACTCTCGGTAGTCGATACAATGCCTTAATGACCCATCCTTCTTCTTTACAAATAAGATTGGTTCTCCCCACTATGATATGCTTGGTCGAATGCATTCCTTATCTAACAACTCTTGTAGTTGAACCATTAGTTTCTTCATTTCTACCGGAGCCATACGATACGGCGCTTTGGATACCGGTGCTGTCCCTGGTGCCAAATCGATAACAAACTCTACCTCTCTATTTGGTGGCAATCTCGAAATCTCATCTGGGAAGACATCAACGAATTCCCTTACAATAGGTATCTGACCCAGTTCGCCCTCGACTCTGCGGGTATCCACAACGTGAGCCAAATAACCTATACAACCCTTCTTAAGCAATTTCTTTACTTGCACCATCGTCAGACAACAAGATTGTCTTGGCAATTTACTGCCATGAAATACCACCTTTGACTTATTCGGAGTCTTTAGGTGTACGTACTTTTTCTTACAGTCAATAACCGCTCCGTGAATCGATAACCAATCCATCCCGAGGATTACATCAAACTCACCAAGACGAATCGGTATCAAATCAACGTTAAGCTTAAACCCTCTTACATCAGCACAACAGTTCCTAAGAATGTAGTCTATAGGGATAATTTCTTTGTTCGCTACTTCTACATTCATTGGGTGTTCTAATAGTTCATGAGGTAAACTTAATCTTTGAGCAAATTCATCAGATACGAAAGAACATGAAGCTCCCGAATCGAATAACACATAGGCATTTATATCATTGATCGGAATTATACCTGACACCACCTCCCTGGATGCCACGGCATCTTGCACTGTCATATTGAATGTCCTCGCTGTCGGCTTGTTTGGCTGGGCTGGTCCTCTACTGGTTGTCCTAGTGTTATTGCCCCTATTGTCGTATCCACCATCCGTGCTTTTCTTCTTTGGGCAATCCTTGATCCGATGTCCCACTTCACCACAGTTAAAACAACCTCCTTTCTTCAACTTAGGACAATTGGGTGAGATATGCCCTTCTTGTCCACAGGTATAACATACCGTTTTTCCCTTCATGGACTCTCTCGAGTGACTCTTTCCACAGTTTCCACACACCGACTTCTTTTGTTGCACACTTCCTTGCTAACTCTCCAAATTACTACCCCCACTGCTCCATTTTTGCTTCTTGTTGTTGCTACCGCCATTGCTAACATTCTAATTTCCACCTTCTACTTTCTTCTAGTTCTTCTCCTGATTGTACTTTGAGACCGCTTCGCTTCCACCTTCCGCTATGAGAGCTTTCTCCAACAGAGTTGAGAATAACGTGATTTGTAAAACCGGTACCTTACTGTAAATCCACGGCTTTAGTCCATTTTTGAATCTTCTTGCTTTCCTCACCTCCGTGTCCACCTGATATGGAGCGAATCTAGCCAATTCATTGAATTTCATAGCGTACTCTGACACTGACATATTCACCTGTTTCAATTCCAAAAACTTGATCTCCATCCTTGCTTGTGTACTCTCAGGGAAGTAGTTCCCAAAGAACAACGTCTTGAACGCTTCCCAAGTCACGATTCCAGTCCCGGCTTTGTTCTGGTTAGCCTCCCACCAATAGTTAGCCTCACCCATCATTAAGTAGGTAGCGAAAATTATTTTCTGCTCTTCTGCTACTCTAGCAATAATGAAGGCCTTTCAATTTCCTTCATCCACGTCTGGGCCTCTATCGGGTCTGCTGTTCCTCTAAACTCCGGCAGTTCTACTACCTTGTAGTCCTTAAAGTTGGCTAGTTGGTTTCTCGCCTAATTTCCTGTAGGTTGAGGTTGATTCCTCATAGCTTCAGTCATCATGTTGATAAAGTCTTGCATTGAGTTTGGTTGAACTCCCGCTGCATTATTAACTGACTCTTCGATCTCTTGGTTCCTTAGTACACGTCTGGGCGGCATTATCTAATGAAATAAAATTCTAACACGTTTCTCGGGTTCTATTATCATATAAGTACTTAGCATGTAACACGCTACTATATTCCAACAATCAGATGATCATTATGTGAGAGTTTTAAATTACCAAGATTTGGAAGTTTTTCTCTCTGATTAGTGGGTTAAGTTTATTTTTAAAGAAAAATTTTCCAAATCAGTTTACTGGATTCACATAACATTAAATAGACAATTTACTATTTAAATTTTCCAACACATATCATAATAATGCATTTATATTCATATATCAATGTTTTAATATAGACTAACTACACATCTGGCATACTTCTATAAACGCTCAAGGCATAAACTGCCCACCACCAACTATCCTCTAATGGACAAAAAGTAAGGATCCACTACCATCTACCCCTCTATCAAAATAAAAGTTGGGGTCTAACTGCCATCCTATGCATACAGCAAAGCATAAGGATTTACAACAACTAAACAGCCCCTATTAGAAATAAAAACTGGGACTATATCGGACATGAATACCAATCAACGCCTCCTCTCACTGCTGGAGGGCAGCTCCATCCACTTAGCATCGAACTGCATAAAGGCGATGTCTAAAGCTTGCTCCAAAGTATATATCCTCACATCTTTAACTTCCACCTCATCTCTCAACTGTCCTAGTTGCAGCTCTCTCTGCTCCAACCTCCCTCGCAACTCGGCTAACTTAGCTTGTGCCTGGTAAGCAGCGTCCTTGTACTGCTGCTCTGAAATCTGGAGGGTGTGGTTCTGCGCCTCCACTCGCTCAGCCCTAACCTCTAGCTCGATGTTCCTCGCAAATAAATCTCCTATCATCTCATGCTCCATGGACTCCTCACTAGAGTCCCTCGACTCTTAGTTCACTGAATAGCTATCTTGACTCTCGTCAGCCATCCTATAACCACAATAAACAATCAAAACAACATCAGTACCACAATAAAATATATTCATTGATAAAATGAAATGATATTTTATTCAGTACAACTAAAACTTGATGGATTTCCTCAATCCATCACCTAGCTAACATACTCTATAAGAGTTTTCTACTAAGGTTATAACCTAGATTTTGCATTCCTAATGTTTATAACCTACAGCTTTGATATTAACCTGTGACGCCCCCAAATCCAGGTTCTCTAACTTCAGATTCGGTGCTCACGATCTATCATCATCATAAGCATTCTATAACTATTACGAAATAATAAACATACATTGTTCATTATAATAAAGTTCCATAACATGGTCCCAAGGTCTTCTTAACCTTAACATAAACACACCATTCATATTACAAAAGGTTTACATAAGAAATTCCATCAGATAATAATAATTAATATTCATTCTAAACTATTCCTGGATCTTGCCCTTGCCTTTGTCTTTCGCATTGGATCCTTCAGGCTTAACTTAAATAAATGTCATGATATAGCAAGGGTAAGCAACTAATTTGCTTAGCAAGTTTATATACAAGTTAGATATATCATGACCAGAAAGAGGTTTTGGTTTCAATGTTCTACAATAGTATAAGATTGTGAAGGAACATGAATTAATAATCAACAATTGAATATTCGAATAATTGAATAACGTGTACTGAGTGGTTTTGAAATAACCATGAACATTTGCCAAGGTTCTCAGTCATTTAAACTGGACCTCTTAATAAGTTTTGGTATTCAAGGGGATCAGCCTTTCATACCCCATAATTTATGCATAAACACTTAATAATCCAGCATCGATATCATGCCTTAATCAAATTCGTCCTTTTTCTCAGTCAAGAGTTCTTATCATATCAATTTAATAAGAACAGCTTTTTAAAACACATTTGATTTAACAAATTTAAACATACTTGATCTAGCTGATACAATTAGCATAGATCTATCTCATAAATAGTTCATGAATGAAGAACTTTAATTTAATTCGCATTTCAATAATAATAGAATAGGAATTCAATTACACCAAGTGCGAATCTCAATAATCAATATAGAGGTGAATAATCATCAATAATTATTCACTAACATGCTTTAAAAATAATAACTCGAGTATGAGTTAGGGAACTTGCCTCGTTTGTAGGTTACGGCTACGCAATTAAATTCTATCCACTATGCAGTTTAATTATCTTCCTTTGAGAGACCTATAGTTAATCTTTTAATTAGCCATAGCATAACATTAGATTAGGTAATCACATAGATATTATATATTACATGTAGTTCTTAGAAATATTATCCTGCCTTGATAATGTTACTATTAATTAACAACTACCTTTAATTCACTTAATATTATTAATCTTGATAATATTTAATTCATCTCGTAGTATTATTAGTTCACTAATAATACTTTTATTCATTTGCTAATATTATTAATAATTTAATAATATCTTATTCCATTACTAATATTATTAATCATTTAATAATATTTTATTCCTTTACTAATGTTATTACATTTTTAATAACATTTTATTTAATCTCGAATATTATTATTTACTTAATAATAATTCTTTAATTTAATATTAATAATATTTTAATCTAATATTAATATTTTAATATAATATTATTAATCATTTAATAATACTTTAATCATTTATTAATGCTAAAATCAAATATTATTAACCATTTAATAATATATTAATGAAGTTTTAATCTATATTTGATCTACTTAACAATATCATATACTAATATTATTAATATCATAATAATATTTTTAATAATTTATTGGATTAATAAACAATTTATTCTAATTGTTCACCCTTTATTAAACCTCTTATTTAATATCCATAAAAGGTCATAAATAATATTTCTTATTATAAATTACCAAAATACCCTAAAATAGTCATAATTTTATATATTAGGAGTATTCAAGCATTAAAATCACACTTTTCCTATTTAAAACATCATTTAACTATTTATTTCTTTTTATTCATAACTTAATCATTTTTAGGAAAAATAGCAAACTGATTCCAAAAATTTCTCATTTTCTAGATTTGGGCAGTACATGAACCAAAAATAATCCCCAAATTTTTCTGAAATTTTAGAAAATGATTTACTAATTTTAAAGTGCCCAAACAGTCGGATCTTGCTTCATTTTTCATAAATTGAGTTCTGCTCAGAAAAATCTGAAATTTTCAGGGTATACTCTCATAACATATATGAACCTACTGTAAAAATTTTGGAATTTTCCAGTGTATACACAGTGAGATATTCAAAGGTTAATATTTCGGAGTCCTTGACAGAAATAGCCCTTACGCACAACCTGTAAATCGAAACGCATCCGTTCTTTTTCCTACATGTAGATAACTTCTCAAGGTACCTCTGTGATGTTTTCCAAATTTTTAAAAGGCATGCAACTATCTGAAACAGTCCCAAGAAAAATGGGAACACTAACTATTTTAGGGTTTTATACCCTTAACAATCAAAGTGGAATATTTTGGGGAAAATAGCCCCAAAGTTTTCTAAACTTGCTAGATTTGTGTTCTACTACTCGGGTTTACTAGATAACTCATGTATCTAGCACCCCCCTTCGACAGATCACAAATCCAAGTTGTAAAACTTGAGTTATACAAGATTTAGTGGAAGAAAAACAAGGGTTTCACCCCTTGGAGAACATATGCTCATTTCCTTCCTCTAAACCTTTGATCTAACACTCAAGATACTTAGTTCCATACATGATATTATGTAGAACTAGGTTACTTTGAGTATTAGACCATAACCCTCATATATGATGAGGTAAAAATCGAAATAGAAGAAGAACAAAAAAAAGAAAAGGATGAGAACCTCACCTAGATTTGGTTGCTATCCTTCTTGATCTACCAAAGTAAGTAATGAACTTAGGATGCATGAACCAAATCTCACTCCCTTTCTTGCGCTCCTAAAATTCGGCCCTCCCTCTTGTTTCTCTCTCCTTGGTTTTCTTTTGTAAGCTTGGGAGAAAAAGAAGAAGAAGAATGCTAAAAGAAATGAAAATGTCTAGCAAATGAATGTGTGATAAGACTATTATCCCCCATACTTTGGTTGTCCCATGGATAAAAGACTTCACCTTATCTCTTCCAATTAAGCCTAATCATGTGATTAAGGGTGCTAAGTTGATTTTCTACCAATGAGAGCATGACACACTTGTCCTTGTGTGTGAGATTTATACTTATGGAACATGATTAGCATAATATTCTTGCCTTAAAAAGGCTAATGTGGCCAGCCATATATATGCCCACTAATTCCTTCATTTAGATTTTATTTTAATGCATAAATTAGATAAATCAAAGGTCTAAAATACCCTTAATCAAGTGGGCTAAGTTTGGGCTTACATTTTATTTCTTTTGGGTTTCTCCTTTAATTGTTTTGGGTCATGCAATAAACATAGTCTAACAATTTTAATATATGTTATCCAAATTATTTATTTATGGTTTTCATTCCCAATCTTATGAAATTTAATTATTTATACATGTGACTTTAGCTCATAACCAAATTAGGTTTACTAAAAATAGGTTTAAAATTATTAGTCACTTGAAATAACAAGATTATCCACTTAAGTTAGTATACATATTAAATACTAACCTTTCCTTATTACCATAACCCTCAGGTTATTTAATTGTATCACCTAATGTATAATTAGGTTACGAAGCGTTCATTTTTAAAGAAATCTATAAATGTATATATCCATAACTATAGTATATATGATTATTGATCCATGCACCACTTCACATATGTTGTCACATATTAAATCACTATATAACACAAAGTTTTTTTTTATATATATCAATAATGTACCTATATATATAGCAACTTAAAATTCACGGTTATTACAATTTCTCCCTATTGGTGCGCAATTAGGTGACCAAACCTCTCCTCGACAGAATTTTCTAGACATCGTCAATATTGTAAATAATAATATGAATAACTTTGTCGTCTCAATTATTGATTTAATAATATATAAAATATTGACAATAATTGAATTAAATAACGTGACATACAATGCAATAAATACTATAGCAAAAATTGAATAAAATTGAGTGACTTCTCACATAAGCATCAATAATCAATACCGTGTGCTACTATGCAACCACGCGTATTACTGTACTTTTCATCACCGGGTATTTCAACAGTTTAATGGTAAAACTTCCGTCGTTATTTTCATAAAATGTTACTTTTGTCGTTTTCTAGCTCCGACAGTAATTCCGTTGTGGGGTTCACCAATGATTGTATCGTCGTACGAATATTTCCTGTTAAAACGAATATTCCCCGACCAATCGAATATTTTATAACAACTTGCTTACTTTGTAAAATTTATAAATATTACCCACAACTATTACATTATATGAAATCTACACCATAATATTCAAAAATGATATTTCGAGAAAAATAATCTTTATTTATGAAAGTTGGGGTCTTACAACCTCATTTTCTTATGAAATTTTGACCTCAAAATTAGGATACGTACCTGGTATGTCGAAGAGGTGAGGATACCTTGATTTCATTTCAGATTCTAACTCCCATGTTATTTCCTCAACATCGTGATTTCTCCGCAAAACTTTGACTTAAGGTATAACCTTGGAGCGTAGAATATATTCCTTTTTATCCAAGATTTTAACAGGTACCTCTTCGTACATTAAATCTTCCGCTATCTTGTCTGGTTCTAACTCAATAATGTGGTTCGGGTTTTCCACATATTTATGTAACATGGATATGTGAAATAAGTTATGAACACGAGACATACTTGGCGGTAAAGCGAGTCTATAGGCCACAGTTCTTACTCGGTCAAGGATTTCAAATGGGCCGATGAATCGAGGATTGAGCTTTCCTCTTGTTCCAAATATCGTAACTCCTTTCATGGTGCCACACGTAACAACACATGCTCTCCAACATTGAATTCCACGTCCTTTCGATAAAGATCAACATAACTCTTTTGTCGATCTTGTGAGATTTTTATACGTTGCCTGATCATTTAAATCTTCTCTGTAGTCATACATACCAATTCTGGTCCCAATAATGTTGCTTTACCTACCTCATCCCAGCATACTGGAGAACGACACTTTCTTCTTTTCAACGCCTCAAATGGAGCCATGCCGATGCTTGCTTGATAACTGTTGTTGTAGGAGAATTTCACCAATGGTAATAACTTGTCCCAACTTCCTTTGAAGTCAAGGACACAGAGTCTTAATAGATCCTCCAGAGTTTGAATAGTCCTCTCCGACTGCCCGTCCGTCTGAGGATGATATGCTGAATTGAATCGCAAATTTGTGCCCATAGCTTTCTGCAAACTAACCCAAAACCGTAAAGTGAATCTTGGGTCTCGATCAGAAACTATGGATACTGGCATACCATGCAGTCTTATAATCTCGTTTATGTATATACAAGCAAGACGTTCAAGTGAATAAGTTTCTCGTATAGGTAAGAAATAAGTAAACTTGGTCAATCTATCAACAATGACCCAAATTGCATCTATGCCTTAAGAAACCTTGGGAAGACCAGTAACGAAATCCATTGTAATATGCTCCCACTTCCATTCTAGAATTTCAAGTGGTTGTAATGGACTTTTTGGCACTTGATGCTCCGCCTTGACTCGTTGACATGTTAAACACCTTGAGATAAACTCTGCTATCTCTCTCTCTTCATATTGCTCCACCAAAATGTATGTCGAATATCATGATACATTTTGGTACTAACAGGATGGATTGTAAACGGTGTGTTGTGCGCCTCCATCATGATCTTATACTTTAAATCAGGGTCGTTAGGAACACAAAGTCTAGAGTTGACTCAAAGTATTCCTTCTTCATCGATTCTTGCTTTTGGAATAACACTTTCTTGTACTTTCTTCTTTATACGTATCAGCTCTAGGTCTGTAGCTTGAGCAGCTTTAACTTTATCTATTAAAGTCGATTCTACTCGTATATTTGTCATCATCACGTGAGTCCCTGGAGTCTTTAACTCTACCTCCATCCTTTGCAAGTTATACAAAATAGGCCTTTGAGTTGACAATATCGCAATCGTACCCGCATATGATCTTCTACTCAACGCGTCAGCTACCACGTTCACTTTTTCAGGATGGTATTAAATGGTATGATCGTAATCTTTCAACAGCTCGAGCCAACATCGTTGACGCATGTTGAGTTCCTTTTGGGCGAAGAAATATTCGAGGCTTTTATGATCCGTATAGATCTCCACTTTCTCCCCATACAGGTAATGCCTCAAAATTTTAAGTGCAAAAACGACTGCTGCAAACTATAAATCATGAGTAGGATAATTCCTCTTATATTCTTTGAGTTTTCGTGAGGCATAGGCTATGACTTTCTCATGTTGCATGAGAACACATCCTAACCTTTTGCCTGAAGCATCACTGTAGATGACAAATCCCTCCGAGCCAGATAGTATTGTCAGAACAGGTGCGGAAATGAGTCTCCTCTTGAGTTCTTGAAAACTCTTCTCACATTCCTCGCTCCAACCGAATTTTGTATCTTTTCGAGCCAGCTGAGTTAATGGAGTAGCGATTCGAGAAAATCCTTCCATGAATCTCTGATAATATCCAGCTAAGCCTAGAAAGCTACGTACTTTGGTTACTGACTTAGGTTGCTCCCAGCTTTGAATTGATTCAATCTTTGCCGGGTCAACAGATATTCCATGATTTGATATCACGTGCCTAAGGAATGCTACTTCCTCAAGCCAGAACTCGCTTTTCTTTAACTTGGCATATAGCTTGTTTTCACGAAGCTTTTGGAGTATCAGTCTTAAGTGTTGCTCATGATCTTCACGGCTTTTGGAGTAAATGAGGATGTCATCAATAAAGACGACCACAAAGTGATCAAAATATTCCTTGAATACTCGGTTCATCATGTCTATGAAGGCAGCATGAGCATTAGTCAATCCAAAGGACATGACTAGGAATTCATAATGCCCGTACCGAGTTCTGAAAGCAGTCTTGGGAATGTCATCAGTTTTAATCTTTAACTGATGGTATCCGAAACGAAGATCGATCTTTGAAAAGAATTTGGCACCTTGCAACTGGTCAAACAGGTCATCAATGTGAGGTAACGGATACCTATTTTTGATGGTGACATGATTCAACTCCCGATAATCAATACAAAGTCGCATACTTTCATCTTTCTTCTTCATGAATAGAATAAGAGCACCCCAATGAGACGTACTAGGACGGATGAAATCGATGTCTAACAACTCCTGCAGTTGAGTTTTTAACTCCTGAAGTTCAATAGGAGCCATTCGATAAGGGGCTTTGGAAATGGGTTTTGTACCGGGTTCAAGGTCAATACCAAATTTGATTTCACGCTCTGGGGTAGGCTAGGAAGTTCTTCAGGGAATACATCAAGAAATTTATTAATAATAGGAATATCATTCAATTCTGACATATTTTTGTTTAAATCCGTGACATGGGCTAAGAAAGCTTGATATCCGTGTTTTAATAAACGAATAACTTTATGGCTTGATATTACAGTGATTGACTTTAATGGTTTGGTTGTTTTAATTCGCATAATAGGTTGGTTAGGAGTACGAAAGCTAACAATCTTACGAAAATAATCAATCTTGGCATGATGAGTAGTTAACCAATCAATCCCTAAAATCATATCAAATGCAAGTATTTTCAAAGAGATAAGGTCGACAGGTAATGTGCGGGTACTAATTTGAATCAAACAAGACTTATAAACAGCGGATGTAATGAAGGTTTCACCCAACGGAGTTTCAACAGATAAATCAAAGTCTAATTTCTCTAGAGTCAAATTTAAATGTTGAGCCCAATTAGGAGAAATAAAAGAATGGGTAGAGCCGGTATAAAATAAGGTATAGACTTCGCTAGAGTTTATGATTAGCTTACTCATGATCACCTCGTTCGGGTTTTGACTTCTCTGGAACGGCAAACGCTCTCCCTTGAACTACTGGTTTTGACTTCTCTGGAACGGCCTTTGGTGCCTCCATCCTAGCTGGACTTGGCTTCACTGCACAACAAAATTGAGCTAGGTGACCTTCTTTTCCAAAATTATAACACGTTTTGGACTGTTGCATGCAATTTGGACTGATGTGTCCCTCCCCTCCGCATTTATAGCATATGATCGATGATCGTTCTTCTTCTTTAACAACGAGTGCTGGTACTGACGTCTTTTCATCATTATTGAATCTTCTCTTCTTGAAATTTCCACTTTTATTGTCTTGGCCATGATTACCACTGAAGTGGTTACCATTTCTGGCATGTTGACTTCATCCACGTTTGTTGTCACCGCTTCGATGACTGCTACCACTGGTATTATCATTTTACCGGCTGCTCTCTCTTGGTTGGGTTGACTCATTCTCGCGCTCCAATAACTGAGCCCTATTTACAACATCTGAATACAAACACAGTTTGTGAGAAATTAGGTATTGACGTATCTCAGGTTTCAAGCCTCTTAGAAACATCTGCGTCATTCTCTCCTCATTATCAACCAAGTGGGACGTAAACCGGGACAACTCGGCAAACTTAACTTCATACTGCGACACGGTCATATTGTTTTGCTCCAGCTTGATGAACTCTACCTCTTTCATGTGACGAATACTTCTGGAAAGTACTTGTCGTTGTACAGTTCTTGGAACTTCTCCCAAGACATCTTCAGTGCAGCAGGCTGCGTACGCTTTACGGATTTCCACCAATAATCTACCTCTCCTCGCAACATGAAGGTGGAAAAGGGGACCTTTTGCTCCTCGGAGCATCCCAAGATATTAAATATCTTGGTGATCTGCTTTATCCACGTCTACGCCTTAAGTGGTTTTGGTTCTCCCAAAAACTCCGGTGGTCCCAGCTCCTTGAACTACTTAGCAGTGACCATACGCGCTTTGCCAGTGTTTACACATGCATTTTGGACAGGAGTCTCTCTCGTCTGATGTTACATGAATTACAAAAAGCCTCTGAACATTTCGTCGTTCATTGTTTGGTTGGTGTTGTTGTTTACCTGAGGATTATTGCCTTCCTGATGCACATTATCCTGGGTATTGATCTGTGGTGACTCAACGGTCTCCTGTGCTCTATTGCTATTCTCAACATTCTCGGATGTCATTTTCAAACACTACCACAAAATAAGGGTTAATTGACATGCCACATATTATCCCTATATTCTGACCAACCAATTAAATAACAATTAAACTTAGGTAGGTCATACTAGCGAAGGAATTATCCATCTCTCCCCTCCTAGTTCTAGTCTCACATCTCAGCCAGGGATGATATCCCTAAGCTTTGATACCAACTGTGACGCCCCCAAAATAGGTATACATAACCCATCTTGGGTAGCCAAATACATGGTACATAACTCAAATACAAACTTAATTTATACAACTATTAAGTGTCGTGTAGAATACGACAAAACATAAGCTGTGAGTTTTAATACAAATATTGTCTTCTAGACAATATTCAAACTCAAAATAAGTCCTCATTACAATTATTATCACACTATTTTACAGAATAGTGAGGACTACTAATGCAACCATCTGGACTGTCATTCCGTTCCCCGACTAGTCCCAGCTATATTTTCATTTTCTGAAGAGAACAATGAAAGCAAAAGGATGAGCTCAACTAGCCCAGTAAGAAATATTATGACTAAGATAATGCAGAATAATTTATCGTTAGCTTTCAACAGTGTTAAACTGATAAAATACAATAAACATCAAGTTTAACTGCAGCGGAACAAGCAATCCATTAGAAGAGTCAAGTAGAGTATGAAATCTACTATCTTCTATGATTTAAGAGTTTATCACAAATTTTATCACTGAGACTCAGCTTAATAATTAAACCACATCATCGAATCATCCCTGCACTACGGCCAATGATGTTCATTAGTATCGCGACCACGAATTATCCATGCACTACGGGCTAAGGATATTTGTGTTTTCATCAATGGTCATGATCATGCCAACAACTGTCCATCAATACACTATGGGCCAATGATGATATTTATCACATCATTTATAACATTACGGTCATGATTATACCAAATAATTCCTGGTCATAATCATACCAAGTCCATCTATGCACTATACGGGCCACAGATGACTTTCATCAATATATATGCATGAGGATGATGACAATGATATAAGAATTCAATTAAAAGAAAGCAAAGGAAATTTTTTTAAAGATTTATAATTTAATTTATCCAGAATTCAATAATATCCAAAATGTCAACATGATACTGCTTTGTGGAGTAAAATTCAAGAATAATATTGTATCAAAAATAATTTAGACAGAAAAGAAATCAATTTTTGTTATGAATAGTACCCCGGGTGAATAGTAATAGAGTGAATAGTATCCCATGAATAGTAATTCGAGAATAGTATCCCGTGAATAGTACTCCGGCATAAAAAGGTTAAAACTTATCAAGAATGCTCAGAATAATATTTCTATGAAAAGATACTGGATGAAGTGCAAATATCAAAGATATTCTACTAATTTCATGGAGTATAGAAGCCAAAACTTAACAAAATAAGTGTAGAATTCAAAATATAAAACAAAATAATATTACTTACATACTACAGAGTATGGAAGAAAATATTATTTCATACGAATACTAAAAAAAAATAATATCCCTTACCTTAAAAAGAAGAGTATTCCGACTGGTAGGGCGGGGATATTCTTGAAGAAAACTTGAACTATTTTTTACGCTCAAAGCTTCTTAAAACCTAAAGAAATACGCTCAATATTATAGAAGAAGAATTCTCTTATTCTGGTGTGATTTTCAATTCTAACTAAGCATCCTATTTATAAGAGAATGGAAAGGATACTATTTGAATTTTAGAATCACGGACTGCACAATGTTTTTTTTCTTCTTCACGGGCGCCTTATACAAGGTCACGGATGAATGAATTTCCATGTAAAATAAAAACACTAATATATATATATATATATATATATATATAATCCATTACCTATAACACAAAAAAATCCGTGAACCATATTATTCCACCAACATATACATGATATATATATATATATATATATATATATATATATATATATATATATATATATATATATATATATATATATATATATATATATATATATATATACGCTGAATAACTTTCTACCGATTATTTTGAAAAATAGGTAAATGAGAGTACATATAATAAGTAACATTTACAACAAATACTTAATAAAAATTCCCTCAATATTTTTAACAATATTTATCATCATTATTATAATTTGCAATATTTAACAACCAGATCGTTCCCAGGAAAGAGGGGGCTTTTCGATAAGGATTTCTCCGTATTGGCACGCAATTAGGTGACCAAACCTCTCATCGACAAAACTTTTAGACATCGTTAATATTGCAAATAATAATATGAATAACTTTATCGTCTCAATTATTGATTTAATAATATATAAAATATTGACAATAATTGAATCAAATAACGTGAGATACAATGCAACAATTACTGTAGCAATAATTAAATAAAACTGAGTGACTTCTCACGTAAGCATCAATAGTCAATACCGTGTGCTACTATGCAATCACGCGTATTACTGTACTTTTCATCACCGGGTATTTCAACAGTTTAACGGTAAAACTTCTATTTTCATAAAAAGTTACTTCTATCGTTTTCTAACTCCGACAGTAATTCTGTTATGGGGTCCACCAATGATTGTATCGTCGTACGAATATTCCCTATTAAAATGAATATTCCCCGACCAATCGAATATTTTTTAACAACTTGCTTACTTTACAAAATTTATAAATATTACCCACAACTATAACATTATATCAAATCCACACCATAATATGCAAAAATGATATTTCGAGAAAAATAATCTTTATTTATGAAAGTTGAGGTCTTACATTTCTATCTTTTCATGTCGAGGTTACTATTCACGTATACGGCACTATTCATGTATACGACACTATTCACGAATACAGTACTATTCACGAAGTATGATTTTTCTTGTGAAATTTCTACCTTTTCGTGTCGGGATTATTATTCACGTATACGACACTATTCACGAATACGACACTATTCACAAAAAAAATAAAGTTTTCTCTTCTTTGTCCAAGATGTATATTATGGTTACTATCTTTGATTGTATCCATGTTTTGATCTTCATTCTTGAATTTTATTCAGCTTTGGTTTATTATAAAGTATTTTTGAACTTGGATAAACTGAAGTACGAATCCCTAATCTTTTATCTCACTGGATTCATTTTTTTAAGATATTTTTTCATCATCCTCAGTCCTAAATGATGATATAACTGAATATCTTTGGCATGTAATGCAAAGATGAATGATTACCTGATGAATATCTTTGGCCCGTAGTGCAAAGATGAACAAGTGTTGAGATGAACATGACCAACTGGTGTTACAAATGAATATATTTGGCTCGTAGTGCAAAGATGAATATTTGATTCAAGATGTATATTGATTGATGTTACAGGGATAAAATATTAATGATGGACTTTTAAATTCATAGATGATAGTAGATTTCATTCTCTACTTAACTCTTCTAATGAATTGTTATTTTCGCTGCGAATATTGATCTAAAACTGGTTGTCCATTATATTTTATCTGATTTGTTGAAGGCTAACAATAATTTGTTATTCATTATCTTAGTCATAATATTTTTTACTGGGCTAGTTGAGCTCACCATTTTTCTTTTTGTTCCATTTTTTTCTCAGGAGGCGAGAATATAGCGGGAACTAGTCGGGGTGTGGAGTGATGGGTCCAGACAGTTGTTTTATCAGTCCTCACTATTTTGTAAAATAGTGTGATAATAATTATAAAGAGGACTCCTTTTGAGTTTGAATACTGTCTATTAGACAATATTTGTATTTAAACTCAAAGTATATATGTTGTCGTATTTTGTACGACAATTGTAATAATGAAATTATAGTTATTTTCTGTACCATGTATTTGGCGACTCAGAATAGGTGATGTCTACCTGTTTTGGGGGTGTCACAGTTGGTATCAGAGCTTAGAGATATGGTCTCTGGCCGAGATCGGGGAATAGAACTAGGAGGGGAGAGACGAGTAAATTCTTCGCTAGTGTGTCCTACCTAAGCTTATTTGTTATTTGTTGGTCGGTCAGAATATAGGGATATTATGTGTTTTGTCAATTAACCATTGTTTTGTGCAGTGTTTGAAAATGACATCTGAAAATGTCGAGTTAATCAATAAAGCACATGAGACCGTTGAATCACCGCTGATCAATACCCAAGATAATGTGCATCAGGAAGGCAATAATCCTTAGGTAAACTACAACACTGACCAAATGATGAACGATGGGATGTTCAAAGGCTTTCTACAATTCATGCAACATCAGGCGAGAGAGACTCCTGTGCAAAATACAGGTGGAAACACTGGTAACTCACGGATGGTCACCGCTAAGCAGTTCAAGGAGCTGGGACCACCAAGTTTTTGGGAAAGCCAGAACCACTTACGGCAGAGACGTGGACAAAGCAGATCACCAAGATACTTGATGTCTTGGGATGCTCAGAGGAGCAAAAGGTTCCCTTCACCACCTTCATGTTGCGAGGAGAGGCAGATTACTGGTGGGAATCCGTAAAACATACTCAGCCTGCTGCACTCAAGATGTCTTAGGAGAAGTTCCAAGAATTGTTCAACGACAAGTACTTTCCCGAAAGTATTCATCACATGAAGGAGGTAGAGTTCATCAAGCTGGAGCAAAACAATATGACCGTGTCGCAGTACGAAGCTAAGTTTGCCGAGTTGTCCCGGTTTGCATCCCATTTGGTTGATAATGAGGAGAGAATGACACGAATGTTTCTGCGAGTTTTAAAACTTGAAATACGTTAATACCTTATTTCTCACAAACTTTATTTGTATTCAGATGTTGTGAATAGGGCTCAATTATTGGAGCGCGATAATGAGTTAGCTCAACCAAAAGATAACGACCAACAACACGATAATAATCGTACCGGTGGCAACGGCCATCGGAACAATGATAACCATCATGGAGGAAATTATTATGCGAGAAATGGTAACCACTTCAGTGGTAATCATGGCCAAGATAATAGGAAAGGTGAGTCAAGTGGAAATTTTAAAAATAGAAGATTTAATAATGATGGAAAGACATCGGCAGCATCACCATCACCAGCAAGAAATTCTAGAGGAGGAGAAAGACCGCCAGTTAGATGCTACAGATGCGGAGAGGAGGTGCACATAAGTCCAAACTGTTCACATCCTTCCAAGGTATGTTTTAGTTGTGGAAAAGATGGTCACATAACTCGATTTTTTCCTATAGCAAAATCAAGTCCAGCTGGGACGGCGGCACCAAAGGCGGATACGGACAAAACAAAGTCGGTAGTTTAAGGGAGAACATTTTTCATGACGAGGAACCGAATGAAGTTATCACGGGTTAGTTAATCATAAATTCTTACAAAATTTATACCTTATTAGATACCGATTCTACCCATTCTTTTATCTCTCCTGCTTGTGCTCAACGTTTGAACTTGACTCCGAAGAAATTAGGCTTTGACCTATCTATTGAAACTCCATTAGGAGAAACTTTCATTATATCCACTGTTTATAAATCTTGCTTGATCCAGGTTTGCACCATCACATTACCTGTTGATCTTATCTCTTTAAAGATACTTGCATTTGATGTGATTTTAGGGATTGATTGGTTAACCACCCATCATGCTAAAATTGATTGTTTTTGTAAGGTTATTAGTTTTCATATTCCTAACCAACCTGTTATACGAATTCAAGAAACCAAATCACTAAAGTCAATCATTGTCATATCAAGTTATAAAGCCATTCGTTTATTAAAAAATAGATGTCAAGCTTTCTTAGCCCATGTTATGGATCTAAACAAAAATACGTCATATTTAAATGATATTTATGTTGTTAGTGTATTTCCTGACATATTTCTTGAAGAACTTCCTGGCCTACCCCCAAAGCGTGATATTAAATTTTGTATCGACTTTGAACCCGGTACAAAACCCATTTCAAAAACTCCATATCGAATGACTCCTATTGAACTTCAGGAGTTAGTACCCGAGCCTCTCGCTAGTAACTTCCTTTGTGGAAAGCACTGAAGCCAGACTCTCCGTAGGGGATGCTATATTTGTGTGGTGGTAAAACGATAGGTGCCATTATGACATGTTATCCAAGGTTTGGATATGAGTCACAGTTGAGAGCAACCTAGGTCAGTAATCGAAATACGTAGCTTTCTAGGCTTAGCTGGTTATTATCGAAGATTCGTGGAAGGATTTTTCTCGAATCGCTACTCCGTTAACTCAGCTGACTCAAAAATGATATAAAATTCGAATGGAGCGAGGAATGCGAGAAAAGCTTCCAAGAACTCAACATGTGACAACGACATTGGCTCGAGCTGTTGAAAGATTACGACCATACCATTTAATACCATCCTAGAAAAGCAAACGTGGTAGCTGACACATTGAGTAGAAGATCGTATGTGGACAAGAGTGCGATGTTGTTAACATAAAGACCCATTTTGTACGACTTACAAAGAATGAAGATAGAGTTAAAGGCTTCAAGTACCCACGTGATGATGTCAAATATACGAGTAGAAACGACCTTAATCGATAAATTTAAAGCTACTCAAGCTACAGACCTGGAGCTGATGCAAGAAGTCGTTATTCCAAAAGCGAGAATCGGCGATGTGAGGAAAGCTCAAACCTTCGATTTATTAGTCCATTTGAAATCCCTGATCAAGTAGGAACTGTGGCCTATAGACTCGCTTTACCGCTAAGTATGTTGCGTGTTCATAATATTTTTCACGTATCGATGTTACGTAAATATGTAGATGACCCAAAACATATTATTGAGTTATAACCAGACGAGATAGCCAAAGATTTAACGTACGAGGAGGTACCTGTCAAGATCTTGGATAGGAAGGAGCATGTCCTACGCACAAAGGTTATACCACAAGTTAAAGTTTTGTGGAGGAACCATGCTATTGAGGAAATAACTTGGGAGTTGGAATCGAAAATGAAAGCGAGGTACCCTCACCTTTTCGAAACACCAAGTACGTATGTCAATTTCGAGGACAAAATTTCATAAGGAGGGAAGGTTGTAAGACCACAACTTTTTATAAATAAAATTGAATTTCCTCTATTCATTATTTTAAAATAGTGAGGTGTTAATTTGATATAATGTGGTTAGTTATGAGTGAAATGTGCAAATTTTGTAAAATAAGCAAGTGGTTATAAAATATTCATTGTTGTCGGGGAATATTCGTTTGGCCGTAGAATATTCTTGCTGTCGGAGAATATTCGTACGATAGCGCAGTCATTTGTGGGCCCCATAACGGAAAACGGTAGGATAAAGAAAACGACAAGTTTGAGTTTTTATAAATAACGGCGTAGTTGTTACTGTTAACACTGTTGGAATACCCGGTGGTTAAAATACAGTAATGCGTGTGGTTGCACTGTAGCACATGGTATTGCACAGTATTTTTAAATTATTGATTCTTACGTAAGAAGGCACTACTCAATAATTGCTACAGTAGTTACTGTTCAATATTTTATTTTATTGATTTAATAATTGCTACGTTGATATTTTATATTATTGTTGTTTCAATAATTGTCACTGCACATTATTTCCTATTATCAGATCAATAATTCATATTATTTGAATAATATTATTAGATAACATTATTGGCAATGTCTAAGGAAGTTCTATCTAGGAAAGGGATTTGGTCACCTAATTGCGCGCCAGTAAGGAGAAATCCTTATCGAAAAGCCCCCTCTTTCTTGGGAACGACCTGGTTGTCATATTGTGATTCTGTAATATTATTTGTGAATAATTAATTATTGATTTATATGATAAAAAAATATTTATTTTATGTGAATATAAGTGGAGGAATTAATGTTGAGGTGTTTTATCAGTATTTTGTCGGAATGGAGGTATTAAAAATCATCCGTATGTGGATTTCAGACATTTTCTGTTTGGAATTTAGAAAAACTTTCTTCTACAAAGTTGTAGAGAATTAAATTTTCTATAGAATAGACATGAGATTCAAAATTTTCTGATAAAATGGCTATTTATTATGAATTATTGAAGTTGTTGATTATTGTTTAAATTTTTGAAAATTTTCTAGAATGGGTGGGCCCCACTTTTGATTGGTAAGAAATGTGCTAAAATTTGATTTCAAAAATGGTGTGCGTGAATAGTAGCAGGTAAAGCCATCAGGTAGCAGGTTAGTCTGCTTTCTCGTTCTAGTATTTTTCTATAAATAGAGTGCTTAGTTAGAATTAAAAATCACACCAGAATTTGAAGTTTTCTCTCTCTATTATATCGAGCGTATTTTTGTGAGTATTTTGATACTTTGTGAGTTGTTATTCAATGCAAGTTTTTTTCAACATCACATCCGATATTCCAGTCAGAAATACTGTTCTTTTGAGGTAAGAGATGTTATTTTCTTCGTAAATGATATTTTTCTTTCAATATCATTATGCCGAAATATTGGTATGAATTTTATTGTGAAATTTCTATCTTTTTATGTCAAGGTTACTATTAACGTATACGACACTATTCACGTATACAGCACTATTCATGAATACGGTACTATTCACGAAGTATGATTTTTCTTGTGGAATTTCTACCTTTTCGTGTTGGAATTATTATTCACGTATACGGCACTATTCACGAATACGATACTATTCACAAAAAAATAAAATTTTCTCTTCTTTGTCCAAAATGTATATTATGGTTACTACCTTTGATTGTATCCATGTTTTGATCTTCATTCTTGAATTTTATTCAGCTATGATTTATTATGGAGTTTTTTTGAACTTGGATAAACTGAAGTACAAATCCCTAATCTTTGATCTTTTATCTCACTGGATTCGTTTTCTTTAAGATATTTTTCATCATCCTCTGTCCTAAATGATGATATAACTGAATATCTTTGGCCTGTAGTGCAAAGATGAATGATTACCTGATGAATATCTTTAGCCCGTAGTGCAAAGATGAACAGGTGTTGAGATGAACATGACCAACTAGTGATACAAATGAATATCTTTGGCCCGTAGTGCAAAGATAAATATTTGATTCAAGATGTATATGGATTGATATTACATGGATAAATTATTGATGATGGACTTTTAAATTCATAAATGATAGTAGATTTCATTCTCTACTTAACTCTTCTAATGAATTGTTATTTCCGCTGCGAATATTGATCTAAAACTGGTTGTCCATTATATTTTATCTAATTTGTTGAAGGCTAACGATAATTTGTTATTCATTATCTTAGTCATAATATTCTTTACTGGGCTAGTTAAGCTCACCCATTTTCTTTTTGTTCTATTTTTTTCTCAGGAGGTGAGAATATAGCGGGAACTAGTCGGGGTGTGGAGTGATGGGTCCAAACAGTTGTTTTAGTAGTCCTCACTATTTTATAAAATAGTGTGATAATAATTATAAAGAGGACTCCTTTTGAGTTTGAATATTGTCTATTAGACAATATTTGTATTTAAACTCACAGTATATGTGTTGTCGTATTTTGTACAACAATTGTAATAATGAAGTTATAGTTATTTTCTGTACCATGTATTTGGCGACTCAGAATGGGTGATGTATACCTATTTTGGGGGCGTCACAAGAAAGCTATATAACCTAATTATATATATTAGGTATGAGAATTAAATAACCTAAGGGTTATATTTATTGAAAGTTCTAGTATTAAAATATATAATAGTTAACTAACTTAAGAGATTTGTTTTATTATCTCAATTTATTAATTATTTTAAACCTAATTAAAACAAGACTAATTTGGTTACTTAATTAAACCAATATGAGTAATTATTTAAAGTTCAAAATAAATGGACTAGTAACCCTAATTAAATAACTAGGATAAGATAAAATAAATGTATGGGCACATGATATTTTAAGTGGCACAAATGAATTAAATGGGAGCCCAAATAAATAAATAATTGACCCAAACCTTAGCCCAGTTTGTGTAAGTTTTCTAGAAGATTAAAATGTGTAAATAAAGCATTAAAAGAAAATCAAAAATGGGAGGAAAAAGGAGAGGGAAAGGAGCACATGGGTTATTAATTCATTCCCTCATTTTTCCAAGTCTAGTCCACCCACTCCTTTAGTTTATGTTCCCTAAAATACTAGCTTAATTAATATGAGATCCACAATTTAGGAATAACAAGAAGATAAGAGGATTTGTGATGATGATATGTATACATATATAAAATATATTTATATAATTTTTAAACTTATAATTAGAGCCCTTTCACTTGCTAGCAAAAGAGTTTACTTCATTTTTACCTCCTAAGTTCTAAATAAGCTAAAGAGTAAAGCAAGAGAGCGAGAGAGAGAAAGGAGAGGGCTGCCGTGCATAAGAAAGAGGAAGGAGGGGAGGTTTTGGTTCATGATTTCAAGATTTATAACCTACCTTGGAAGAAGAAGAAGAAGTATCACCAAATTAAGGTTAAAAAGTTTTCTAACTTAAACCTTAGCTAGATTTTTTGTGTATTGTTATGGTTATTTTAGAATGAATGATGATCTTATGTTCTTGAACTTTATGGTAGTAGATCTATATGTTATATGATCTTTTGTGGCTAGAGGAAGTCATTTTATGTGTTGATGAGCTTTGAAAAGGAAGATGAACAAAAACAATTTTTGCTCATAAAAACCCTAAATTTCAGTCCACTTTAAGCCTTTACCACTTGAAATCTACAAATTATTTTTGAGATATGTCAAAGACATATATTAGATCCATGAGATATCTGATGAACCCAAGTGGAATCACTCAAAAATGTTAATCGGATCAACCGTAGTGTCATTTTTACCAAAACACTACCTGCCCACAAAAAATCTGGAAAAACAAATGAGTTTTCTGGCCTGTTTTTGGTAAAGGCTATTTTGGTCACTTTAGAAGCTCTAAAAATTCTGGCCTTTTGTGTTATGATAATATATCAAGTTAACTAGTTTCTGTAAAAAGATGAGAATTTTTCGATGTCCAGAAGTTGAGTTATGTTTTTTACAAGAAAATGCGATTTTAAAAGTAAACTGTAATACCTCCTAATATACATCCCAGAAAAATGTGAAAATTTAATTGGAATCGGTATATGGTAGAATGAGTCTACCGTATAAATTTCAAAATTTTTGAACCAAAGGATAATTTATAATAAATGTTGTCATTTTGGACTATTTTAGCCTATTTAAAAATAGGAAACGAATTTGGAAAATTGCAGGAAAATTATTTTGCTACAAAAATATTATATATTAAGTTTCCCCAGAAGATAAGAAAATAATAATTTGTTTTGGTATTTTTCATGGCTATGAATGAGTTAAGAATAAATGAGAAAATTAAGTTATAAAACTTGTAAATGTGATTTTATTGATTAATAATCATTATATAATGTATTAAGACTTTATGAGGTCAATTTGGTCATTTTTTAATAAAATAAAATTAGAATGGCATGTTATGTTTGTTAAATAAATTAAATAGTAAGAGATAAACAATTAAATTAAATTGTTATAAATGATTAAAATATTATTAAAATGATTAATAATATTATTAATTAATTAATATATTATTAAATAGTTAATAATATTAGAAAATAAATAAAATATTATAAAAAAAGTAATAATATTGATAAATGATTAAAATATTATTAAATAATTAATAATATTAATAAATAATTAAAATATTATTAAATATTAATACTATTAATAAATAATTAAAATATTATTAAATGATTAATAATATTAATAAAAAATTAAAATATTATTAAATTATCAATAATATTAGTGAGTGATTAAGATATTATTAAATGATTAATAATATTAAGTAAGTGATTAAAATATTATTAAATAATTAATAATATTAGTAAATGATTAAGATATTATTAAATGATTAATAATATTAATAAATGATTAAAATATTATTAAAGGGTTAATAATATTAGTAAACATATTAAATATTATTAAATGATTAATAATATTAGTAAATGATTAAAATATTATTAAATAATTAATAATATTAATAAGCAATTAAAATATTATTAAAGGGTTAATAATATTATTAAGTGATTAAAATATTATTAAATGATTAATAATATTTATAAATGATTAAGATATTATTAAGTGATTAATAAAATTAAGAAATGATTAAAATATTATTAAATGCTTAATAATATTAGACGAGAGTTTTAAGATGATCAAGTGATTAAAATATTATCAAAAGACGATAATATTACTAATAAGTTAAGAAATTATCTAATATTTGATTATGTGACTAAATGTTAGATAATTTATTTTAAGAATAGTTGTATTATGAGTTAAGATATGTTATGTTGATTGAAAGATCAATCTTATTAATGATATGTCTTTCCTAAGAGATTAAATTAGATTGCTTAGTGGTAATCGTCGGAGCAGACAAATTTCCTAACTCAAACTTGAGTTATTATTTTTCAAGCATGTTAGTAGATTAATTATTAAAAATTATTCCACATCTATGATTATTGTTATTCGCACTTAGTGCAAGTTGCATATTTTCATCAGGTATGAAAAGCTAACCACCTTGATTACCAAAGTATTTGTTCATGATCATTGTTGGTCACTCAGTATTATTGATTCAGTTATTCATTTATTGAACTTGATTCTCATTCTTTCACAATTGTTATTTATTGTTGAAAAATTCAAAAGCTATATTTTTTTCCAATCATGATATTGAAAGTAGTATGCACACAAGCCAATCATGTTTGATGATAAATCATATACTTTGTAACAATCTTATTCATTTATTAATAAAAAGTATTAATTTATTAAAGGCTTTTAATTATCTACATGATGCTGCTTTATAATATGTGATAACCCCATAGTTTTAAGCAATACTTTTAGAATAATGATGATGATCTTTTTAATGAGATCTAAATTCTTAGAAAGCTTAAAACTAAAATAGTTCTCAATCGTTGGATTACTAAATTGGGGATTAGTGAATCCGGATAGATTGGTACATACGTTGCATGCTCATTGGATGAGGATGATTGATCTCATGATCATTTGTGTGGAGACACTAAAGTAAGTATGTAGGTATTTATTAGAGAATAAGTTCACTGAACGTGGCTCGCTAAGGAATACCTAATGGAGTTTTACTTGCCTGTCAATAGGAATTCCTATAATGATAGTAGTACAAGTGATCCTTGGACTTGAGATCATCATAGTATCTTGTGTATGATGAGTTATACTTTGACTTATTCTTTAAGACCCTTAGGGTATATCAAAGGGTATGCTTGGGTATTATAAGTTGTACATGGAGATAATATATGATAAATAAAGAATCTATCACTTCTAGTAAAAGAAGAGAAATGTCCTATGTGATTCGATAAATGACAACACAGTAGTCCTTGGCCAAGGCAGAATAAAATTAAAAAGGAGTTTCTAATTTGCATTATTTGGTGTTGTGCATTTAAGAGTCGAAATACATATAATTAAATAAAATAAAACTTGACAGTAATTCTATGTTTTATATTTAATTGGGACATTGTATGGTGGAAGAATTGAATTGTACGGTAACTATTAACTCAAAAGTTCTTTTATGATTAATGTTGAAATCTATATTATCTGAAAAGTCGTTGATCGCTAGGGAGGCTTATCCCTATTGTAGAATAAATATTATTTATTTAAATAAATTAATCGTTTAATTTATTTATTTAAATAAGATTATAATTGTTCTAATTGATTTATTTATAGCCGGTTTAATATGGAGAACCTAAAGGGTTACACCAGAAAAAAGGAAGAATAATTATTTAAGAAGTTAATGTCATAATCGTAATAATATGTTAAGTATATTTAATTTAATCTATGGTGATAGAATAAATTAAATAGCTTAATATTTATTATTTAATATTTTAGAAATATTAAATATAAATTAATAAGAGAAGTCTTATTAATATTATTACAATTATTATTATTTTAATTTCTAAAATAGTTTAGGAATTAATTTAATATTAGTACTCTCATTTATTCCTAATAGGATTAGGAGGAAAAATTAGTTAAAGGAGTTTAATTAATTATCCATAATAAGATTAGGGAGCCCATTTAATTAAAAGAGTTTAATTAAATAAATAATAAATTATTTTAATAAATAGGGTTACCTGTTATCTTTATAAGAGGAGTCTTATATCATATATCAAACAAACGTAATTTCAATAGTTGGGAGAGTACACCCCTTTTTATGAGAGATAGAAAAATTAGAATTTTGCCAAATACCCTTCTTTTTGAATATTTATTCTTCCTTGGTAGATCACCTCTAGAGGCTAAACACTTGGGTGGCTAACGTTGATCAAAGGAAGGAACCCAACCTGGTGGATTCAAGTTGAACACGAAAAAGATTTGGAGGTGAACTTGTACCTGAGGAAGCTCGAATCTTCAAGGGTATGATTCTCATTCTTTATCTTTTCGTTTAATTAATAATTGTTCATAAAAGATGATCCGGATATATGGTTTGTAAAATTTTAAACTCTGATTTTTACACGTTTCCGCTTATTTTGTGCAATTTGATTGCGTTCATGAATATTACAAACCTAACGGATATATCTTTCTTGTATTTAAACTTGCTGAGCAAAGTAGTTGTTCACTTTTGCTATATCATGATATTATTTCAGTTTAAGCCTGAGTGCTCAAAGAAGGTCAAAGACAAGGGAAAAGTTCAAGAGTAGATTAATATGCAATAGTATCTATTATGTTATCTTATATGGGATAATTATGTAAACCTTTGGAGTTATTAAAGGTATGTATTAAGTTAAGGATGATAGACCCTTGGGGAAATGTTGTAGAACCATTATGTAATGAAAAATATATGTTTATAAATTCCGCGTTAGTTATAGAATGTGTAAGAAAATGATGTATTGTGACGCACCTGGTCCAAGGTTCAAGGGACTCAGATTTGGGGGAGCTACAATTTCAACTTCACCTAGCTTTCTCTTGTTAGTTAGAATATCTCTTAAGACCTTCAAGTAACTAGGCGTTTGCCCAATTGTGTCTGTGAACGAATTGTGGCATTGAAGCTTTTCAAACACAACTGGCTCTTCATCTATATCCCATTTCTCATCCCACCATGGCTCTAAAGTTATAATAGCTCTCATGTCACATAGAGCTTTGTCGACAACATGACTACCAATTGGGCACGGGATTAAAAATCTACCCAGATCCTTAAACTTTGGTGGAGAATGTACACGACACTATAAAAATTGGCTCATATACGTTGGAACTCAATGCTAGATCTTTGTTGACCTTCTTTTCCTGGTCCCCACTTGTCTCCTCTCTTTCAAGATCTACATCTTTTGGCTTATTCGGTTGCAGATTTAGCGCAGGAAATCCATCAGTCTCGGGAACCATGTCGCTTGACAATTCACCTTGAGGGCGATTGATGACGGAGTTGAAAAGTTGTCCCACCTGGTTCTCAAGATTTTGAATCAACATTTCCTGACTATTCATCTTTTCCTCCATCAAAACCATGTACTTGGAAAAGCGTTTCTCTAAGTTTGACATCCTTTCTTCTTCATGCGGAGGTGCTGGATCCTGAAATTCTGGAGTGTATGAATGGCTTTGAGCAAAGGTTTATACTTGATTGTCATCGCTCCATAAAAAATTTAGCGGATTCCCCCAATAATGATGATAATTACTGGAATAGTCATAATTGATAGGGTAATCGCCAAAGTTACCACCATACTATACCGACTCGAAACTGATGGCAAATTGATGACTCAGATGGCTTCCAGCACAAAAATCACAAATAAACGCTACACTTTGAATAGGTTATGCTCCTAAAGTGTCAATCCACCTCGAAAGTGTCTCCACCTGTGTTGATAATTCATCGAGTTCATAAATCCCTATCGATCTTGGCTGAGTCATTCTCGTATAAGGCCACTGGTAATCAAGTTCAGTCATGGTACCTGAAAAGGAATTAAACTAGAGAAAGAAATAAAAAAACGTTTAAATTAATATTAATTTGATTGAAATTAATATTGACAAAAATTATTAAATTAATTTCCTGACAACGGCGCCAAAAACTTGTTTGCCTAAATCTATACTAGCAAAATACGCAAGTATACACAGTCCACAAGTAATATAATGATAAGAGAGTATCGAACCCATAGAGAATTATTTAATAATAATTACCAAGTACTAACTTATAATCAAATTAATTTTATTTAAACAATTCAATAAAAGTTGTTGAATTTTGAAAATAAAGTACTAAACTAACTAATCACTAACTACCAAGAATTGAATTCAGATATAAAGGCTTAAGACTACAATTTCACTTAAATCAATATACTTCCTATTAAGTTATGCTAACTATTCCAAATTGGTAATCGAGAACTCATCAATATTTATGACCATCTCTCGATGTATCATAAACGAATCTACTTAAATTCACAGATAATAGAATTAAGGTGAACACCCTAGTTAAGTAATTCACTATATCTCTATGTGAATTACAATTAAAAAGGATTTAAAGCACAGGTTCCCTATCAGATTACATGCGGCATATAAGTATATCTCTATCCTAGACACAAATCATGAGTTCCATCATCATATAAAAAACACAATTACATGTTATTATGGTCAGGTCTAAACTTATAATCCATCTCTCGAGTTCATATAGATTATTGCGGTAATTACTGGCCAGAAAATTAAACAATTAAACACAAATCATAATAGACAATCCCATAATAGACAATAATAATCAACAAGGAAGTATATCAATGAAATCTACGAAATAAGATCCATTGAAATCTTAAAATAGAAATTAGTTCATGACTGATCTTAATAACCACAATCCACAATTAAATCATTATCAAAGAATTTCAAAATTAAAAGATAAAAGAAGGAATGAAAAACTCTTTTGAAGCAATCCTTGAAATCCTCCTTATATAGCCTTCTGTCTTGATCTTCCTTCGTGATAATCTGTTTCAAGCCTCCAATCCTTCTTTAATTCTAGGGTTAGTAAAATCTAGCAAGATCCCTCAATATACTGAATAATAACAACTATTTATAGTTTCTAACATAAATCCAAGTCCTACTAGAAATTAAGGACTCAAACTTGAAATCTAATTAGTTACAAAGTCAAAAAGTCAACTCTGGTCAACCCCCGAAGTAACGCGATCGCGCTTAAATGGTAGAGAACATTTTTTGAGTTTGGAGAGTAGCGCGACCGCACTCAAAATGAACTAGAAACGGGAGTTGTCGTGTTCGTTAATTTTCTACTGCGACGTCCTTTGGTAAAATGGCCATAACTTTTCCATTCGAACTTCGATTGAGATGATTCAAGATGTTTCGGAAAGCTTAGAAGTGGATCTACAACTTTAATGTTTTGAGAATTGAGATATTCTGGATTGATCAAGGTCAAAATTGGAGTTCAAGTTGCTACTATGTCAATGGCAACTCAAAACTTTGAGGTTCAACGTCCGTTGATAAAAATGTCATAACTTTTGATCCATGAAGAGTTACAGGACGTGCCATATATCTAATCGAAGTTCTCGACAAGATCTACAATAAAATCTAGTTTCAAGCTAAGAACATGCATCCAAATTAGAATTAAATGCCCTACAATCTCCCCTTCTTGCATTTGCTTGCATATTGTACTCCAAAAGATGTCCAGATTGTTTTTCCTTACTTCTTCATGCCAATGTCGTTTCATAGCCTACAAAATAATATAAAATGTATGAAAGGCACACAAAATAATAGAGATTAACAATAATCCACATGTATGAGATTCGATTCGTAGGTATAAAACTCACTCATTAAAACTATACTTGAATTTAATTAGTTGATATTTGTACTTTTATTATATTTGAATTATATCTTATGAGAATTGTTAGATTCCTTCTCTTTATAGAAAACTAATTCGTAAATTGGTCCTCTTTTTGCTGGCATTAATTGTATCTGATCTTCCCCTTGTAGGAAACCTGAAATGTATTATACATTCATTTAAAATCATCTTTTAATTATTTTTCTTACATTTTTTATTTTTTTTTATTTTGTTGTCTTGATGACCGACTCCGGGGGCGCTGGCCGACGACCGGGCGCGCTGGGCGACGCCCGGGCGCGCTGGCCGACGCTGGACGCCTGGGCGCTGCACAAATTCTTTTTTTTTCATTAAAATCTACACACACACACACACACACACATATATATATATATATACATATATATTCTTGTTTTAGCACCCTAGTTCTCTTGTTGACTTTGATACCATGAAATAAAATAGAGAAAAAGACTTTCAAGAGAATAAAGATATCAAATATTTTCAAGATAAAAACACCACTGAACCACTTTCCTCCCCTCTTCTTTTCTTTATTTCCCCTTTGAAAAAAGTAAAAAAAAAATAAATAAATCTAATGTTCTAAGTCTAATTGAAGACTTTCAACGTTCATGCTTGTTGGTTTTTATATTTTATAATTTTAATGATGACAATATGCTAAAGAATATATGTTATTAAATAGGCTGAATTGATTTTGAAATGGTCTGTTGAAAATAATTTCTAACCAGTTTATTATATGATGATTCAATATGGTTATGCATGAAGGTTATTTAATGAACTATATTTTGGTTGATATGATATTAATCAAGTTAAATATGATTAAGTGTGTATATAATCTAATGGTCAGGATTGAGTATATCTTGGAATGTTTTGATAAAAGATTATGGCCGACATAATTTGTGTTAAGAATCTTTTCTTATAATATATGTATGTGTTATTTAATGGAATGATTGGACTGATCTTATTATGAGCTGTTAAAAGAAGTTTACTGCATGATGGATTCTTTATATTGCTGAAAATATTGCTTTAATATATTTAATGTTAAAACAGTTTTTGAATTAGAGTCATTTAAGGAATTTGGTTTTCCTACCCTTTAAGGAAACCGATATAGCTGGAGAATATTTTTTAATATATGTTTTGTTAGTTGCTATATCTAAATCTGATTGGCTATGAAACCAATTCAAATTTGAATTGGAGTGTTTTAAGGAGATTGACTAGTTGAGGAAACTGTTTCAAGTTGATAGTGCAATCTTTTAGGGAAACATATATTATAGCCATTAGCCAGGCTAACAGTCTACTGAATGAAGGTTGCTATCCTTGGTTGAGCTTTTCATCGTGTGAACAAATTGTTCTAGCTGTTACTCACCATTCTATATATACCCATCCTGCTGGGTAAAAGAAGTAACGAGACTTGAAGGTAAAAATCATTATTGAATACATCCTGAGAGTTCTTCTAAAGTCTAATTCCAGTTGTTATTTATAATATTCTGAATCATTTGTAATTGGAAATTCTTTGTAATCTTTTATTCATCTTTTGTAAACCGATTATAAGTCTAGATTTGCTTGGGTGTTCATTTAATATTCAGTCTGTACAACGGAAACATCAAGGTCTCAGAGGTGAGAGAAGCTGCAGAGGTGCAAAGGGGGTAGAGGTGTCCAAGTCAGAATCGATCTTCGTTATACAAGGAGTTTTCTGTAATCTTTTGAATATTAAGTTTTAATAAAAAAGTGTCTCCATTATTAGTAATGGTTGGTATTGGACGTAGATTAAGCCACTAGATTAGAGGATAGTGGTTGAACCACGTAAAAATCTTGGTGTGATTTTTATTTTGTTTTCCTTTTTAATCTGCACTTTATTTTGCATATTTAGTTCTAACCCGTGTTTTTGAAGATACATTAAAACCGACAGGAATTAGCTGTCCAATTATAACTGACGAAGAACACATACTAAAATAGACAGGGCTTACATGTATGATTATAACTGAAGAAGAAAATATACTAAAATAGACTGGGGTTACCTGTCCGATTATAGTCTGCAATTGTAAATTTTAAAAATTGTCCACTGTTAATCACTTGTGGGTTTGTACACCTATTCATTCCTCTCTAGGTCTGCTTATTTATAGAATTACAATGCTGAAATATTTTGATTTAACAACTTTCATTAACACTTGGCTAGTTACCGAAACCCAACAAGATTCTCTCTCTCTCTCTCTCTCTCTCTATATATATATATATATATAACTTATTATAATAGCACAAACAATGTTTTATTGTATGAAATAATTGAGATGTTTTGTTTGATCCTAAACTGATTCGATACATGAAACTATACTTGGATTTAATTGACTGATATTTGTACTTTTATTATATTTGAATTTTCTGATATATATATATATATATATATGTATATATATATATATATATATATATATATATACATATATATATATATATATATATATATATACACACGAGAATTTGTAGGTTCCCTCTCTTTATAGGAAACTCATTCATAAAATATATAATAGAATTTGTAGGCAATTCTAAGTTTTAGCCCTTTAACACGTGCAAAGGACGGATTGGTAGTCATAAATTAATTACCCTAATTTTTTTTATTGTTGTATATTTATATTTAGTAAAATAAAATATTTTTTTATGTATTTTTTTCTTTTTGCTTTTTGAAGGACAATGAGTGACTAATTAATCTCAAATTGTTTATCGTTTGCATATTTTATTGTATAAGTAGGCCTACAAACAGACCGAACCTTTCACGAATAAGTTTGGTTCGGGTTCGGTTCGATTGGATTGCCTTGCCAAGTCGAGTTCGCATATGGTATCATGTTTGATTGCTCGATCGAACATGTTTGGGAACCATATGGTTCACTTCGACTTGTTCGCGAACAGTTTGGGTTTGGTTCAATTTAAGTTTGATTCGAGTGATTTGCGAGTAACTCGTGAGATGCTCAAGTATTTATAATATTTGGCCTAATTTTTGCTTCAGTACGTTGATGATGTTGGCGAATATGATGATGTTTGACTATGTTCGCAAATAGCTAACAATCCGAACTCGCACATGTATGTTGGTTCGATCGTGTTACTCGAACATGTTCGAGTTTGACTTATTGTGTTCGAGTTTGGTTTGAGTTCTACAAAGTTCAGATCGGATCGGATCGTCTGCAGCCCAGTATAAGTATAAAAATTCAATTGTTATTCAATAATATTAGATTAATTGTGAGTTTTAAAGTTCTTTTATATACATTTAAAATTGATGAAATTCATTTGCTATTTATAAACAATAAATTTTGAATATGTAACTGCCTATTATTTAAGTGTGTGTGGTTTAATGATCATCATGACTTCACTTAAATAAAATAAAAAATAGCTAGCATATATATCATATATGTTATAAAAACCTTAGCAAAGTATAGAAATATACTCTTATAATTGCTGCATAAATTTAGAGAGAATAAGTAAGAGAGAAAGAGAGAAATTCTTCAGAGAATTCTTCTTCAAAGAAGTTTTCTACTCTACATCTTTCTTCAGTTACCAATCCTTTATATAGGCTCAAGGCTGAGTAGTTATGGGAGAGAAGGGACAAGGATGGGAGTCACGGGAAAAAAAGGGGGGGACAATGCCTAGTGGAGTAGGTAATCAAGATTCTAACACTTCCCCTGATTTCCTACGATAGAAGATTATGTCTCATTAAAAACCTTGTTAAGAAAACCCAGTGGGAAAAACTTAACGAAGGGAAAAAGAGTACATATCTTTTACATAAATATCTTAATTGACTGCCTCGTTAAAACCTTGTCAGGAAAAACCCATTGGGATAAAAACCGTGACTAAGGAAAAAGAGTACAGTCTTTCCCTCAAAAGGAATTCATTACTCCTTGAAGAAATGTTGTCATAAGTCTTTCAGTCGACACATTCCGATCCTTTTCCGAAGTTTTGTAAACGTTGCATTTGGTAGCGACTTTGTGAATAAGTCGGCTAGATTATCACATGATCGAATTTGATGCACATCTATATCACCATTCTTTTGTAGTTCATGTGTGAAGAAGAATTTAGGTGAAATGTGCTTTATTCTATCTCCCTTGATGTACCCTCCTCTAAGTTGAGCAATGCATGCAGCGTTATCCTCATACAGAATTGTAGGAATGTCTTTGATTGATGGTAATCCACATGACTTTTGAATATGCTGAATAATTGATCTCAACCAAACACATTCTCTGCTTGCTTCATGTATAGCGAGAATCTCGGAGTGATTTGAAGATGTAGCTGTCATGGTTTGCTTTGTGGATTTCCAGGATATAGCCGTATCACAATATATAAATACATAACCTGTTTGTGATCTTCCATTGTGTGGATCTGATAAATATCCTGCATCGGCATATCCAACCAATTGCGACGTTGCATCTCTTGGATAAAATAACCCAAGATCTATACTTCCACGGAGGTATCTCAAAATATGTTTGATCCCATCCCAATGTCTCTTAGTAGGAGAAGAACTGTATCTTGCTAACAGGTTGACAGCAAAAGTAATATCAGGTCGTGTACAGTTTGCAAGATACATAAGAGCACCTATTGCACTTAGGTATGGAACTTCAGATCCAAGAACTTCTTCCCCACTTTCTAGAGGCCGAAATGGATCTTTATCAACTTCTAAAGATCGAACAACCATCGGGGTAGTCAAAGGATGAGCTTTATCCATATGAAAACGACTTAGAATCTTTTCAGCATATATGGATTGATGAACAAAAATTCCAGATGCTAAATGCTCCACTTGTATTCCCAAACAGAATTTTGTCTTTCCAAGATCTTTCATTTCAAATTCATCCTTTAAATAAATAGCAGTTCTTGTGAGTTCTTCAAGAGTACCTACAAGATTCAAATCATCCACATATACAGCAATGATGGAAAATCCACTTTGCGATTTCTTAATAAAAACACATGGACACACTTGATCATTTATATATCCATCTTTTATTAAATAATCACTAAGTCGATTATACCACATACGACCAGACTGTTTCAACCCATACAACGAGCGTTGTAACTTGATTGAATATATGTGACGTGGCCTTTGTGATTCAGCCATTTTCAATCCTTCAGGGATTCTCATGTAAATCTCACTGTCAAGTGAGCCATATAGGTATGCAGTTACAACATCCATCAGACGTGTTTCCAAACCTTCCATGGTTGCCATACCTATCAGAAAGCGAAAAGTAACTCCATCCATTACTGGAGAGTATGTATCCTGATAATCAATACCAGGTTTTTGTGAAAATCCTTGAGCTACAAGTCGGGCTTTGTATCTCACAATTTCATTTTTCTCATTTCGCTTTCGTACAAATACCCATTTGTTTCCAACCGGGATTACACCCAGCGGTGTTTGGACTACTGGTCCAAATACTTCTCTTTTCAATAGAGATTGTAGCTCAGTTTGAATAGCATCTTTCTATTTTGGCCAATCTTTTCTTTTCCGACATTCTTCCACGTTTTGTGGTTCAGGATCCGTGTCAGGAATCAAAGTAATATCTGATGCTATAGAGAAAGCAAATATATCGTCAATCATGACTTTGCTTCGATCCCATATTTTCTCATCATGTACATAATTTATTGAGATCTCTTGGTGTTCATCTCTTATCCCTTCACTGAGATTTTGAACCTCTTCTAGGGCTATTTTCACTCTTGGAATATGTGCTTCTTCTGAAGCGATTTGTACCTCTTCTGGAGCTATTCCCACTTTTGGAATAAGTGCTACTTCTGGAGCAGGTATTCCTTCTGGGATTCTCTTATTTGCTTTTGATTTTCGTGGTACAGTGTCTTTTGCACCAACCGGTCTTCCACGTTTCTGGCGTGGTTTAGATTCTTCTATTACCTTATTCGTCAATTCTCCAGGAATTGATTTTTCAATAGGCATTTCTATCCTTGCTGGAGTATTCACTGCAGGTGTATGTGACTTTATCACTTTTCTAGCATCATTAAATGCATCTGGCATTTGATTTGCAATATTTTGTAAATGAATAATTCTTTGAACTTCAATTTCACATTGTCCTGTACGAGGATCAAGTGAATTTAAATCTGATGCATTCCATGATATTTCAGAGGGTTTTTTATTTAAAACTTTCCCTCCTCCTAATGGTGGAAATACAGATTCATCAAAATGATAATCTACATAACGTGCAGTAAAAACATCTCCAGTTAAAGGTTCAAGATATCTGATAATAGAAGGAGAATCAAAACCAACATAAATACCTATTCTTCGTTGGACTCCCATTTTAGTTCTTTGTGGAGGTGCAATTGGAACATATACCGCACTTCCAAAAACTCGAAAGTGTGATATGTTGGGTATCTGTCCAAGAACTAACTGTAAAGGAGAAAATTTATGAATAGCCGTTGGTCTTACTCGAATGATGGCTACAGCATGAAGAATTGCATGACCCCAAACTGAGGTAGGTAAGTTAGCCCTTAACATTAATGGTCGTGCAATAAGTTGAAGTCTTTTTATTAAAGATTCAGCTAAACCATTTTGTGTATGAATACGAGGAACGGAATGCTCAATGGAAATTCCAATAGTCATACAAAAATCATTAAAAGTCATTGATGAAAATTCAGCTGCGTTATCAAGTCGAATTGACTTAATTGGATAATCAGAGAACTGAGCCCGTAGCTTGATTATTTGAGAAAGAAGTTTTGAGAAGGCAAAGTTTCGAGAAGAGAGAAGACAAACATGAGACCATCTAGTTGAAGCATCTATTAAAACCATGAAATATCGAAATGGGCCAGACAATGGGTGAATAGGTCCACAAATGTCTCCTTGAATTCTCTCTAGGAATTTCGGGGCTTCTTTATAAACTTTTACTGGTGATGGTCGAACAATTAATTTTCCTCGAGAACATGCAGCACAAGGAAATTCACTACTAGAAAAAACCTTCTTATCTTTGAGAGGATGACCAGTAGAATTTTCAATAATACGACGCATCATAGAAGTACCTGGATGACCGAGTCTTTCATGCCAAAGAATAAAGGATTTGGGATCTATGATTTTTGGAATCATAACATTTTGAGACTCAATTACTCTAATTTTCATAGTATATAATCCAGAAGAAATTAAATAAAGTTTTTCTAGGATATTCTTTTTTCCAGAAATAGTAGAAGTAATGAGAAGATATTCATTATCATTCTCATTGGTTGTTTCAATATGAAAACCATTTAGTCGAATATCTTTAAAACTAAGTAAATTTCTTCTTGATTTACTAGAATATAGAGCATTTTTGATAAAAACTTGTGTCTCATTTGGTAGTAAGAAACTAGCTTTTCCAAATCCCTCGATTAAATTTGATGTGCCTGAGATAGTTCCTACATTTCCCTTAGCTTTGATTAGTTGTGAAAAATATTTCTCACTTTGAAGGATTGTATGAGTTGTTGCACTATCTGCTAAACATATATCCTCCATATCCATTAAAGATGGTCTGACACATAAAAACATAAATAAGAAAAGTTACATTTCAAATATAATTTTATTCATGAGAAACACATATCACATATAGAATGAAAACTAATAATATTATACATGCATGATGTTTAATTAAAACAAGAAATTAAACGATATCCCAAAAGATACTTTCAGAAGGTTCAGTAATATCATCAACCTTTTCCTCATTGTTGGTCATTGGTGAATCATCAACAATATTCAATTGATGATTAACAAAGTTTGTTTCTGCCTCCATTACTTTGTTCTTTTGAGACTCCTGGAATAAATTAGCCAGATGCCTCGGCGTACGACAGGTACGCGACCAATGCCCTTTCATCCCACACCTAAAACAAACATCTGGTTTGTTCTTTATCGGTGCTGTAGTTTCTTTATTTTTACCCGACTCAGACACTTGCCACTTCTGGTGGCCTGAATTATCGCGGTTCTGGAATTTGTTGTTATGATGGCCTCGTTTATTCTTTCTTCCCCAAGGCTTCTTATTATATGACCATCTCTTGTCACGTTTATTCTGCTGGAATGACGTGCTGTTAATATCCGGCAATGGGGTAGCACCCGTTGGCCGTACTTGATGGTTTTTCAACAACAATTCATTATTCTTTTCTGCAACAAGGAGGATAGACAACAAGTCACTGAATTTTGTGAACTTACTATGTCTATATTGTTGTGACAGAATCATGTTGGCGGGATGAAAAGTTGAGAGCGTTTTCTCTAACATGTGGGATTCAGAAACTGGATCTCCGCACAAAGCCAAAGTAGAGGTTATTCTATAAATATTGGAACTATATTCCGTAATTGATTTGTAATCTTGTAGCCTTAAATTAAGCCACTCAAATTTGGCATTTGGGAGAACAACCAATTTTTGGTGGTCAAATCTTTCCTTAAGTTGTGTCCATAAAGATAAAGGATCTTTGACTGTTAAATACTCAGTCTTTAATCCTTCATCAATATGGTGACGAAGAAAAATTATGGCTTTTGCATTTTGTGCCGAAGTAGCTGTATTTCCTGATTCAATGGTCTTTTCTAACTCATTTGCACTAAGGTGCAATTCTGCATCAAGTGCCCAAGCCAAATAATTGTCTCCAGAGATTTTCAAAATAGAAAAATCTATTTTTGCCAAGTTTGTCATCTATTCTGGGTTAAAACACAATTTTATTATTTATTAAAACAATAAATAATTGCATGTATGAAATATGAAAAATAAACTACGTCACGATCTCAAGTGGTGATAAAATGCAAATATAAATATTCTTATATTTATGTTATTAGCATAATGCAAATGGATCTTCACCCGACATGCGGTAGTTCGCATAGACAGATTATTCTAACAGAATAATAAATAATAGAATAACAAAAGAATTTCACAATGCATGCGATAGACCGACCGCACAGACAGGTTATTCCCAACAGAATAATAAATGCGGAATAATAAATAATGGAACCAGGTCAGGTGAAATTCACACCGACAGGATATTCCGACAGAATATTAAATGCGGAATAATAAATAATGGAACCAGGTCAGGTGAAATTCACACCGACAGGATATTCCGACAGAATATTAAATGCGGAATAATAAATAAAAAGGTTCCCACCAAGTCTTGTAAGATTAACAAGGATAGATGGTACCATTGTAAATAACAGAATTTAATGGCAATTATAAGAATAAAATTATATTATTTGTGGTATAGCCAAAACGATAATATAATAATAAATTGCAAGAATTTAATTTTACCGTCTCAGTTGGTTAGAGCCTCGTGCTGATAACGTGTTATAAAAACCTTAGCAAAGTATAGAAATATACTCTTATAATTGATGCATAAATTTAGAGAGAATAAGCAAGAGAGAAAGAGAGAAATTCTTCAGAGAATTCTTCTTCAAAGAAGTTTTCTACTTTACATCTTTCTTCAGTTACCAATCCTTTATATAGGCTCAAGGCTGAGTAGTTATGGGAGAGAAGGGACAAGGATGGGAGTCACAGGAAAAAAAGGGGGGACACTACCTAGTGGAGTAGGTAATCAAGATTCTAACAATATAATAATTTTTGCCAAAGAAAATTTATTACGACCCTAATTAATTTCAAAGGACAACAAGTTTCAACAGCCTAAGCGTCGAGGTGCTGGTTTAGAGCACTGTGGCGCTGGTCCAATCTTCTCACACAGCAACTTAAGTGCCGAGGTGCTTACCTAAGCCATTCATTCTGCCGATCAAGCGCTTAGGCACTGTCTAAGAGCGCTGTGGCGTTGCACCTTCAATTCGAAAAAAATAAATAAACAGTAGACGGTAGAATTGAAAGCAGTTCACAATTCCAAATCCTCTTCAACTTCAAGCGCTAACTCATCCTCTCCAAAAATTCTTCCAAATACTCCTCTCCACCATTATTTCATTCCTACAAGATTCAATATCAACTTGCGTTAAGGCGGAAAAAGCTCTCAACATCTTCATCCACACAGTTTTGATTTCACTCAACAAGTATTCATATCGTATATTCAAAGTTGGGAAATCCAATTGGGCTTGTTCGTTCATATTTTGGATTTGGTGTGGGAGAATATTTATATGTGGATGTTTATTGGTGACAATTGTTGAAGTTTTGGGTTGTGCTTGTTTTGTTTTTGAAATATTGGGTAAAATTATGAGGAGTATTATTTTCTTTGATTGTGTTCTGTGGTTGGGATTTGTTCTTCGTGATTATTGTTGGTTTGATTAACATAGTTCATTCATCATGTTTTCCAAAGGAAAAAGAGGAGAAAGTTCTAAACCTTCTAAGGATTATGACAAGAAATGTTTTGTTAGTGAAGAGGATGCATATAGGTTTCATTATACGGTGCTTACTAGCAAAACCTTGGTTCTCGAAAGAGGTCTTAAGCTTCATGATACTCTCAATGGAAAAATGGCAGCAATGATAATTGAGAGGGGTTGGCATAAATTTACTATACAGACAGAGGCAACATTGATATCAATAGTCAAGGAATTCTATGTCAATGCTAAAGAGGCTTAAGACTTCGTTATACAAGTCCAAGGTAAAACGGTCCCATTCAAAAAACAAAGCATAAATTCCTTCTACGTTGTCTTATTTTTTATGTTTTTTGTGTAGTTAGATATGCATTTAGGTATTGTTTTTCGTTTTTAATTAGTGTTTCTTTTGGGATGATTTGATTTGAATAGGACTACGACCAATGATAAGAAATTGATTAATTAATTAAAAACTCGTGGAAAATTAATGAATATTGTTTAGTATGTGTCTTGACTTTTTGTTGGTTTTTGCGTAGGTTGTGATTCCTCTCACTTTTGAACACATCCATTTTATTAATGCCAAGATTTGTCCACGCGTTCAATCACCGAATAGCGCGTCAAATCCTGCACAGAGACTTGACGGTCTAAGCCACAAGGGGATAGCTCCGGTGTGAGAATAAGTACAGACTGAAAATAGGCTAAATAATGGAGGCTTATAACTTTAGTGCTCAATGAGATGTTACCTGTAAATTATGGTCTAGCCTTGTATTTATAGTGATCATATCTCCATATAAATTTGTTCCCGAATTGGAATAGGATTCCTTAGCATAGTAGTTACCATACTAGGATAAAAGTTAATCTCCTTAAAGATGGGAAGTCGGATTTAATCCGAACTGTTCCCATAAAAATAGGCAATTAAATAGAATCAAAACTGGAATTCCCTAAAATTTAAAACTCCCAATTGAAATATACTCATACGTGGGAAAATTTTTCCATGTGGAATGTGTAAGACCCCAAATTTTATGAAATAAAAATATTCAATTTTTCTATTTAGTAAATGGTTAACTTGATAAAAAGTTAAAGTTAAGGTTGATATATGAATATTTTTCAAAATAAGCAAGTGGTTATAAAATATTCATTTTGTCGGGGAATATTCGTTTGGTCGTGAAATATTCTTTCTGTCGGGGAATATTCGTACGACGGCGCAGCTATTTGTGGGTCCCATAATAGAATAACTGTCGGATGAAGAAAACGACAAATTTGAGTTTTTATAAATAACGGTGTAATGGTTACCGTTAACACTGTTGGAATACCTGGTGGTAAAAATATAATAATACGCGTGGTTACACAGTAGCACACGGTTTGGTACAGTATTTTTTGAATTATTGATTCTTACGTGAAAAGGCACTACTCAATAATTGTTACAGTAATTAATATTCAATATTTTATTTTATTGAATCAATAATTGTTGCGTTGATATTTTATATTATTGTTGTTTCAATAATTGTCACTGCACAGTATCTCCATTATCAAATCAATAATTCATATTATTTGAATAATATTATTAGATAGCATTATTGGCAATGTCTAGAAAGTTCTGTCTAAGGAGAGGTTTGGTCATCTAATTGCATGTCAGTAAGGAGAAATCCTTATTGGAAAGCCCCCTCTTTCCTGGGAACGGTCTGGCTGTCATAAATGTGATTCTGTAATATTATCTGTGAATAATTAATTATTGATTCATATGATAAGGAAATATTTATTTTATGTGGATATAAATGAGGGATATATTTTTGTGGTTAAAAATGAAGGAGTTATTGTTGAGGTTTTTATCAGTATTTTTGTCGGAATGGAGGTATTAAAAATCAGGATTTTTTAGATATTTTGCGGGGGTTATAATTTTTAATCCGACCGTTGGATCGTGGTAATTTTTGGATATGTTATACATATATAAGTTGAGTATATGTCCACAAATTTTGAACCGTTAAAAATTGTTAAATTTTCGGAGTTAATCATTTTGGTGGAAAATTCTAGAATTGGTGGGTCCCACTCTTGGTTGGTGAAGAAATGTGCTGAGATTTTTTATTCAAAGGTGGTGGGTGGAAATAGTAGCAGGTAAAGCCATCAGGTTGCAGGTTAAGTCTGCTTCGGCGTACTAACATTTTCCTATAAATAGATGGCTAAGTTAGAATTGAAAATCACACCAGAATTCATAAGTTTTCTCTTTTTTTCTCTCTAGATTATCGAGTGTATTTTATGAGTATTTAGATACTTGGTGAGTTGGTATTCATCAGTGCGAGTTTCCTTCAGCGTCATATCCGATTTCCAGTCTGAAGTGCTGCTCTTTTGAGGTAAGGGATAGTAAGAGATTTTAAGGGTTATTATGTTTTTCAGTTCGTAATTCTTCTAACCTTCAGAAAATTCTAAAAAAATTTGAAATGATATTTTGATAAGTTTTATTGATTTTGTCCAAAAATGGTGATTTTTGGATGTATAGATTATGAGTTATGAATTTTACGGGAAATGACTATTTTAAAAGTAACCGCTTATAACTCCTTGTGGTTAACTCCAAAATTGATGAAATTTTTATTGGAAGTATATCTATATAATATCAGTGTACTCTGTGAATTTCAGAATATTTGGATAAAAGTACAATTTATGATAAATGTCTAAATATTCGGCGGTTTTGGCCATATGAAAAATAGTAAATGAATTTTAAAAATTCTGAGAAAAATATAAGTTCAATATGGGACTATATTCTGCTAAATCTCAGAAAAGAAATATTTTTAGAACTGATTTGGTATTTTTCATGAAAATGGACTAGTTATGAGTAAATGAATTAAATATGTTATGTGAAGTAAGAAAATTGAAAAATAGGATTTTATGGCTTGTGAATCCTATATGAGGTATATGCAGATTTTTGATGAGGGTTTTGGTTATTGGTGATGAAATCTTATGAGTTTGAAATTTTAGGATGATTAAATGCATTATTTAGTAAAGTGTAAACAATTAAAATAAATTGTTTATAAGTTTAAGAAATATTATTTCAATATCATTATACCGAAATATTGGTATGAACCTTTTTGTGTCGAGTTTACTATTCACGAGTTACTATTCACGAGTTACTATTCATGAGTTACTATTCACGAAGTTACTATTCATGGATTACTATTCACGAGTTACTATTTATGACAAAATTGGTTTCTTTTTTTAACCAAATTATAGTTGATTTATGAATATTACTCTTGAGATTAAATCTAGATGTTTTGATTATATTGATTTTACTATTATATATAACATTTTTATAATCCTGATGTTGAATTTCTCTTTCACTTGAGTGTAAAGGTGGGTAAATTATTAGTATGATCATGACTATGGGTTCTCTTTGGCCAGTAGTGCAAAGTTAAATTGTTGACTGATATGATCATGACCATTGAATTTATAACTGAATATCTTTAGATTAAGTGTAAAGGTGAATTGATCAACATGGTTATAATTATTATTTATATAATTCTGAAATGATTATATATTTCTTTGAGATATTAATATATTTGGCCTGTAGTGCAAAGATGAACTGTTGATGAATATCTTTGGCCTGTAGTGCAAAGATAAATTATTGATGAATATCATTGGCCTGTAGTGCAAAGATGAACTGTTGATGAATATCTTTGGCCTGTAGTGTGAAGATGAACTGTTATTGAATATCTTTGGCCCATAGTGCAAAGATGATTTGTTGATGAATATCTTTGGCCGTAGTGCGAAGATGGATTTATTAGCATGATTATGAACAGGAACTGTGATTTGGTATAACCATGATCTTTGATGTTTCAGGTAAAGACAGGTGATGAAAATATTCTTCGTCCTGGGTGCGAAAAAAAATTTAGAATCACAATTATGATTATGAATTATTCATATGATTGTGGAAAGGAACTGTTGAGTGATGTTACAGGGATAAAATATTGTTGGTGGATTTTTAACATGGAGAAGATAATAGACTTTATAGTCTATTTGACTCTTCTAATGGATTGCTCGTTCCGCTGTAACTATGGTTGAAAATTTTTATTATCTACCATATGTTCTAAATCTCTGATTTATTACTAATGAAGGCTATTGATAATTTAATTATCTTTAGTCATGATATTCTTTACTGAGCTAGTTGTGCTTACCCTTCTGTTTCACAATTCCTTTCAGGTAATAAGAGTGTAGCTGGGTCGAGCGGGGGTAACAAGGGAATAGAACAGTGGTCTCTAGCTGTGGAGTTCTTCCTAAGCAGTATAGAAAAGTTCATTTAGTAGTTATATTTGGTGAATCCAATAGGGTAAGGCATACCCAACATTGGAAGGGTGTTTTGCCACTATCATACAAGATGTCTAATGACATACAACCTCGTATCATCATAAGACAGGGATGTGCTCATCCACTTGCTGAGTATATCTACGATCACTACCTATATAATCTTGGTGTTTGTTTGAAGTATAATTCACGATTAAAGACAGTAAAGATAATGATAAGTCAAGAGAAGACTCACCATTGGGAAGAATATGATAGTAATCTTCTCGTTTTTCTTTGGGGTCTATTGGGTCAACCAAGGATAATTCTGTGGCCATATGATATCTATCATAACCTAGAAGCATGGCCTCCCATGTACGAAGGTTTCGTTGAGCACTTCCCAAAGATTCTAATTTCTAAAACAGTTTTTGACTATACCTTTATGTAAGGTGTCATTGTGAGGTGCTGTCCACGGTTGGGACATGAGTCACATTTGGTATATATTTGTATCCAAACTCACAGCATATGTGTTGTTGTATTTTGCACGACAATTGTTGTAATAAAGTTGTAGTTATTTTTTGTACCATGTATTTGGCGACTCAGAATAGGTTGGATGGAATAGACCTATTTTGGGGTCGTTACAGAATGGGTCCCACCAAATCACCCGGGCCATTAAAATCACGCCCCAACATTGCCCCCACGTTCTTGTTATAATAAATATTTAACAAAAAAGTACAAAAAACACCTTTAATTCTGGCACAGATACTAAATGTCTCTCCTTTGGTTCACGTGTTGATGTAGGCCCCACCTTCATTATAACTGCGTCGTATTTTGGGGAACGTGCAGAGTCGTCTGATCGTTTTAAAAGTTCCAATCCCATAAATCGACTGCCACACTTACCTTTTCAGATTTCAAATATTATCTCAAGACAACCACTCTCACCTAGTGCAATCTTTTTCTCCGATCGTACTCCTGCAACTCTAGCCACTCTTTCGATCAACAATGAAAAACAACGTTCACACTCAGACCTCAACCACAGTCGATGAAACCTCCATCATGACCCAAGCAATAAGTAACCCAACAAACGCCAACCTTGCAGTAGAAAACCCAACCACCACCACTGTAGCCATCGCCATTGACAAAGTCGCCCCCCACGCTGCAACCTTCTCCTCTACAACAAAAAATCGAATCCCAAACCTCCTCAATGTTGGTGCGTGATTTTGTGGGTTTGAATAATCCTATGGGTTACGCCACATGGCAGAATATTCAAGTCAGGAGGGTTAGTTTTTGAGGGATTAACAGTCCTAATTGATTTGTAGTTCTCATACCTAATTTGACTTCCTACTTCTAAGGAAACCAAATCCAATCCAATCATGAGGATTGTGGTTATAATTGAACATTACATAAAGACTTTTATTCCTACTCGGGGAAGGGAATATATAATTAAGGTGTGATTAACTATAAATACATGACCATAATTCAATTTCCATATACCTTACATATTATTTACTTTTACTCACTAGAACAAATTATATTCCTCCATTGTTAATGTTTCTGGCTTGTACTTATTCTTACACCAGAGGTGGCCCCGGTCGTCAAACTTTTTTGGCGTGATTATTTGTTTCCTGTGTAGGTTTCTCGCTCGTCGTTTGGTAATTCTGCGGGCGGTCAGATTTTGGTGTTAATATTGGCACTAGAAGAAGGGCCTTGTTTTAGTGTTGAATTAAAATCATTAATACAATTGCAGCGCGGCGCTAGCGTGTTGCACCGCATCGCCCCCCCTTGCGCCCCCACGCACTGCCCACCGCGTGCCCTCGTGCGCCCCATCACCTACCACATTTTCGCCACGCGCACCTGTGCCCCATCACCACAAGGTAGAAACAACAAGTTCAACACTTTCAATAACAATTTTCTATGGTCTTTGGCTACGGTAGATCTAAACTTAAAATCTTTAATAAGATTATTATTACTAGCCGTGTGTTCGCGGTCAAATAACTTTGTGGATCATCTCTCCCTTCGGCACGAAAACAAAGTTGGTGAAAGAGAAAATATTTTTGGGCAAGATATAAGGTTGGTATATGTTCGACATGTTAGGTTTGCAATATACGTGAGCAAATAATCAAATTGCATAAATATAGTGGAAGCGCGATAAAATTGAATTTTAAAAATTTATTACAAACCATCACCATGATCATCCTTATGCACAATTATCAATTAAACAAAAGAGGCAGAGATAAAGAATCATACCCTTGCAGAACCGTGCTTCCTTATGTAAGAGTTCAACTCCAAATCCTTCGCGTTCTTTTTAAATTTCACCAGTTAGATTCCTTATTTTGATCAACGTTAGCCACCCAAGTGTTTGGACTCTAGATGTGATCCATCAAGGAATAATATGTATTCAAGAAGATGGGTGTTGGCAAAATCCTGGTTTTCTCTCTCTAGAGAATATGTAAGTACTCACCCAAAAATTGGAAATACACGTTGTGTAACCCCAAACCCATAATAAGACTCTTTTTATTTATAGATATAGGCAACCCTCCTAAACCATTTAGGAATAAGGTTTTATTTTAATTAAACTCTTTAAATTAATTAAACTCCTAATCCAATTAGAAATTTACGAGAGTACTTTTATTAATTAATTCCAAAACACTTTTAGGAATTAAATATTAATAATAGTAATAATAATAATAAGGCTCATCTTATTGATTTATATTTTATATTTTCAAAATATTAAATAATAAATATTAAGCAATTTAATTTATTCTATCACCATAAAGTAAATTAAATATACTTAACTTAATATTACGATTATGTCATTTACTTCTTAAACAAATATTTTTCTTTTGCGGTTTGATCCTTTAGGTTCTCCATATTAAACCGGTTGTGAATAAATCAATTAGAACAATTCTAATCTTATTTAAATAAATAAATTAAACCATTTAATTCATTTAAATAAATAATATTTATTTTACAATAAAGATAAGCTCCCTTAACGATCAGTGACTTTCCAGATAATATAGATTTCAACATTATTTATAAAAGAACCTTTCAGTGAATAGTTACAGTACAATTTAATCATTCTACCATACAATATCTCAATTAAATATAAGACATGAAATTACTTTCAAGTTTTATTTTATTTAATTATATGTATTTCGATTCTCAAATGTACAACTCTAAATAATGTAAATTAGAAACTCCTTTCTAATTCATTCTACCTTGGCCAATGATTACTTAGTCGTCATTTATCGAATCACATATGACATTCTCTCCTTTTACCAGAAGTGGTAGATTCTTTGTTGATCATTCAGTATCTCCATGTACAACTTATTATACCCAAGCATACCCTTTGATATACCCTAAGGGTCTTAAAGAATATGTCAGAATATAACTCATCATACACAAGATACTATAATGAGCTAAAGTCCAAAGATCAATTGTACTACTATTACTTAAGGAATTCCTATTGACATATGAGTAAAACTCTTTTAGCGAGCCATGTTCAGTGAACTTATTCTCCAATAAGCACCTACATACTTGCTTTAGTGTCTCCACATAAATAATTATGAGATCAATCATAAGCAAAGTATGTACCAATCTATCCGAATTCACTAATCTCCCATTTAGTAATCCAACGATTAGGAACAATTTTAGTTTTAAGCTTTCTTAGAATTTAAATCTCATTAGCATGATCATCATAATGATTCTAAAAGCATTGCTCAAAACTATGAGATTATCACATATAAAATAACAGCACCATGTAGATAAAGTAAAATGCCTTTAATAAATTAATTATTTTATTAATAAATGAATAAGATTACAAAGTATATAAATCATCATATCAAATATGATTGGCTTGTGTGCATACTACTTTTAATCTTTCACTTGCACTAAAGTCAATCGCTATGGTATCTAATACTCATCTTCTCTAAGTGATAATCATCCTGTTGTTGGATAAAGCTTCAGTAAATGGATATGCAATGTTTTTCTTGAGAGTCCACTATCTCTATAGTGACTTCTCCTCTTTCAATGATTCTCTAATAAAATGAAAGTGTCGCAACTTATGTTTGGATCCCAGATGAGACTTACGAAGTATTCATAGTTCTGTAACTAACTTTTCCATCAAAACAACCAACTTTGCAGCTTCATTTACAGTTATATACTTTGTCTTTGTCACTAAATCAACAACTCTTTGTTGTTTAGAACTTTTATAATTCATTGCACCACCATTCAAGGTTACTATTTACGCTAAAGTGGATTTGATTTCGTCTTGGTCAGTTTGAAAATGTTGAGTCTTTATAACCCTCTAGTTTTTAATCAGACCCACCATGCATCCTTAGTTTCAGTTGAGTACTTTAGGATGTTTTTCATTGTCTTATAGTGATTTTCTCCTGAATATGACTGGTCAACATCAAGTCCTATACATTTCATTGCATACATGATAGTAACTTATGCAATCTCTCTTTTCAGGAGTCTATGGGGATAATTAAGAGAGATATATTACATGACTCATCAACATGAGACATCTCTTGGAGTTTGCCATGCAAAACCCCTTTAGCATCGAGTGAATATACGTTTTTTTGGGTCAAGTCAAACATCCTTTTAAATCTATCTATATAGATTTTTATCCCAAAATGTAAAATGCTCCTCCCAAATCATTCATGAAGGAATGTTTAGACAATGTTATCTTTACTAATTTTATCATTGGCATGTCATTCCTTATAAGTAGTATATCACCATATAATACCAAGAATGTCACAAAGCTCCCACTGATCCTTTTGTACACACTAGGTTCTTCCTTGTTTTTGATAAAATTAAACTCTTTTGATTGTCTTGTCAAAACAGACGATCCATCTTTGAGAAGCCTGCTTTAATCCATAAATAGATTGTTGTAGCTCATATACATGATTTACTTCAACCATTGAAATAAATCCATCTGGCTGTGTCACACATACATTCTCCTCTAATCACAATTAAGGACGAGCGTCTCCACATCCATTTGCCAGATTTAGTAATAATAAGCTAATATCGCAAGTAAAATCCAAATGGCATTTCTATCGGTAATAAGGTTTTATCACAGTCAACTCTTTTACTTTATTTAAAAAAATTTCCAACCAGTCTGGCCTTATAGGTCTCCACCTTGCCATTAGCTACAGTCTTTCTTTGAAAGATCCATATACGCCCTTTAGTCTTTATGCCCACTTGAGGGCTAACCAAAGTGCATACTTTTTTTTTAATATAAGGAGTTCATTTTAGATATTATGGCCATTTGCCATTTATTTGAGTGTCTACAACTCTTAGCCTCATCATATATAATTGGATCATCATCCTCTATGATGCGTACCTCATCATCATCATCATCATCATCTACGATGAATCCATATGTCCCAGGTATCTTCACTACTTTTTCAGATTTACGATTTAGTTGTGGGACAATAATCTACTAGTTCCTCTATTTGACTTATAATGGTTTGTAGTTCTTGAACTTCTTCAAGATCTACTGTCCTCCCACTAGCCCCTGCAATGATAAACACCTTTATCTAAGAAGGCAATGTATTTCGCAACAAACATCTTTTTCTCAGTAGGATTATAGAACATATAACATAAACTTACTTTATGATGTCCCATAAATCTTCACTTGTCAAATCTTGTCCCAAGCTTATCCTTTTGAAACCTTTTCACATAAGCTGGACAACCCCTTATCTTAACATACTTAAGATTAGAAATCCTCCTTGTCTATAACTCATATGGAGTCTTGGGGCTGAATTTTGAGGGTACTTTATCTCGTAGATATGCAGTCATTTCTAGGGCATAACTCAGAAGGATACTGGAATGTCGGTAAAATCATTATGGACCGCACCATGTACAATAAGGTATGATTTTTTCTTTCAGATACATCAATTAATTATTGTGTATCAAGAGGCGTCCATTGTGAGAAAAATCATTTAAGATTATCTAGAAACTTATTGTATAAGTATTTCTTCCTCGATCCGATCAAAGAATCCTAATACTTTTCCAATTAATTTCACTTCTAAATTCTTTGAACCTTTCAAATGATTCAGACTTGTATTTCATCAAATACATATATTCAGCTCTTTAAATTATCATCTCCTTTTCTTTTAGTAGTTTGTTCAATTTGCAAAATTATTTTCATGTGAGTCAAGTATATAAAGTCCATCAAGTAATCTTCTAGCTCCAAATATAACATTATTATTATAAATAGAACAACCATTGTTCTATAATACAAAAAAACTTTATTGTCCAACAAAAAAATGAAAATAATGTTTCTAACAAAAATTGGAATACAATAACAACTTATTGACTTAACAGATTTGCCCGTAGGCAATTCTAAACTATGGTAACTGAAGCATTTTATGATAACCAAGTCGGTATCTAATACCCAAGTAGAACATTGACTTACAGAAAGATTTATTTCGATCATGAACAAACCTATATCTATAACTGAAGCTTCACTAAGCTCTTCTAGTTAGTCTCTGCAAGATACTTCTCACAATTTTTTTTCCAGTGTCCAGGCTTCTTACACTGGAAGCAAACTCTTTTGCTATCCGTATCAGTTTTGTTCTTATTATCCTTTGTTTTTGTCTTTCCCTTAGCCTTCTTCTTTTTCTTCTTTTCAGAAGATACCTTAGGCCACTTCCTTTTCTTGGAAAAATCATCCACCAATAAGATTTGGTCCTTCTTGGATGGGAAGTGACCTTCAGTAATTTTCAGCATGTTAAGTAACTCAGGCAAGCTGACGTCCAACTTATTCATGTGTAAATTCACAACAAATTGTGAGAAGGTGTCTGGGAGTGACTGCAAGATCAAATATTGACTTAATTGCCCATCCATCAAGAACCCTAACTGTCCAAGACGTTTAGTTAAATTAATCATCTTTAGGACATGAGTCTTAACGTTACTTCTTTCGGTCATCCGAGATTGGAAGAGCTGCTTAGATATCTGATATCTAACCGTCTTACTTTCATCACCATTCAACTCCTTAAGGTGCAGTAGTTTAGTAGGAGCATCCATGTTATCGTGTTGATGCTAAAGCTCGTTAATCATAGATGCGAGAATGATGCATTGAGCCACGATTGCATCTTCATGCCACTTTCTAAAAGTAACAATCTCTTCCTTAGAGGCATTGTCTGCAACCATTGCAGGGATAAGCGTATTAAGGACATAAGATAGCTTTTCAAACTTAAGAACTATTCTCAAATTTCTTAACCAATCCGTGTAATTCGGTCTGATTAATTAACATATAATTATTTGCCTAAAATTAATACTAGCAAATTATACAAGTATACGCAATCCACAAGTAATATAATGATGAGTAGAGTATCATTCTCACAGAGAAAAAAGATTGTAATTTATACTAGCAATTACTAATTTTGTATTAATTCGATTTTATTAAACCAATGATTAAAATTGTGAAGTTGAAGAAAATAAATAATTAACTAAATTAAAGCTAACTATCACAAGGTTGAAAACAGATTAAAGAGACTTAAGATTATAATTTCACTTATTGCTTCATTTAGTTTAATACACTTCTTGTTAAATTACATTGTTAATCGAGAACTCATCAGTATTTATGACCATCTCTCAATGTACCATAAACAAACCAACTTAAATCCACATATGATAGAATTAAGATGAACACCCTCGAAAACTTACTCACTATATTTCTATGTGAATTATAATTAAAAAGGATTTGAAGCACAAGTTTCCTACCAGATTACATGCGTTGTATAGGTATATCTCTACCCTAGCCACAAATCATGAATTCCATCACCATGCAGAAAATACGATCACATGTTATTATGGTCAGATCTAAACCTATAATCACTATCTCAAATTCATATAGATTATCACGGTAATTGTTGATCAGGCCATTAAACAATTAAAAACAAACTAGAATAGACAATCCCATAATAGCCAACAGTAATTAACAATGAAGTGTATCTGTCTAAGCTACGCAATAAGTTCCATTACAATCTTAAGAAGAAATTTAGTTCCACATAACGAAAGTAAATAATGAATCCATAGAAGAATTAAACATATGAAGTTACAAGTAAAAAAGAGAGAAAGAATAAAGCTCTGCAGAAGTTCCTTCTTCCGAATCCTTCACTCGATATTTTCATGTTCCTCCTTCTATGTTCTCCAAAATCTCCTCGTATGATGTTCCAATCCTTGTGAATTATATTTGTTTCTCTACCTCTCCACTTTGTTTTAATACCCTCTGAAGTTCCTCAAACGAATCAACCCCTAGAAACCATGTTCAACTCAACTTTTAAAACATAGCTAATTTCTTTTCCTGACTAAACTCACCCCGACGAATTCACCATCTCACTTCGCCCCGACGAGCTTTAATGAACTAAGGGAATTTGCCTCGACGGATTCATCAGACCAAAAATTATAAAAATGCCACTGAGCTCAAATTTTTCTATATTGACCCTCCAAAGCCGTATCACACAAAAGAAACACAAGAACATGCAAAATGATACTAAAAATACTTAAAGTTAACAAATAATTAAGCCTAAAAAGTGTCTGATTTGTAGGTATAAAACCCACTCATAAAATATCCCCAAACTCAAGACTTTGTCTGTCCTCAAGCAATACAATAATGCAAATGCAACCTAACTATATGCCTACGAATCAAGTAATCAAATAATATAGCATCCAACACTAGGCCTCAAAGATAAAATATAAGACTCAAACAAAACATCCAACCAATGCAAAGTTTCCAAATCTAACTAATCAATCATAATATACCTATCACCACCCTTGTTGTATGTGTGTGAAAATAAACTATTTTAATTAATCACAACTCAAATCATTTACATAATTAAATTCTCAGAAAGAAAGTTCAGTTGTACTTTACTCCACCAGTAAACACATCCAATTCGACTATCGCAAGCAAATTCTAAGCAAAGGAGTATCTGTAACGCCCCCAAATTCGGGTATTCAGTGCTCCACGATACCAATCATTCATCATACTAATATATTAAACTTAATAAAACTATTACATCAAAGTCTTTCTAACCCATGTACGATGACCTTAAATTACTTCTTTAAATGATGGTTATTGTAAATGCATCCCAAAATATTATCTATTACATATCATCATCTCCAACTCATTCACTAAGTTTGCTCTTGCCTTTGTCTTTTCCTGAACCTTCTATAGGGCCTTGCTTAGCTGAAATCATTTATAAAAAAGCAAGAATGATAATTCAATTACTCAACAAGTAATAACATTTATAAACATCTTAGAAAGAAATAAATGTTTTCTTAAAGAAATGCTTTGACAGTAGAACAATTACTGTAAAGCCATTGGAACAAATCTTGACTCATTTACATTCTTGAAACAAATAACTTTTGAATTTCTGAGTGGTCACAAGACCATGAACATTCATTTTCATTTCTTAAAAAGGTTCTATCAGAAATTCATCTGTGAACCGTCTTGTCTTACGGGCACGATGAGTGATCATCCATTTATGCCCTGTATTGATCAATACTATCTTTTGGAACAACATTTGTGTTTATCGTCACCGCTCCCAGAGCGCAACATAAAAATTTCCCAATTCGGGGATGTTCATTCTCAGACTAGAGCCCCAATTAAATCAATATAATTGGACAGCTTAAACCATATCAACAATAATATTTCAAGACTTATTATAAAAGAAATAAAATAATTTAATCTGTGTCTAGCCGAAAAAATTGGCTTAGACTTCTTTTCAACAGTTTATGCATACTGTAATTCAACAAGTATACATCATATCAATAAAATTCTTTTCAATAAATTGATTGAAATATAAAATTTTGATTACATAATAAAAATTCAAAAGCTTAAACACTTGCTTAAAAAAACATGGTTTGGATACTTGCCTTATGCGTAGGCAACGTTTACAATTTATAGTCTTAGCTTATCTTCTTTTTCACGTATCCTACATTATTCATATTCACGTATAGATACACATTATTTATACATTTCATCTCATGATCAGATACATATACTTTTTTACATAAACAATTAATCCTGTTTAACATGTATTCAATTCATATTCTCATGCATAAAACACATTGGTTCTTATCTTGTTTTCAATTCCATTTTAGAAATCTCTTGAAATCATAGCCTTACATAGTTATTACATGCTTAACCATCTTAAACATCATATAGCCCTGCTACCAAAGCTTTGAATACTTTTAAATACATATGCTTCTATCTTTAGATGTTCACAAATAGAAAGTATTGACTGTTCTGCAGTGCGGCGCGGCTGCGTTGCATCTTTGCCTTGGGAGTGGGCGACTGCGCTACTCCCTGCTTAGCCCATAACTAAGATTTTTAATGTTCTAGTTACTTTGCATCATACTAAATTCTCAAACATATCTTATAACACATAACAAGTAGATATATAACTGTCTTGAACCTCATTTACCTTTTCATCAAATTGGATTTCCAAACTATATAGTTTCAATTTGAATCCTCTTGCTCAAACTAAGGTTAGCATGTTTAATAAACTTCTAACTAAGCCAAATACTATCCCAGGTATATATAACCCACCATAGAATCATCAAGACTGCAATTGAAGACCAAGTTAGGCTCATAAGCCTTCCTTTTAAAATTCATAAATTTTCTTTTGAAAATTTATGTTAACCCAAGCTATCACAATTCAAAACATGCATAACAGGTTTAAGCCACATACAAAACATATTTTTAAGCACACACAACTCTTATAAATATGCCTAGAACCTCAGAAATCAAAGGAATTATTTTTCAGTTTCTGAGGACCAACGCGACCGCACTGGTTTTGTAACAAACGAGATTTTTATATTTGATTTTTAAGTATTTATTGAATTAAATAAATATTTTGTTAATTTATTTATTGTGATAAATAAATATTTGATGGAATGGTTGTGGATTAATTGATTAAGTGTTATATATTAACTAAATTAATGTGGAATAATTTTATAGTTCAAAGTGTGAATTTAATTGGGATAATTAAATTAAATGGGTTGTTATATAATTATAATATTGTTCTAATTAATTTAATAATGAATTAGAGATTTAATGATTGGTTATAATTAATGAATAAGAATTTTCATTATGTGGTAATTTGATTTAATGAGTAATATTGTCTTTAAATTAATTGATTTTAAATAATATTATTTGATTAATTAAAGCGTGACGAATAAACTATATAATAAACAAGTTAATTAAAATAAATGAAAAATAGCCTTTTAAAGGCTAGCCAAACATGACTTTGAGAACATGGGATCAGTTAAAGTCTCAGTGTGCTTAACTGATACCCACAAACGTCAGTTCTTAATATTATATGTATAGTATAACCTGTATATTGCTAAGTCTGAAAATATAATACAGAGAGAATAGAGAGAAAATTTGAGAGAATTGTGAGATTAAAGAAGAAGAAGAAGTTGGAGAATTAAAGGAGTTTCTATCATCTCCTACTAATCTAAACAAACAATCAAGGGTAATCTCTTATATTCAAGCTTTAATTTACATTCTTGAGTTTTCTCCATAAAAGTTTATTTTAGTTCTTTGTAAATGGAATTGATGGCCAATTTGTTAAGAAATTGATTATATATGTTTATTAGCATGCATAATCCAATTGTATATGATTTGTATGTGATTTAGAGTAATCAAATCTATGAAATAGTATTTAAATTAGAGTTTCGTAGTTTACAGAGAAATATGTATGAATATGGCTTAAAAGTATGAAATTTTTTGTTTGAATTGCCTATTAATGGGTGAATTGATAATTGATTATGTTTATACATGTAAAAATGAAAAGAACGAAACTCAAACGAACTGATTTGGTGTTATAACGAATCTATAATATGTGATTTCATGAAATTTGACGAAACTTTAAAAAATAGCAAGAACATAAAAATTATGAGTTCAAATTTAGTTGTTTATGTGATTTAAGTTGTTAAAATCATGCTATGAGCGTTGTAAAACGTTTCTGTAAAGTTCAAAACATATAGGTAATATTGAATTCATTGTTTGATCGAAGTTTTGGCCTAATTTGGCCATGTTCTGTGTTTTTTCGAAACTTCGGATTTTAGAATTGGCACGTTGCGCTGCAGCGCCAGATTTAAGCTTAAAATCTGAGCTGCAGAGCCAGCAGCGCTGCAGCACAAGACTTAAGCCTAATGTCCGAGCTGCAGCGCCAATCTTAGTTTAAATGGTGGAGCTGCAACGCCAGATTCAGTTCAAATAGTGGAGCTGCAGCGCCACTTAGCAGAATTGCCCAGAAATGAGATTTTTAATTGTTTAAGTCCAGAAAATGTAATTGTAACCTAATCTAATTAACAAAAAAAGACGTTAATTCTATTATATGTTGTTAAACCAAATTATAATCACATTGTAAGTCAAGTTTGATGATTGTAAGGTTATGACTTGAAATTTAAGTAAGCACACTTAGAAGGGGGGGTAAATAAGTGTAGGAACAAGCAATGTCAAACTGTTGAACAAATAAAAATTCTTTTGGATATTCAATGCAGGAGGCTGGATTCCAAATTCTTACAAACCAAAGTGTTAAGACAAAATGTTAAGTTAATTTAAAACTTGCAAAATGCGTAATTTAAAGACTTTAGCCTTTTTCAGAATATAATTATGTGAATACAATTTGCTGAATCAATTTAGTAAATTTGTAGATATTGAATGCAGGCTGCTGGATTTATGGTTAGCCGAATGATGAGAAAATTTAGTAAACAACAATCACACAAACACAAGAATTTTTACGTGGTTCAACTACTACCCTCTATAATAGTAGCCTAATCTACGTCCAATACCATCTAGTATTGGATAGTCACTTTTATTAATCAACTTCGATTACAATACAAGTTTCAATCACTTGAGCACCTTTGCTCCTTGTGCACCTATGGACTCTCAAGCACATATGCTTTCTTCGAACTTGTTTGTAACAATACTGTAATCCAAACAATATTACAACATAGATTTATATAATATCAATTGTATGAGAAATTAAAATTCAAATAGAGGTCTATTGATCAAAGCAATTTATCACTTAACAATGCAAGGCTCTAGTATGCAATGATGAGCAAGCAAGAAAGATATTACCAGATTATATGTTATAATATCACCTCAGAAATCAACCTCAAAAACTTCTTCAAAAAGATCGTGATTAGTAGTAGGAAGAAGATAGAGAAGAAACACACATACTGTTATCTATGTATATTAAAGGCAGTATGTATTTATTAATTTTTCTTATCAATAGACTTTGTTGTATTTATTAATTTTTCTTATCAATAGACTTTGTTCTTTTATAGGCTAACTTAGTAAGTTACCGTTGCATGATCACATATTCTGTAAGTGATCGTTTGAGACAAATTGCACAAATCATGCATTTGATGTAATATCCTGATTATTTGCCTATCACAATATGATCAAGTCTCTTTTCCAGTTATATGGCTATCGTAGAACACTTATGATCAAAAAGAGATATTTCGCTGAAGTCATGATATATATCAGTGATTGATAAAAAGTTTAGGCCTGATTGAGTAACCATCACGTGGTGACAACATATCTTTTATAACTCCCATTTTATATCCCGTATTGTTATAAAAGAATATGTAGATTCGCTATGTGTATCAGCAGCTTAATTATAGGCAATCCAATAATACATTAATTACCTTTCCATATCATGCAATATTCCAGAAACATCCACTAACATATTACTATATGTGATTTACCAGAAAGTGGGTCGGTGGGAATAGCTAATAGTTTTCCTTGGATAATGAAGCATGATTTAAGGCAATTACTTTTAAACACTTTCTTCATGATCTTAGTGTATCTTTCACACGGATTATGGTAACAATATTTAGCTTAACTTGTTAAACATTTTTAACTCCGGATTAATAAATGATCAAAGTAATTATATGTATATATGTAATGCATATGCCCTAAAGCCTAGTATTGGCAAGTAATTAATGCTATGATCTTACATATATTTCCTAGGACTTAAAGTGCCATTCATCCTTCAGAGACTTTAAGTCTTTATATTTTCCTCCTCGTTGTTCTTGTAATTCCATTTCTTTTCCTGAAATTTCATAGAGCACATTAGAGGAATAATATGGTCATCATAAAAATATTTCGGATGGAGTATGACATAAGTCAACATTCTTCCCTTTTTGATGATTACAACAAAATAATTATGACTCCCCCTAAATTCATGCATATCTCAAAATTGGCAACAATAGAATCAATTACTTGATTCATATTTTCTACATATGTGCAGTTTAAAAGAGCCTGCAATAAACTGTTAGAATAATCCACAATATGCTTTAAACATTAGTAGCATCATTAAACCATTAAACTGTTAACCATAAAATCATCCCTACAATAATCACTTAAAAACGTAGTCTTAACCAAAAGTCTGTAATCATGCATGAAATTTAAAATAGAGATATCAGTCTTGAATAATTAAAAAGTCATGAAATGGCAAATGGGCAGAATTCATCTCCCCCTTTGGCATCTATCAAAAAGAGGACCCAGAGAGCAAAAGGGGAAAGATGGAGCAAGAACTTAGGCATCCTCCTCAGCAAAATGAATATGATTGGCCTCTCTAGCAGTGAAATAGGGGCGGTGTAGCCGACGGTGTTCAATTTCCTCCAAGGACATGGTGTCTGCAAATCGTGGAAGACGTGCGATGAAGGTAGGAGGAGGTAGAGGAAGGTCCAGGAAGTCTCCTTGGTATTCAGCCATCCAGTTGCACTGTGGCCAATCAGGGATGCGAGAATTAACCGTTTCAGCCTGCAATTCTTCATTTAAATCGTTTGTGCGCCTTTTAGTGAATCAACCTACGGACCCAATCTGGTTGCAGATGAATTTCAGTTTGGTACTTAGTTGGCAGGCGTTACGATTCATTTTCCTTTGCAGAGCTTCCACCATGGCCCTAGTATACAACTCAAATTCGGCATGCAGATCAATGAATTCATCCTCCACATTGCGAAAACTAGTGCGTAGTTCTGCACGGCTGATGGGAAGTGTTCCCTTTTCTAACACCGAAAGACGGTGTTGAATGTCTTTGACATTGGCATGAAGTGTGGTTTGATTGGTAACAAGAGTATTGAGAAGAGTTAAAATTTTAGGAGAAGGGGTTGGTGGAGCAGAGGGGGTGAAATTAGTTACTTGAGGAACTGAGGGGGCATCAGGTGCAATTTGCATAAATGTGCCATCTACTAGTGTGATATGGGAACTTTTGAGATTTACAGAATCGATTGAATCAGTAATGGTGATTGAACCTTCATTGTCCAGGGGGATTTGACAGTGAGTGAACAGTTTTGTGAGAAAACAGCTATAAGGAAGACATTTCTTGGAGTGTTTGATGCATTTAACCATATGTTTTAACATCATAAGAGAAAAATTAAAAGGTTTCCCTTTCAATAACAAAGCAACTAAAACCAAGTCCTGATATGTGAATTCAGCCCCACCACCAATACGAGGTAAAAGGTTATACCTCAATAGTTTGTGAAGAACTATAGCAATTGGGGACACATCAATGGTCTTGGGAAGAATTACAGAAGTCAGAGTGGGGTCATCCATTATGGTTTGAAGTTGGTAAAGGGGGGACAAAGGAGAATAAACTGGTTCTTTAAGGGTAAATGGACAATCACCTGTAAAAGGAATAGACAGAATGCTTCCTAAGTCCATAGCAGTAAAAAATAATGACTTTCCTTTGACAAAGGAAGTATAGCAGTCACCATTATGTTCGAGGTTGGTATAGAATTATTGAACCAACTTCGGATATGCCATAGAGGGAGGAGAGCTTAGGGATGATAAACCACAGGATTCAAGGAGATGTTGAAGAGGAGAGTTTTGATAGTAAAACATATCAATAGATTTCTCATAAACAAATGATTTTTGGCAAATCGAGGATTTAAAACGAAGCTCGAAGTTATGACCTCTAAAAAAGTTCTCTGGAACGTCATGCAAAGAGAAAGATAGAGGGATTACCGACATGGGTGGAGATCCTGGTGTCGATTCTTTGATTCAATACCGTTTGATCCCAGTAGAAGTGCCAACCGATGGAGGAGAAGGCAGACTGGCTTCAAATTCTGCAGGGGAGGAGTCGCCAGAGATGGTTGTTATCTACGGTTGCTTTCGTTTTAGTTTACGAGATTAGTGAAACAGAGGTTGAGAAGGTAGAGATGGTAGAGGCATCTCGTCGTCAGATTCATCACGAAGTAGTTTTGCGAGTCTGGTTCACATTTTGACAGAGAGTTTGAGAGCAAGTGATGGGAACAGAGACGGTTGTAGTGATGAAGAGACGAAGAAGCCGAAAGAGTAAAGTAGATTATGATTTAACGTGCGTGCGTGTTACCTAGATATAGGAAGTCGTGGAGCCATGTTTGGTAAGAGAAATCTGAATAGATTTGTCGCTTATTTAAAGCAACAAGTTATGTCGTGATATCTAGATTGTATGTCTAATTTCCTTAAAGCATGCATACCATATATATTATTCCCTCCGTCTCAAATTATTTGCTGTTCTAGAATTTCATACAGATATCAATATATGTGATAAAAATACTAAAATACCCTTATTAGTAAAATTATGAAAAAAATGTTTAAAAAAGAGTGCATGAAATAGTATGTAGAAAGAGGAAGAGAGAGAAAGTATGAGTGCATTAAATAGACAAATAGTCTAAAGAAAGAGAATGTATGAGTGTATATAAATGTGTGGAGAGAGGAAGAGAGAGAAAGTATGAGTGTATTAAATAGACAAATAGTATGTAGAGAGAGAAAGTATGAGTGCATATATATGTGTGGAGAGAGGATGAGAGTAATGACTATCAATAATTAGGTAAAGGGGCAAACTTGGAAAATAAAAAAAAATGCATTGAAATCTTGAAAAAGCAGATATTGTGGGACAAATTTTTTTTGCTAAAACAGCAGATAATTTGGGACAGAGTGAGTATATCAGACACATCCCAAGTTATCTTCTTAGAGTACAAAATCTTTCTTCACCCAGTGGTTTTGTAAATATGTCTGCTAATTGGTGCTCAGTGGGGATAAATATTAAATTGATTAAGCCTTTGAACACATTGTCTCTAAGAAAATGGTGTCGAACTTCAATGTGTTTCGTGTGTGAGTGTAGAACTGGATTTTTAGAAATATCGATGGTGCTCGTATTATCATAATTTATAGGCAAATTTTCACACACAATATCAAAGTCACATAATGTTTGACGCATCCATAAAATTTGGGAACAACAACTCCCTGCTGCTAAATATTCACCCTCGGTGGTGGATAGGGCTACTGATGTTTACTTCTTACTATGACATGAAACAAGACTGTGACGAACGAGAATTTTGTAATTTATTTTAAAATATTTATTGAATTAAATAAATATTTTTGATGATTTAATTATTAGATTAAATAATCAATTGATGCAATTGTGATAGATTAATTTAATTATATGTGTTATATTTATTAAATTAATGAAGAGAATAATTTTATCAAGGTACGAAATTATGTGAGCTTATTTAATTAAATGAATTATTTAATTAAGCATGATGTTACTTTAATTAATTTAATTATTAATTAGAGATTTAATAAAGTGACATTATTTATTAATGAGAAATTTAATTATGTGATTATGTGCATTATTGAGAAATTATTATATTTTATTTAAAGTAAATTAAATAAAATATTGATTTATTTTATATGGATGTGACATTATTTAAACTATATAATAAAGCTTTATTAAATTAAATGATTTTTAAAACCTATTTTTAGCTAGCCAAACATGGCCTTAGTGGGAGTTACCACCAGTTAACCATGACTGAGTTAACTGGCAATGACGCACGTCAGTTCTCTGTTATTCTTAACAAATACGCTTTCTTTTTCTTTTTCTGTCATTATTGCCTAAGTCTAGAATAGCATATCAGAGAGAAAATTTGAGAGTTCAGAGATTTTGAGAGTTAAGAAGAAATTGGGGAAGGTTTCAATACTACTAATCTACGTTTGTGTAATCTCTTCAACCCAATTTTTATTATTACGCTCTTTAAAAGTTTCACGAATATAAGTTTCAAAGTTTTGGTTTAACCTCTGTAATTGAGTTAGGAGTATTGATTATGAGTTGTATATGTGTTATGTTATATCACATCGTATTTAATTATATATATGTTGCAAACCATAACATCAGTGTTGTGAAAACATGTCGTACATATGTTATTTCAAAATAAACAGAGTACGTGATATGACCATATGGCCTTATATGTGATAATTGATGTATTGATTATATATTATCCCTAAAATTTACACTCTTATATTATTGAGCATGTTAATACGAAGAGATCAAGCCTTAAACGAACGGATTCGGTGTTATAACGAATCCGTAGTGTTAAATTATAAGTTTTTGTTCAAAATCCTCAAGAACATCAAGAACAATCCATTTTTTTATGATTTAAATATGTGATTATATGTTTTAATGGGTTAAAATCACTTTATATATGTTGGGTTATGATTATACATGAATTATAACATGTGAATATATGTGATTTGGTGAAATTAGTGTTAAAAATGTGTTGTTTTCGCTGAACTCTGTGTTCTTCGCGAACTGAGAAACAGTTTCTGGAGTCTTGCGCCGCGACGCCAACTCCAGAACTGAAGTCCCGCGCCGCAGCGCCACTGCGCCGCAGCTCCAAGACCTAAGCAGCGGTGCCATAGCGCCGCAGCGCCAAGGGCCCGGCCACAGCGCCACCGCGCCGCAGCGCCAAGGGCCCGGCCACAGCGCCACCGCGCCGCAGCGCGACTCCTTAGCACATTAGTGGCGCCGCAGCGCCACTCTCCAGAAAATGTCAGAAATGTATTTTTTTAAAATGTTAAAGTCTAACAAGTGTTAGTGGATTGATGTAATGAACATGTAATCATGTTAGAGGTATTATAAGATGATAAAATAGTTGTTTAACATGTAATAAAATATTATATGTGAATTGAATTATTAAATACATAATTAGTTTGATAATTCATGAAGTATAAATTATGTGACAACGTGATAATTTGACTAAGTTTAGTCAATAATTAAAGTAGACAACGAGAATGGGTTATGTTGATTAGTTAGTAATTAACTGGTATTGAATGTGAATGGTATGTAGGATTTAATTCAAAGAACGTGCTTAGTTAAAGTGTAATCTACGCGCGAGGCAAGTATCCTATCCCTAAATCCATTCTATTGAGCAAGTTTATTTAAACTTAAACGTTACTTTTATGTTGAGCAAGTTTCTCTAACCCTACTTGTCATTATTGTTCAAGTTTATTATTTACCTTGAATAAATTATCCCTGTTATTATTCAAGTTCAAGCATGATATTAAAGATTAATTATCTTTCCAAAGCATGATTCAGTTATACAATAATTGTCCTATTGTATACTTTTGAGGTTATTATTCAAATCGAATATCAATTATTGTTGAACCTTATTAGACTAGTGAACCTTATTGATTCAACTAGTCCATAGTTGATGAGCGTTCTAAATTTCAGAACCCTTATTGAATTATCCAAACCAAACTTCCTTTGGTGCGGACTTGAATGTCAAACTGAGATGAACAACCCTGAAAAGGGATTCACTTATGCGTTAGCGTTAAGATATTGTGCACAGTATGGTACTACGGGCTGATCCCCCTAAGTACGAGAAGAAGGTCCATAGTCTTATAACTGTTAAATGTTTCAAGTATATTTCTTGTTAACCTAGGACATAGTTCAATGTCTTATGACCCTCAGAATTTTTTTGATTCCTGTTATTCATTCTCGATTCAAAAGTTGAGCTTTTATTCAGATGTCTTTGATTTATTTGCATGTTATTATAATGTTATTTCATTATTATACTTGTGGGCATTTGTGCTCACTCTTGCTTAATAATAACATTGCCGTTAAGAATGAAAGAAGCGATGAACCCTCCACTAGTAAGGGCAAGGGCAAAGTTAGCAAATGATGAAGACCTGTTATTTATTAACTGATGTATTTGTTTAAGACTTGAGTTATGTTGATGTTAAGACTTATTTGTTTAGAATTCCGCACAGATGTTTTAAGGTTAGAGTAACCTGGGATTTATTTATGATTCAGTTGATGTAACCGTTAAGGGAAGAGATTTTATTATGATTTCTATCTATTGCATGGTTTGCATTTATTATGGGTAGATAGATAGATGATATTTGTACAGTGAACACCAAATCCCGTGGAATCGAAGTACCCGAATTTGGGGGTGTCACAGGTTGATATCAGAGCTGTAGGTTATGAACCTTAGGTGGGGGAAACAACCTTAGGTAGTAGCCTTATAGAAGAAGATAGAAATTGAAAACTCTTATCGAGTTCTAAGAAATGAATTTTTGTAATTCATTGAAGATAATAAAAGACTTTATGTGTTTAAGTGTTAAGTATGCGTTAGATAGTATGACTTAGTAACTAAAACTTAAAATTTTGTTGTCAGGATGACGAATGTTGGAGAAGCTAGTCAAGCTGGGGAGGAAGAACCCCGATTACCTATAGTACCTACTGAGGAGGGATCTCGTGTACTTGTAGGACCGACTGAGGAGGAGCCCCGAGACATTCATGCCGTTAGGGAGCAGCTGGTGCAGAGGGTTTCATCTCCATTGATCACCGTTGTTGGTCAGGAGCATGAACCTGAGATTGATCCTGAGGAGGATCCTGAGGAGGAGTTTGATGAGGAGGAAGAAGAAGAGGAGCTACCACGGTACACTGTTGATGCTAAGATGTATGACACACTATATGATCGTAACGTGGAGTTACAAGATGAGGTTCAGGAATTGACTGAGCGAGCGACTGTTTAGCAGTCTACTTTAGAGGAGAAGGATAGAGAGATTGTGACCCTTCATACACGTTTGGGAAACGTGGAGTGGGATCTGGTTCATGAGAAGGGTCAAACCGAAGATAAGACCGAGGAGATAGAGAAGCTGAAGAAGGAACTGAAGGAAACCCCCGGAAGACTGAAAATAGCAGAGGAAGGATGGGTAAGAGAATCACATCGAGCTGATAGTGCAGAAGATGATAGTCGTGCAAAGAAGGCAAAGCTTGAAGACACGTACGCCACATTTAATCATGCAATGGATGAGGTTCAAGAGCGAGTGTTAAGGTACCCCATCCAGTTTGAAGGACTTCCATCGTATATGTTGGATCGCAGGACGATGTCTCGTATCATGAATGAGGAGCGTGGCAAGGCTATTGAGCACCTTGGAAGACAGAAATAGAATCTATTTATTTATGTGAAAGACTTATATAGTTTTATGTAAATTCCGATGTGTTTATGAACTAAGGAATATGTTAATATTTGAATGTTTTAAATCCTGTGGATTCCTTATTCCAGGATAGATGATGTAAATAGCAGTATGCTATAGTTTGATGTTAAAATTTTTATTTGAATGATAAGATATCAAGTTGTTTGAGATGATGTGTTAAGTGATATGTTAAATTGTTGAGTAATGTCTTAACTATGTAGAGAAATAAATAAAGATCTAATAAACGTTTATTTAACAGAAAAATGCCGCCAAGGAGAAGACAACAACGTCAAGCGACTCAGGAAGGGTCAACCAATAATAACAATAATGCCAACGTTAATCCAGTTCAACAGCTAGTTAATTTACTAACTGGAGTCATGAATAATCAACCGCAAGCTCCACCTAGCACAACGTTTAAAGATTTTAAGGCGGTGGGACCGCCAGAGTTCAAAGGTTCCAGAAACCCGATCGAGGCTCAAATGTGGGTGATGGAAATGGAGAAGGTTTTCGACGTTGCTAGGGTTCGAGAAGATTAGAAGACCGTTTTTGCGACATTTATGCTGAAGTCTGAGGCTAGCTACTGGTGGCAGGCCAACAAGATGCGAGGAGGTGAAGGTGTAATTACGTGGGAGAGATTCAAAGAGATGTTTTTCGAAATGTATTTCCCAGCTAGTTCGCAGAATCAGATGGAGGTGCAATTTCTGGAACTGAAACAGGGAAACATGAGCGTGCCTGAATACGCAGCTAAATTCGATGAGTTGGCAAGGTTTGCCCCGTATCAAGTACACACTGACGAGAGGAAAGCCATACGATTCGAACAAGGACTGAAGCCTTGGGTATACAGCAAGGTATCAATGTTTCAACTTAACACGTTTGCGGGAGTTTTGGAAAAGGCCATTCTCGCGGAAGGAGGAAGTGATGCAGTGACTAAGTACAACCAAGAACAGAAAAAGAAAAAGAGTGAGAATGAAGGTAATAACAAGACTGGTGGAAGTAATACTGGGAATAATAATAATCAGAAGAGGTAGTGGACGGATAACTCGACAGCTGGAAGTCAACACGGAGGGCAGAAAAAGAAGATAGAAGCATGTCCGACTTGCGGCAAGACATATCTAGGAGTTTGTTTGAAGGGAAAGAGAGTGTGCTACAATTGTGGTCAGGAAGGCCACATAGCACCAAATTGTCCAAACCCAAAGAAGGGTGTTTGTTTCAACTGTGGTTCGAAAGATCATTTAGCAAGAGACTGTCCCAAGAAGGGATCGGGAGGATCAGGACAAGGAGGAAACCGGGGAAATAGCAGTGGAAATACCTTAACCATCACCGGACCACCTGCAACAAACCGACCAACCGCCAGAACTTTCAATATGACGGTGCAGGATGCAATCTAGTCTCGTGATGTGGTGTCAGGTATCATTCCGATCAATGAAATTAATGTTTACGTTTTATTTGATTCGGGTGCTACTTGTTCCTTTATATCCGAAGACTTTGCTAATAGTTTAGATTTGCTTAAAGATAAATTGGAATATCCCATAATTATAGAAATTGCGAATAGAGAGATAATTCCTGTTAAGCATGTGTATAAGAATTGTAGAGTGGATATTAAGGGTAATATCATGAACGTAGATCTTATCCCTATTCGATTGGGGGAATTCGACGTTATATTGGGTATGGATTGGCTATCCAATTATGGGACTGTAATTGACTGCCAAAAGAAGCGTATTAACCTTATGACTCCGTCAAAGGTTGTGTTTTATGGTAGCAAGTCGCCTAGACAAGCGAGTTGTCTGACGATGTTGCAGGCCAGAAAGTTATTAAGACAAGGCTGTGTAGGATATTTAGCTTACATAGTCGACAGTCGAAAAGAGAACCCGAAGGTAGAGGAGATACCGATTGTGAGGGACTTCGTCGATGTATTTCCAGACGATTTGCCAGGACTTCCTCCAGATAGAGAAGTAGACTTTGTGATTGATTTGGCGCCCGGAACTGCTCCAATATCGAAGGCACCATACCGAATGGCGCCAGTAGAGATGAAGGAATTAATGGTACAACTACAAGAATTGTTAGACAAAAAGTACATTCAACCGAGCGTATCGCCGTGGGGAGCGCCGGTGTTGTTCGTGAAAAAGAAGGACGAATCGATGAGGCTCTGTATTGACTATAGAGAATTAAATAAGGTCACGATTAAGAACAGATATCCATTACCGAGGATCGATGATCTGTTTGATCAATTGAATGGAGCAAAATACTTTTCCAAGATTGACTTGAGGAGTGGTTATCACCAACTGAAGGTGAGGCCAGAGGATGTACCGAAGACAGCGTTCCGAACGCGATATGGTCATTATGAGTTTTTAGTAATGTCGTTTGGTCTTACGAATGCTCCTGCAGCATTTATGGGACTAATGAATGGTATATTCAAGCCGTTTTTGGACAAATTTGTGGTGGTATTTATAGACGACATTTTGGTATATTCCAAAACCAAAGAGGAACATGAAGAACACTTGAGGTTAACGTTGGAAGTATTGAGAAGCGAGAAGTTGTATGCTAAATTTTTGAAATGCGAATTCTGGATCGAGAGAGTACAATTTCTTGGTCACGTAATCGATAAAGATGGAATTTCGGTAGATCCATCCAAAGTAGAAGCTGTGATTAACTGGGATCAGCCGAGAACGCCGTCAGAAGTAAGAAGTTTTCTTGGATTAGCAGGATATTATAGAAGATTCATACAAAATTTTTCTAAGATCGCAACTCCGTTAACGAATTTAACTCGAAAAGCTGTGAAATTTGTTTGGACGGAGAAGTGTGAGGAGAGTTTTCAAGAATTAAAGAAGAGGTTGAGTTCAGCGCCTGTGTTATCTCTTCCGGATGATACAGGAAATTTTGTTATTTTTAGCGATGCGTCGCATAAAGGACTTGGCTGTGTGCTGATGCAAAACGGCAAAGTCATTGCGTATGCATCACGGCAGTTGAAGGATTATGAGAAAGGTTAGCCAACCTATGATTTGGAGTTAGCTGCAGTTGTTTTTGCTTTGAAAATTTGGAGGCACTATCTATACGGGGAGAAGTGTGAAATATATACGGACCACAAGAGTCTGAAATATATTTTTACACAGAAAGATTTGAATATGCGTCAAAGAAGATGGTTGGAATTAATCAAGGATTATGACTGTGAGATTTTATACCATCCGGGTAAGGCTAATGTGGTCGCCGACGCCTTAAGTAGAAAGGGTCGTGAGAAATTGATGATGTTGACTGCTCAGCAGGAGCTAATCACAGAAATGGAGAAACTGGAGTTAGAAGTGAAGTATCCTATGGAGATTGATGAGAAGCTATTTCAGATGCAATCTGGTACAACTCTACTAGATAGAGTGAAGGAGGCTCAGCTTCAGGATGATGAATGCAAAAAGGTAACATCGAAGATATCTGAAGGAACCGAACCAAGATTTAAGATGGATAAGGAAGGAATATTGAGATTTGAAAGCAGAATTTAGGTTCCGCCAGTACAAGAAATTAAGGAAGAAATTTTGAGTGAGGCTCATAGTTCAAGATATTCGATTCACCCTGGTAGTACAAAAATGTACCAAAATCTTCGACAACATTTCTAGTGGCCGAATTTGAAACGTGATGTTGCAGAATGTGTTGCCAAATGCCTGACATGTCAGAAAGTTAAAGCAGAACATCAGAGACCGAGTGGATTGCTACGACCGTTGGAGATCCTAGAATGGAAATGGGAACATATTACGATGGACTTCGTGGTTGGCCTTCCGATGACTCAGAAAGGCTACGACGCAGTATGGGTTATCGTTGACCGACTGACGAAATCCGCGCACTTCCTTCCTATCAAAATCAGATTTAACTTAGATCAGTTGGCAAGATTATATGTGAAAGAGATTGTTTCGAGGCACGGAGTGCCGGTGTCTATTGTTTTCGATAGGGATCCGCGCTTCACATCAAATTTCTAGAAACGTCTTCAGGAATGCATGGGTACACAACTGCGAATGAGTACAGCTTACCACCCTCAAACAGACGGACAGAGCGAACGAACGATTAAAACACTGGAAGATATGTTACGAGCCTGTGTAATGGACTTCAAAGGAAATTGGGATGATCACCTACCGTTGGTAGAGTTCGGCTACAACAACAGTTACCACGCTAGTATTGGTATGCCGCCTTACGAAGCGTTATACGGCAGAAAGTGCAGAACTCCGCTTTATTGGGATGAAGTTGGTGAAAGATAATTGCTAGGGCCAGAATTGGTACAGCAGACGGCAGAAATAGTCAAAGCGATCCGAGCACGACTGGTAGCAGCTCAAGATCGACAGAAGAAATACGCTGATCCACATCGTAAAAATATCGAGTTTGAACCAGGTAGTTATGTTTTCTTGAAGGTCTCTCCCTGGAAGGGAAAGATCAGGTTCGGAAAGAAAGGAAAATTGAGCCAAAGATTTATTGGACCCTTTGAGGTACTGCGAAGAATTGGAGAAGTTGCGTACGAGGTAGCCTTACCTCCAGCACTCGAGAATATCCACAACGTCTTCCATGTTTCTGTATTACGACCTTACAAACCTGATTACAAGCATGTAATTGAATACGAACCCCTGCATTTTGAGAAAGACTTATCTTATGAAGAAATTCCTGTCCAAATTGTCGACCGAAAAGAATAAGTTCTCAGAAATAAAGTTATACCTTCTGTTAAGGTAATTTGGAGGAACCACAACGCTGAAGAAGCTACGTGGGAACTAGAAGAGAATATGATGAAGAATTACCCTCATTTATTTACTTAATTATTTGTAAGCGATTCTGGGGACAGAATCTTTGTAAGGAGGGAGAATGTAACGGGTCGAAATATATTGAGTCGTGATTCTGGGGACAGAATCCTGTTAAGGGGGGAAAGATGTGACGAACGAGAATTTTGTAATTTATTTTAAAATATTTATTGAATTAAATAATTATTTTTGATGATTTAATTATTAGATTAAATAATCAATTGATGCAATTGTGATAGATTAATTTAATTATATGTGTTACATTTATTAAATTAATGTAGAGAATAATTTTATCAAGGTACGAAATTATGTGAGCTTATTTAATTAAATGAATTATTTAATTAAGCATGATGTTACTTTAATTAATTTAATTATTAATTAGAGATTTAATAAATTGACATTATTTATTAATGAGAAATTTAATTATGTGATTATGTGCATTATTGAGAAATTATTATATTTTATTTAAAGTAAATTAAATAAAATATTGATTTATTTTATATGGATGTGACATTATTTAAACTATATAATAAAGCTTTATTAAATTAAATAATTTTTAAAACCTATTTTTAGCTAGCCAAACATGGCCTTAGTGGGAGTTACCACCAGTTAACCATGACTGGGTTAACTGGCAATGACGCACGTCAGTTCTCTGTTATTCTTAACAAATACGCTTTCTTTTTCTTTTTCTGTCATTATTGCCTAAGTCTAGAATAGCATATCAGAGAGAAAATTTGAGAGTTCAGAGATTTTGAGAGTTAAGAAGAAATTGGGGAAGGTTTCAATACTACTAATCTACGTTTGGGTAATCTCTTCAACCCAATTTTTATTATTACGCTCTTTAAAAGTTTCACGAATATAAGTTTCAAAGTTTTGGTTTAACCTCTGTAATTGAGTTAGGAGTATTGATTATGAGTTGTATATGTGTTATGTTATATCACATCGTATTTAATTATATATATGTTGCAAACCATAACATCAGTGTTGTGAAAACATGTCGTACATATGTTATTTCAAAATAAACAGAGTACGTGATATGGCCATATGGCCTTATATGTGATAATTGATGTATTGATTATATATTATCCCTAAAATTTATACTCTTATATTATTGAGCATGTTAATACGAAGAGATCAAGCCTTAAACGAATAGATTCGGTGTTATAACGAATCCGTAGTGTTAAATTATAAGTTTTTGTTCAAAATCCTCAAGAACATCAAGAACAATCCATTTTTTATGATTTAAATATGTGATTATATGTTTTAATGGGTTAAAATCACTTTATATATGTTGGGTTATGATTATACATGAATTATAACATGTGGGTATATGTGATTTGGTGAAATTAGTGTTAAAAATGTGTTGTTTTCGCTGAACTCTGTGTTCTTCGCGAACTGAGAAACAGTTTCTGGAGTCTCGCGCTGCGGCGCCAATTCCAGAACTGAAGTCCCGTGCCGCAGCGCCACTGCGCCGCAGCTCCAAGACCTAAGCCGCGGTGCCATAGCGCCGCAGCGCCAAGGGCCCGGCCACAGCGCCACTGCGCCGCAGCGCGACTCCTTAGCACATTAGTGGCGCCGCAGCGCCACTCTCCAGAAATTGTCAGAAATGTATTTTTTTTAAAATGTTAAAGTCTAACAAGTGTTAGTGGATTGATGTAATGAACATGTAATCATGTTAGAGGTATTATGAGATGATAAAATAGTTGTTTAACATGTAATAAAATATTATATGTGAATTGAATTATTAAATACATAATTAGTTTGATAATTCATGAAGTATAAATTATGTGACAACGTGATAATTTGACTAAGTTTAGTCAATAATTAAAGTAGACAACGAGAATGGGTTATGTTGATTAGTTAGTAATTAACTGGTATTGAATGTGAATGGTATGTAGGATTTAATTTAAAGAACGTGCTTAGTTAAAGTGTAATCTACGCGCGAGGCAAGTATCCTATCCCTAAATCCATTCTATTGAGCAAGTTTATTTAAACTTAAACGTTACTTTTATGTTGAGCAAGTTCCCCTAACCCTACTTGTCATTATTGTTCAAGTTTATTATTTACCTTGAATAAATTATCCCTGTTATTATTCAAGTTCAAGCATGATATTAAAGATTAATTATCTTTCCAAAGCATGATTCAGTTATACAATAATTGTCCTATTGTATACTTTTGAGGTTATTATTCAAATCGAATATCAATTATTGTTGAACCTTATTAGACTAGTGAACCTTATTGATTCAACTAGTCCATAGTTGATGAGCGTTCTAAATTTCAGAACCCTTATTGAATTATCCAAACCAAACTTTCTTTGGTGCGGACTTGAATGTCAAACTGAGATGAACAACCCTGAAAAGGGATTCACTTATGCGTTAGCGTTAAGATATTGTGCACAGTATGGTACTAAGGGCTGATCCCCCTAAGTACGAGAAGAAGGTCCATAGTCTTATGACTGTTAAAGGTTTCAAGTATATTTCTTGTTAACCTAGGACATAGTTCAAGGTCTTATGACCCTCAGAATTCTTTTGATTCTTGTTATTCATTCTCGATTCAAAAGTTGAGCTTTTATTCAGATGTCTTTGATTTATTCGCATGTTATTATAATGTTATTTCATTATTATACTTGTGGGCATTTGTGCTCACTCTTGCTTAATAATAACATTGCAGTTAAGAATGAAAGAAGCGATGAACCCTCCACTAGTAAGGGCAAGGGCAAAGTTAGCAAATGATGAAGACCTGTTATTTATTAACTGATGTATTTGTTTAAGACTTGAGTTATATTGATGTTAAGACTTATTTGTTTAGAATTCCGCACAGATGTTTTAAGGTTAGAGTAACTTGGGATTTATTTATGATTCAGTTGATGTAACCCTTAAGGGAAGAGATTTTATTATGATTTCTATCTATTGCATGGTTTGCATTTATTATGGATAGATAGATAGATGATATTTGTACAGTGGACACCAAATCCCGTGGAATCGAAGTACCCGAATTTGGGGGTGTCACAAAGACTTTGTCCCAGAAATGTACAAGCACCACTTGTGCTTTTTCTATTTATTTGACAACATGCATAGTCAGCGTCTGAGTAACCCATTAGATCAAAATTGTTACACTTTGGGTAAAATAAACCTAAATTTGTGGTACCAGTCAAATATTTAAATATTCATTTAACAACTTGTAAATGTGATTCTTTAGGTTTTGATTGAAAGCGAGCACATAGACATACACTGTACATTATATCGGGTCTAGAGGCAGTTAAAAATAATAAAGATCCAATCATGCCTCTATATTTTGTTATTTCTATATCCATACCTTTATCGTTTGCTGTGAGTTTTATTGATGTGCTCATTGAGGTGGCCTTTGAATTTGAGTTATCAAATTTGAATCTCTTGAGTAGTTCTTTTGTATATTTGGTTTGATGGATGTAGATACCTTCCTAATTTTGCTTGATTTGAAGACCCAGAAAATAATTGAGTTCTCCCATTAAGCTCATATCAAACTCCTTGTGCATGCATTTGAAGAACCACTCACAAAGAAAGTTATTAGTAGCACTAAATATTATATCGTCTACATATATTTGTACAATGATGATATCTTTATTTTGACGTTTAATAAATAAAGTTGAATCGATTTTACCTCTTATGAAGCCATTTGATAGGATGTACTTACTTAATCTCTCATACTAATCTCTTGGAGCTTGTTTGAGTCCGTAGAGTGCCTTCTTCAGTTTGTATACGTGATGTGGGAACTTTTCATACTCGAATCCAAGTGGTTGTTTTACGTATACTTCTTCATTTATATAGCCGTTGAGGAAGGTACTTTTGACATCCATTTGGTGTAGTTTAAACTTTTTGAAGTATGCAAATGCTAGCAATATTCGAATGGATTCCAATCGGGCTACAGGGGAAAATGTTTCTTCACAGTCTATCACTTCTTGTTGGTTGTATCCTTGAGCCACTAGTCTAGCTTTTTTTTTTGTAATTGTTCTATACCCGTCAAGCTTGTTTTTGAATACCCACTTAGTTTCAATAATAGATACATCTTTTGGAGGGGGCATCAACTCCCTAACTTGACATCTTTCAAATTGTTGTAGCTCTTCTTGCATTGCTAGGAACCAATTTTCGTCAAGTATGGCTTCTTTGGTATTCTTTGGTTCAATTTGAGATAAGAATGCTGAAAATGCACACAAGTTTTGTGGTTTTCTTCTTGTGGTAACTCCTTCAGTTATATTGCCAATAATATTATTTGGATGATGATTTTTGATGTATCTTACTGATTTTGGAAGTTGAATGTCATGGATCATTTCTTCTTATTGAAGTTCAGTATTTTCTGGGTCATGTTCTTGTTGTTTGTTTAATCCAGCTTGCTGGATAGGTTCTTGGTCCTCATATTCAGCTTGCTAGATAGGTTCTTGGTCCTGCTGCCCGTCTAATCCAGCTTGCTGGATAGATTCCTTCGACTTGCTATTTTGCTTTATATGATAAGTTGGATTTGCAGCAGTCTCTAGATTGCCTACATCTTCTTCTTTTTCTTTTGGAATATCATTGTTAGACTCATTAAATTTAATATGTATAGATTCTTCAATACATATTTTTTGAACGTTATATATGCTATATGCTTTACTATTTTGAGAATAGCCAATGAATATTCCCTCATATGATCTAGCATCAAATTTACCTAAGTTCTCACTATTGTTAAGAATAAAACATTTAGATCCAAAGACTTTGAAATAACTTATATTTGGAAGTCTATTATTTAATAATTCATAGGGTGTGAAGACCCCAAACTCAGGTACTTGAAACCCGAACTCGGTTCATCACGATACCATTTCTATGAGCGGAATAATACTAATAATAATAACAATAATATAAATATCAAACTTAACTTACATTTATCAGAGTCTAATCCCAAGTACGTAACCTTTAAACATTCATTACAAACCATGATAGATAATATATATCATACTTGTCATAATAGTATTACACTATTACATAAGATAACGTTCATTCATTCATTCAGCGACCTTTCCCTTTTCCTTGTTCTTAGCAGAGCTCTCTGATCGTTCACACTTAGCTGAAAACATTTAAATTAAGCAAGGATGAACATTTGAGTGCCCAGCAAGTAATAGCAATTATATATATATAAGCTGAAAGGATTTAAATATTTTCTTTGTAATACCCTTCTACAACAAGTCAATAGTTATGAAGTATTCTGAACCGATAATAATAACATAACAACTCTCTTTCAAATTTTTGAAACTACATATTGACTATAACTAGGGTTATGGTGACATGTAATGAACATTATTTTCATTTTCGATAAGGTTAGACAGAAATTAATCTGCAAACCGTCATAGCTTACGGGCACGAGGGTGTACATCCCATAGACCCTGTATTGATCAATACTACATTACAAGAATGATAGGATCGTTCACCCTGTTCCGCCTTGGGCGCATAAAAGTTTTTCCGTGTAGGGATGTTCATACTTGTCTGGGTTCTAAATCAAAGGCTTTATCTTGTTCAACAATAATCTATAATTCAACATATATGTATACGGGTAATTGACAAAGGTATATCAACATGTGATGAAATACAATGATTATCCAAGTGGGGACACTTGTTTAACCATTTCTAGAAATTAACGAACAGAATATATATATCTGTATTATCATATACTAACATGTTGATAATCAATGAGCTTATATAATATAAGGTTCATAATCTGTACAATAATAATATAATTTAGAAACATTCTTACTCATGTCCATTGCATAAAGAAAATGCAAATGTAAGATACTTGCCTGATGCGCTGCTTACAGTTCGTAACTTAGTCCTATCGTTATACAACACCTATCAGTAATAAGATCATTTGATCGATTAGAATAACATACCATAACACATAGCACTTCTTATTGCAGTCAGCACATAACCTAATCACATTGTCACATATGTTTAATAACCATTGAATCACAAATAACCACATATCTCAATAAATTATCTAAGTCCAGATCAATTTCTGAAACATGTCGGTCTACCGACAGTTTTATCGGGTAATTATCGAGTCTAAGACTCTATCCTGTAATTCCACATCTGTAAGTATCGGTCATATTATTTGTAAATGACCTATAATAATTTTTAAACATTTATTATAATTTATCATGAATTTTCAAACCTCAGAATCATTATTAAATGATTTAAATATTACACAATTCTATTATCATTAATATTTAATTAATATTAAACTATTAATGAAACCATTGCCAAAATGTTAAAGTTATTTATAATAACTTAAAATACTTTTAAAGTATTAATATTACACTTAAATGATTTTTAAAAGAATTAAAATCATTTTTAAATAATTATCATTAATATTAATGTATTATTTATCAAAATATTAAAAGTCATTAATTATAACTTAAAATATTTTTAATTCATTTATTTCCTTTTTAAATAAGTAAAACCATTTTTAAACTATTTATTTAATATAATTATTAAATAAATCTAATATCATCTAATATTAAATTAATATCATTAATATAAAATTATTAATGAAATTATCCTTTAAATATTAAAAGTTATATTTTATAACTTAAAATATCTTTAAACACTTTATTTTCATTTAAAATAATTTTTCTAATATAAAAATCATTTTTAAACTAATTTATTTAATATGAGTATTAAATAAATCTAATATCATTAATATTAAAATATTAATATTTTTCATGACAAAATATCAAAAGTTATATTTTATAACTTAAAATATTTTTATAACCATCATATAATTTTTATATAATTTTTAAATCATTAAATCTATTTTTCATAATTTATTTAATACATTTATTAAATAACTTAATTACCATTAATATTAATTAATTAATGAAATTTCATCACAAAATATTGAAAGTTATCAATAATAACTTAAATTATTTTCTTATACCATAATATAATTTTAAATGATTTTTCATGTAATAAAATTATTTTTAAATAATTTATTTAATATTATAATTAAATAAATTAAATATTTTTAATATTCTAAAAATATTAAATATTTATGAAATATATTAAAAATAATTAAAAACTAATTTTCAGAATTTTAAATAATTTTTAAAACTATTTTTGTAATTTTTAGAATTTATTTTTTACTTTTAATGATTTTTCAGAAATTCAGAAAATAAAAATAAAGAAAACCGTCGCTATAGGCTTGTAGCGACACTTGGCGTCACTGTTGGTGTTCTTGAGCTCAAGAACACTGACCGCTTCGTGCCCGAGGGGGTCAACTTTGACCACTTATAATTCCTTTGTTCCTACATGATCTGATCGACCTCAAGCATTGGTCGTGTAGTATAAATGTAGAATTACAATTATTCGCAATTATTTTGGTCATACAACAACTCAAATGCAAGATCTAAGCCGTTAAAACTATTGTCAGGTCTGTTCATCAAGTTCTGGGCTGCCCAGAAAAATTCGGTCAATGCCGGTCAACGACATTGGTAGCCTTATTCTGGTCAATCAGTTGATGAAATGGTGGTGATAGACGTCGGGCCTCATAGAGGAACGAGCATGGTATCAATATTGATCATTTCTAATGTCCAGATATCATTAACGTACAAGATCTAAGTCTCTAAAACAATTGCCAGGGCTGTTCTGGGTTTTCTGGGTAACCCAGAAACCCAGACAGTTCCGAGTAGGCACTTTGTGGCTTAAATTTATATGGGTTCTAGTTAATGTTATGGTGATCTATTAGTTTAAGATTGTAGTATACATAACCTAGTAAAACTATGCATCATCAGATCGAAAACAACAACATCAGAATCACATGATACAGCCCGGTCAACCCATGCCAGAAATCTGTTCTTCATGAATTCTGGAAATTCCCAGAAATGTCGATTCAGTGTAAATGGCCTACTTTGACCGCCTGTCCCGGTTGATCTGTTGATTGTTTATGGGATAATAAGACATAAATCTACATTCCACATTACCAGCTACAACATGTAACAAACAAAAACATTAAATCACTTAAAACCTGACATATCCGGACTTTCAAAGTTCTTGTCAGACGCTGAAAAACGATTTCTGGGTTACCCAGAAATCTACCGGTCATGCTCGGTCAACCGAGTTTGACCGCGAATAACTTGCAATCTACTCATATCCAGACCATGATTCCAGTTCGACATCAAAGATATCATAACATACTACAACTTCAAACATTTAAACAACAAAAACACATAATATACATGGATCTACAAGGACTGACATTCGACTGTCAGACTAAAAAATAAACATTTCCAGATTTTGAAAAACTTCAATTTCGAGCACTTTGATGTTATGGATCTAACATGTGCCAACCCAGATCACTTATAGACACTACATAGAACATGTTACAACACACAAACATAACTTTTAACATATCATTCAAAATTAGATTGTTAGATTAGCTTTATACCTTTCCATGAGCAAATCTTGATTCTATGCTTATGATTTGTTATGGTTGATCGTGTGACTGTTATTTGGGACTGATACACTACATTATTTCGTGGGTTTTGATGAGAGAAAAGTGAGTTGGGTGTTTGTTAGAAAAATGAGCCAAGTTAGAAGACTTTCTCTCACTTGATCTATATATATGCTAATGATACAATGTATTTGTAATACAAAGTGGCTGATTGCTGAGATATATGACCATGTGGGATAATCTAGAGTTGGTGAACAACTCCAATCTTGGCAAGATACACAAGTAAGCTTAATAAATAAATAAAAATTGTACATAAGGGCATTTTTGTCATTTCCTTTTTATTTCTAGAATTTTCATTTGTTACAAACCCTTAGGGTTTAGGGTTTGGGTTAGGGTTTGGACCATTTTAGAGTTTAAAAAAATAATTTCCTAGAATTTCCAATTTAGGGTTTGTAAAAATAAAATAATAAATTTTAGTTTCTAAAATACAAAATTAAGGTTTCTTAATTAATTAGGTTTTTAATTACTTAACACCTTACTAATTAGTTTTAAGATACACTAATTAGCATTAAGCTTTCCAAATCAACAATTAGGGTTTACAATTTAAATAAATTAGGGTTTCTAGAAATTAATATTTCTAAATATTAATAGGGTATACCTAATTAATCAAAAAGTCATATAATACATAATATGCATGCACCATATAACATAGTTATATAAAAGTGTCGAACACATCCTGAGTTTTAAATTACGGTTTTCATTTATCAATAAGTTATTTATTGATTTAAGGTTTCTAATTTACGAAATTAAGGTTTTAATTTACAATTAATATCTCCTATAATTAGGGTTATCCTAATAACATCCAATATTTATAATACACATCATACACCACATAACATAGTTTCTTAACATATTTTAAAGTCTTATATGACTTCGAAATTATGGTTTAACAGTAATACTAGGGTTTTGACCTTATACACCACAATTGACCAACCATTGTCAGTTCACAACATACAGTACATATTCATAGCACTGAAAAATTAAAATATAATTAATATTATATTATTATTCTCATACCTTGACAATAATCCAAAATTAGGGTTTGGATTCCATATCTGATTTATTCTTCATATATAACATTATTAATTAAGTTAAAATAATTAACTTAATTAATCTTGCATAAATTCATATAATAAAATAAATAATTATTATAATAATTCTAAAAAGTATTTCATATATTATTTAAGTAATATAATAATCATGTTTTCATGAAAAATAATTAATAAAAACATTTCTACTATAAAATTAATTATTAAAAGAATATAATTTATAATAATCAATAATTCTAAATAAAATAATTTGTAAATATTTATTTAATAAATATATTTTTGTTTACCACATAATTATATATACACATTATCTTGTACAAATCCTCATCCTTGAAATAAAAAAAAAAAAAATTATACGCAAAATTTATGATTTAATTTTTATAGAAAATATCGGGTTGTTACATTCACCCTCCTTTATAAAGATTCCGTCCCCGGAATCACCGTTTAAAAACCTATACATACCAGGGTACATATCATACACAATCATTGCAAGTAGATCTCGATCAAAATTGATCGAACTGATCTTTAACTATACACATAAAGCTTATCTTTCTGATTAAACGAAAATTTGATTTCTAAAAGAACTCAAATTTCTCCCTCAAAATTTCCTATAAAATAACTTACTATATTTATAAGAAAATAATATATAAGAAAATAAAATGGGTTTGAATAATACCTGGAGTTGCATCCCCGGCTACCACGATATCTTGAACGGTCATGTTAAAGACGCTTGCGATTGATTTCGTTGGTTTGATTGTTGATGTTGGTCCCGTCGTTGCCAATGTCCTGCTGCCTTTTTCCGTTTTCGCATTACTTGCCTCCTTTCTCCTTCTTGGACATTCTTCCACTTTATACTTCATTGATTCACACTTAAACACACAGACTTTCCTTTTATCTCATTTCCTTTTATCGTATAAGTGACAAAACTATCTTTTGCCCCTTCGTTATCGTAGCTATCACAAATGTTACTACAGGTCAGTTGATCCTCCGAATCCTGGCAGTACGATGGCCTTGAAGTCTTTGACGTTCGTCGATCAATTATCTGGCTGATCTTCCGGCGACTGGTATTCCGTTCTGCATAGCTTGATCGTCCATATTCGCAAAATTCTGTATCAGGTCTGGTTGTCTTCCAGCTTTGTTGACAAGTTCTTCTATCCGTGTATTTCGTTTTCGTTTCCTTGGCGGCATTATCACAATTTATTCTTTATTCTAAGCCTTATCATATACGTATAATCATATAACACAAACCTTTCTATTCAAATAGTCATGTACTCAAAATATTAGATTTTGAAAATTTGGTTTACTGTAGTAACCAGTATACAGATAAATATCTACTATCTTTATACCAACTTATTTCCTCAATCCATTATAGACTCATATTCATAACACTTGACATACTTAGAACATATTGCTTTAATCATCCGCTATCCCTTTGTGACTCAGAAGTCGGGAATCGCTGACACAACTTATACAAATTTGAAAAATATTACCTTATACAAACATACCCATCATATACCTACCATAGAATCATACATATTCAAGTAATACTAGTACTACTTATTTCTTACGCATTCACTAATGATCAATTGCTTAGTATTCTATATAGTTCCATCATCCTCAATAATTCATTCACACCTAACTACACCTAGTTCGTCCAACTTACCATACATTATGAGTTTAAGAACTCACCACAAACATATAAGTTTAAGAACTCGACATTGACCACATATTCTTTAACTATACTTTACCTTTCAGTTATACTATTGGTTCTGGGTTCGATAATATACTTTTAAAAATAACCACCTCTTTGAGGTAGCTTTCAATGTGAGCCTCTATTTCAGCTATTGACTTTGATATTGGCTCGGTTATGGAGGTTGACTTTTTCTTTACGATTTGAGGGTATTCTAATTCTTTCTATCCGACAGCTATACACAAAAATTATTTAGACTAACATACAACATATACACACAAAAATTTATAGTTTTATATAAGTTATCTTTTATTTTGTTTGACAATGAACTTATTCAATTTATCTCCTTTTTAAACTCTATATGAGTTAATTGTATTTTCAACGTTTCCCTCTGTTCTAAGGTTATAGCCTAAGGTCTAACCCACCTAAAGTTTTTAACCCTAAGCTCTGATACCAACTTGTGAAGACCCCAAACTCAGGTACTTGAAACCCGAACTCGGTTCATCACGATACCATTTCTATGAGCGGAATAATAATAATAATAATAATAACAATAATATAAATATCAAACTTAACTTACATTTATCAGAGTCTAATCCCAAGTACGTAACCTTTAAACATTCATTACAAACCATGATAGATAATATATATCATACTTGTCTTAATAGTATTACACTATTACATAAGATAACATTCATTCAGCGACCTTTCCCTTTTTCTTGTTCTTAGTAGAGCTCTCTGATCGTTCACACTTAGCTGAAAACATTTAAATTAAACAAGGATGAGCATTTGAGTGCCCAGCAAGTAATAACAATTATATATATATATATATAAGCTGAAAAGATTTAAATGTTTTCTTTGTAATACCCTTCTACAACAAGTCAATAGTTGTGAAGTATTCTGAATCGATAATAATAACATAACAACTCTCTTTCAAATTTTTGAAACTACATATTGACTATAACTAGGGTTATGGTGACGTGTAATGAACATTGTTTTCATTTTCGATAAGGTTAGACAAAAATTAATCTGCAAACCGTCATAGCTTACGGGCACGAGGGTGTACATCCCATAGACCCTGTATTGATCAATACTACATTACAAGAACGATAGGATTGTTCACTCTTTTCCGCCTTGGGCGCATAAAAGTTTTCCCGTGTAGGGATGTTCATACTTGTCTGGGTTCTAAATCAAAGGCTTTATCTTGTTCAACAATAATCTATAATTCAACATATATGTATACGGGTAATTGACAAAGATATATCAACATGTGATGAAATACAATGATTATCCAAGTGGGGACACTTGTTTAACCATTTCTAGAAATTAACGAACAGAATATATATATATATGTATTATCATAAACTAACATGTTGATAATCAATGAGCTTATATAATATAAGGTTCATAATCTGTACAATAATAATATAATTTAGAAACATTCTTACTCATGTCCATTGCATAAAGAAAATGCAAAGGTAAGATACTTGCCTGATGCGCTGCTTACAGTTCGTAACTTAGTCCTATCGTTATACAACACCTATCAGTAATAAGATCATTTGATCGATTAGAATAACATACCATAACACATAGCACTTCTTATTGCAGTCAGCACATAACCTAATCACATTATCACATATGTTTAATAACCATTGAACAAATAACCAAATATCTCAATAAATTATCTAAGTCCAGATCAATTTCTGAAACATGTCGGTCTACCGACAATTTTATCGGGTAATTATCGAGTCTAAAACTCTATCCTGTAATTCCACATCTGTAAGTATCGGTCATATTATTTGTAAATGACCTTTAATAATTTTTAAACATTTATTATAATTTATCATGAATTTTCAAACCTCAGAATCATTATTAAATGATTTAAATATTACACAATTCCATTATCATTAATATTTAATTAATATTAAACTATTAATGAAACCATTGCCAAAATGTTAAAGTTATTTATAATAACTTAAAATACTTTTAAAGTATTAATATTACACTTAAATAATTTTTAAAAGAATTAAAATCATTTTTAAATAATTATCATTAATATTAATATTTTATTTATCAAAATATTAAAAGTCATTAATTATAACTTAAAATATTTTTAATTCATTTATTTCCTTTTTAAATGATTTTTAAATAAGTAAAACCATTTTTAAACTATTTATTTAATATAATTATTAAATAAATCTAATATCATCTAATATTAAATTAATATCATTAATATAAAATTATTAATGAAATTATTCTTTAAATATTAAAAGTTATATTTTATAACTTAAAATATCTTTAAACACTTTATTTTCATGTAAAATGATTTTTCTAAAATAAAAATCATTTTTAAACTAATTTATTTAATATGAGTATTAAATAAATCTAATATCATTTATATTAAAATATTAATATTTTTCATGACAAAATATCAAAAGTTATATTTTATAACTTCAAATATTTTTATAACCATCATATAATTTTTATATAATTTTTAAATCATTAAAACTATTTTTCATAATTTATTTAATACACTTATTAAATAACCTAATTACCATTAATATTAATTAATTAATGAAATTTCATCACAAAATATTGAAAGTTATCAAAAATAACTTAAATTATTTTCTTATACCATAATATAATTTTAAATGATTTTTCATGTAATAAAATCATTTTTAAATAATTTATTTAATATTATAATTAAATAAATTAAATATTTTTAATATTCTAAAAATATTAAATATTTATGAAATATATTAAAAATAATTAAAAACTAATTTTTAGAATTTTAAATAATTTTTAAAACTATTTTTGTAATTTTTAGAATTTATTTTCTATTTTTAATGATTTTTCAGAAATTCAGAAAATAAAAATAAAGAAAACCATCGCTATAGGCCTGTAGCGACACTTGGTGTCGCTGTTGGTGTTCTTGAGCTCAAGAACACTGACAGCTTCGTGCCCGAGGGGTCAACTTTGACCACTTATAATTCCTTTGTTCCTGCATGATCTGATCGATCTCAAGCATTGGTCGTGTAGTATAAATGTAGAACTACAATTATTCGCAATTATTTTGGTCATACAACAACTCAAATGCAAGATCTAAGCAGTTAAAACTATTGTCAGGTCTGTTCATCAAGTTCTGGGCTGCCCAGAAAAATCCGGTCAATGCCGGTCAACGACATTGGTAGCCTTATTCTGGTCAATCAGTTGATGAAATGGTGGTGATAGACGTCGGGCCTCATAGAGGAACGAGCATGGTATCAATATTGATCATTTTTAATGTCCAGATATCATTAACGTACAAGATCTAAGTCTCTAAAACAATTGCCAGGGCTGTTCTGGGTTTTCTGGGTAACCCAGAAACCCAGACAGTTCCGAGTAGGCACTTTGTGGCTTAAATTTATATGGGTTCTAGTTAATGTTATGGTGATCTATTAGTTTAAGATTGTAGTATACATAACCTAGTAAAACTATGCATCATCAGATCGAAAACAACAACATCAGAATCACATGATACAGCCCGGTCAACCCATGCCAGAAATCTGTTCTTCATGAATTCTGGAAATTCCCAGAAATGTCGATTCAGCGTAAATGGCCTACTTTGACCGCCTGTCCCGGTTGATCTGTTGATTGTTTATGGGATAATAAGACATAAATCTACATTCCACATTACCAGCTACAACATGTAACAAATAAAAACATTAAATCACTTAAAACCTGACAGATCCGGACTTTCAAAGTTCTTGTCAGACGCTGAAAAACGATTTCTGGGTTACCCAGAAATCTACCGGTCATGCTCGGTCAACCGAGTTTGACCACGAATAACTTGCAATCTACTCATATCCAGACCATGATTCCAGTTCGACATCAAAGATATCATAACATACTACAACTTCAAACATTTAAACAACAAAAACACATAATATACATGGATCTACAAGGACTGACATTCGACTGTCAGACTCAAAAATAAACATTTCTAAATTTTGAAAAACTTCAATTTCGAGCACTTTGATGTTATGGATCTAACATGTGCCAACCCAGATCACTTATAGACACTACATAGAACATGTTACAACACACAAACATAACTTTTAACATATCATTCAAAATCAGATTGTAAGATTAGCTTTATACCTTTCCATGAGCAAATCTTGATTCTATGCTTATGATTTGTTATGGTTGATCGTGGGGCTGTTATTTGGGACTGATACACTACATTATTTCGTGGGTTTTGATGAGAGAAAAGTGAGTTGGGTGTTTGTAAGAAAAATGAGCCAAGTTAGAAGACTTTCTCTCTCTTGATCTATATATATGCTAATGATACAATGTATTTGTAATACAAAGTGGCTGATTGCTGAGATATATGACCATGTGGGATAATCTAGAGTTGGTGAACAACTCCAATCTTGGCAAGATACACAAGTAAGCTTAATAAATAAATAAAAATTGTACATAAGGGCATTTTTGTCATTTCCTTTTTATTTCTAGAATTTTTATTTGTTGCAAACACTTAGGGTTTAGGGTTTGGGTTTGGGTTAGGGTTTGGACCATTTTAGAGTTTAAAAAAATAATTTCCTAGAATTTCCAATTTAGGGTTTGTAAAAATAAAATAAAATAATAAATTTTAGTTTCTAAAATACAAAATTAAGGTTTCTTAATTAATTAGGTTTTTAATTACTTAACACCTTACTAATCAGGTTTAAGATACACTAATTAGCATTAAGCTTTCCAAATCAACAATTAGGGTTTACAATTTAAATAAATTAGGGTTTATAAAATAAATATTAGGGTTTCTAGAAATTAATATTTCTAAATATTAATAGGGTATACCTAATTAATCAAAAAGTCATATAATACATAACATGCATGCACCATATAACATAGTTATATAACAGTGTCGAACTCATCCTGAGTTTTAAATTATGGTTTTCATTTATCAATAAGTTAATTATTGATTTAAGGTTTCTAATTTACGAAATTAGGGTTTTAATTTACAATTAATATCTCCTATAATTATGGTTTTCCTAATAGCATCCAATATTTATAATACACATCATACACCACATAACATAGTTTCTTAACAGATTTTAAAGTCTCATATGACTTCGAAATTAGGGTTTAACAGTAACACTAGGGTTTTGACCTTATACACCACAATTGACCAACCATTGTCAGTTCACAACATACAGTACATATTCATAGCACTGAAAAATCAAAATATAATTAATATTATATTATTATTCTCATACCTTGACAATAATCCAAAATTAGGGTTTGGATTCCATATCTGATTTATTCTTCATGTATAACATTATTAATTAAGTTAATATAATTAACTTAATTAATCTTGCATAAATTCATATAATAAAATAAATAATTATTATAATAATTCTAAAAATCATTTCATATATTATTTAAATAATATAATAATCATGTTTTCATGAAAATAATTAATAAAAATATTTCTACTATAAAATTAATTATTAAAAGAATATAATTTATAATAATCAATAATTCTAAATAAAATAATTTGTAAATATTTATGTAATAAATATATTTTTGTTTATCACATAATTATATATACACGTTATCTTATACAAATCCTCATCCTTGAAATAAATAAATAAAAAATTTATACGCAAAATTTATGATTTAATTTTTATAGAAAATATCGGGTTGTTACATAGGGTGTTTTCAAGATAATTGGACGGATAACTCTATTTAGTACATAACATGATGTGTTTACAGCTTCGGCCCAAAATTTCTTTGGAAGTTTACTTTCTTGAATTAGGGTTCTAGCTGTTTCATGTAAGGTTCGATTTTTCCTTTCTACCACTTCATTTTGCTGAGGAGTTCTAGGTGCTGAGAACTTACGAGTAATTTCTTTTTAATTACAAAATATAATAAAATCCTTTTAAAATTCAGTACCATGATCACTTCTAATTTTTATGAGATTAAGACTATATTTAGTTTCCAAGTTTCTGATTAGTTTTTCAAACTCTTTAAATGCCTCATCTTTGGTTCTAAGAAATAGTACCCATGTGCATCTAGAAAAATCATCAACTATCACAAATACATAAAATTTACCATTTAGACTAGCATGCCTTTCGTGTCCAAATAAATCAAGATGGAGTAATTGTAAGGGTGAAGAGGTTGATACCATGTTCTTGGCTGTGAATGATGTTCTTACTTGTTTTCCGAGTCGACAGGGCTCACATATACCTTTCTTTTCAAAATTCATTTTGGGTAATTCTTTCACTAAATTCTTTGATGATAGCTTTTTGATTAGGTCCATATGAACATGTCCCATTCTTCTAGGTCATAGATTTGCTTCATCTTGAATTGTGGCAAGGCTTAATTTTTCCTCCTGTTGCTCAAAATCAAGAGTATATATATTTCCTTCTCTTTGGGCAACTAAAGTAGTATTGTTAGTACCATGTGAAATTGTACATTTGTCTTTTTCAAATTTTACTTGATGTCCATTATTCATTAATTGACTGACACTAATAAGATTAAATTCTAGACCATTAACAAGATGAACATTATTAATATTAACCTTATCATTACCAATTTTACCTTTTTCGACTATTTCACGTGATCGATTGTCTCCAAACGTGACAGTTCCATGTTTCTTTTTGATATTTAGCTCCACAAACTTTGATTTGTCACCCGTCATGTGGCGTGAGCATCCGCTATCAAGAATCTACTTTTGAGAAGATACTTTTGCCTTGAAACATACCTGTTCAAAGAGGGTGCAATTTATCTTTTTGGTATCCATATCTTTTTGTGTCCATTTGTGTTAGTTGAAATCAAATCAATTTTCTTTACCCATAATGTTTTACTTCTACTGTTATTTTTCTTCTTTAAACAATTTATCTCTAGATGACCTTTAGTGTCACAATTTTTGCATGTAGTGAATGGTGAACAGTAATTTAATTTAAATGATGATTTAGACTTAAGCATTTTTACTTCTTTTCTATATACTGGATTATATCCAATGCCATGTTTATCATAACTAGGTCTTTGTTTCCCTAACATGACATTTAAATTTTCTTCACCATGCACAAATTTAGATAGAGAAAGTTTTAGTGATTCTATTTCCTTTTGAAGTTCATTATTCGGAGGTGTTTTACTACGAGACTCATCACTAAACGCATCAATGCATACATCTCTCATTTTTATTTCATTTGTTAATTTTTCAACTTCATCATTTAATTATTTTACCTTGTTAAAAAGTATTTTGTTATAGTTTTTTAAATAGTTATTTTTCGCAGCTAATACTTTTTCTTCATTTGTATGTGTTATTTTTTCTATTTTCTTCTTTTAATCTATTAGTGATTCAACTTCACCCATTAGCGTGTTTACTAAATCTTTTAAGTACACATTTTTTCTTTTAGCTTTTCATTTTCTTGTTTTAAAATAATAATATCAAAAAGAGATACCTCACTGGATTCACCTTCAAGTCCCATGAAGCATATTTGATCTAGTTCATTGTTTGCACCAATCTCCACTTCGGATTCTTCATCGTCACTCCAAGTTAAGAAAGCTTTGTTCTTTTTGATCTCTTTATTGCCTTGTTTTCCTTTGTTCTTAAGCTGGAAACAGTCATTCTTGAAGTGACCTGGTCGTCCGCATTCAAAACATGTTTCTTCGGCTTGCTTGTTTTTGAGTTTGTTTGGATTTAATACGTTCTTCCTTTTGTTCTTTCTCTGAAGTAATCCCTTGAGTCTTCTTGAGATCATAACTATTTCATCATCTGAGTTATCTTCAAGTTCCTCTTTAATTCCTGCATTTAGAGCTAACACTTTCTTTCGAGGAACTTCTTCCTCGTCATCATATCTTTTTAATTGATGTTCATATTCTTCCAGTTCACTAAAGAGAGTTAAAGTATCCATGGATGAAATATTGACAGAATCTTGAAGAGTAGTAATTTTGGATGCAAACCTTTTGGGCATAGCCCGAAGTAGCTTATGATTGATTTCACTTTGTGGAATTGACTTGTCGAGCAACTTCAAGGATTTTATGAGTACTAGAAATCGTGCTTGAGTCATTTTGATTGTTTCGTCTTTTTCTAGCTTAAACATTTCATAATCATGTATGAGCATGCTTAACTTAACTTCTTGTACTTTGGATGTACCCTCGTGACTCACCATTAGAGTATCCCATATCTCCTTTGTTGTGTTGCATGATGAGACTTTATCTATTTCGAATTGTACCATGCCGCTGAGAAGTGTGTTCATTGCCTTTGACTCATATGAGACCATATCGGTTTCGGTTGAATCCATCTCGAGCAGAGTTTTTGGAGTGCCGTCATTTTTCCTTGCAATAACCGGTCCATTCTCTACGACCTACCATTCCTATGGGTCTCGCTTTAGGTAGATCCTCATTCGAAATTTCCAAAAATTGTAGTTCTTTGTTCCATATAGTAATGGAGGTCGGTTTGTTGATTGTCCTTCTTGAGTGTTTACGAATTGTGCCATGTCAGAATCTTTCCCTACAAGTCACCTTTAAGACCAAGATAAGTAGAGCCAAGATCTGATACCAAATGAAATTTAAGTAGGCACACTAAGAAGTGGGGGGGGGGGGGTTAATAAGTGTAGGAACAAACAATGTTAAACTTTTGAACAAATAAAAATTCTTTTGGATATTCAATGCAGGAGGCTGGATTCCAAATCCTTATAGACCAAAGTGTTAAGACAAAATGTTAAGTTAATTTAAAACTTGCAAAATGCGTAATTTAAAGACTTTAGCCTTTTTCAAAATATGATTATGTGAATACAATTTGCTGCATCAATTTAGTATATTTATAGTTATTGAATGCAGGCAGCTGTATTAATGGTTAGCCGAATGATGAGAAAATTTAGCAAACAGACGAACACAAGAATTTTTATGTACTTCAACTACTACCCTCTATAATAGTAGCCCAATCCACATCCAATACCACTTAGTATCGGAGATTCACTTTTATTAATCAACTTCAATTACAATATAAGTTTCAACCACTTGAGCACCTTTGCTCCTTGTACACCTATGCACTCTCAAGCACATATGCTTTCTTCGAACTTGTTTGTAACAATACCGTAATCCAAACCAGATTACAACACTGATTTATATAATATCAATTGTATGAGAAATTAAACTACAAATAGAGGTCTATTGATCAAAGAAATTTATCACTTAACAATGAAAGGCTCTAGTATGCAATGATGAGCAAGCAAGAAAGATATTACCAGATTATATGTTATAATATCACCTCGGAAATCAACCTCAGAAACTTCTTCAAAAAGATCGTGATTAGCAGTAGGAAGAAGATAGAGAAGAAACACACGTACTATTATCTATGTATATTAAAGGCAGTATGTATTTCTTAATTTTTCTTATCAATAGACTTTGTTCTCTTATAGGCTAACTTAGTAAGTTACCGTTGCATGATCACATATTCTGTAAGTGATCGTTTGAGACAAATTGTACAAATCATGCATTTGATGTAATATCCTGATTATTTGCCTATCACAATATGATCAAGTCTCTTTTCCAGTTATATGGCTATCGTAGAACACTATTATGATCAAAAAGAGATATTTCGCTGAAGTCATGATATATATCAGTGATTGATAAAAAGTTTAGGCCTGATTGAGTAACCATCACGTGGTGACAACATATCTTTTATAACTCCCATTTTATATCCCGTATTGTTATAAAAGAATATGTAGATTCGCTATGTGTATCAGCAGCTTAATTATAGGCAATCCAATAATACATTAATTACCTTTCCATATCATGCAATATTCCAGAAACATCCACTAACATATTACTATATGTGATTTACCAGAAAGTGGGTCGGTGGGAATAGCTAATAGTTTTCCTTGGATAATGAAGCATGATTTAAGGCAATTACTTTTAAACACTTTCTTCATGATCTTAGTGTATCTTTCACACGGATTATGGTAACAATATTTAGCTTAACTTGTTAAACATTTTTAACTCCGGATTAATAAATGATCAAAGTAATTATATGTATATATGTAATGCATATGCCCTAAAAGCCTTGTATTTACAAGTAATTAATGCTAAGATCTTACATATATTTCTTAGGACTCCAAGTGCCGTTCATCCTTCAGAGACTTTAAGTCTTTATATTTTCCTCCTCGATGTTCCTGTAATGCCATTTCCTTTCCTGAAATTTCATAGAGCATGATTAGAGGAATAATATGGTCATCATCAAAACATTTAGGATGGAGTATGACATAAGTCAACATGACATAACTAATTTTTAATAATTGGGGTTTGATGTTGATAAGAATTGGAAATGTGATTTAAATGCTACTACCTCATGTTACGTGTTAGTAAAGATTTCAGTTGTGCTATGTGATTAGTATGATTAAACCTAGAGTTAAAGAATGTAAGATGGATGTGTAACTAAGCAATTTGGTCTCGTTGTGGCTAATTGAGATTGTGATTCTAAATGACATATATGTAGGATAATTAGAGAACGTGAATTATAATTTTATAGCTTACGCACGAGGCAAATTCCCTAACCTTTGCTACGTTATTATTCAGCAAGATTTTCTTTTAACCATTATTTTGTTATACTTATGCAAGTCTCCTAACCCTACTTTTACGTTATGCTAGTCTTAAATCAATTATTCAACTGAGCAAGTTCTCTAACCCTAATCCTTCTTTATGCAATTTCCTATTCCTATATTATTATTGTTATGCAATTTCTTTAACCTTAATTTATTGTTAAACAAGTTAATTAATATTTTCTTACTCATTCCAAGTAAGATTGCTTTGGTCATTCAAATTATGTAATTTTATTGTAAGCATTATCTTGTTGTAAAGTCTTTGTTCAGCTATGAATAATTGTTGTTTGATCTTTGATCACCAATGTCATTGTACAATCTTACATTGTTATACTGAACTCTTAGTTGACTAGAGATCCTTCTATTGATTCAACTAATCCTTAGTTGATGAATGCTCTATAAACTAAATTACCCTTAAAGTCAACCCAAACCAAACTTCCTTTGGTTTGCTTATATACTCGATGATCAACACTTGTTCATTTATAACCCATTGAGACTTTATCTCTTTTTGGTTCGTTGTTATACTTTATTCATGATGATATTGTAATTGAACTCTTGAGTAGTTATTGATCCTTATTTGATTCAACCAGTACTTGGTTGATGAACATTCTAAAGATCTAGAATTCCTTTGAAGTTAATTCCAAACCAAACTTCCATTGGTACGAAACCTAATGATCTAAGCTGAGACGAACAACCCTATATCAGGGGATTATTTTGGAGCTACGCAATATCGTTAAAATGTTTGCGCAATACATAGTACAAATGGCTGATCACCTGGAGTATGAGATGGTGGTCCACATAGTAGTTTAGACTGATAAATGTTATAGTAGAAACACTTGTTAACCTAGGACATAGATAATGGTTATAGTCTTTTAGACTGTGAAAGGTTAAAGTAGAAATACTTGACAACCTAGAACATAGTTCGTGGTCTCATGACCCTCAGTGTATTCCTTATTGATATTTGTTATTTGAATAAAAAGTTCATTATTCCTTTGAACTCATAGCTCTTGAATTAAAGCTTAATGCTTCCGATAAGAATATATTACCAACTAAAGCTTAGTTAATTTTCATTCATACACTATTATTGGAAACTATTCTTCTTGTGGGCAATTATTTGCTCACTCTTGCGCAAAATAATGCAGAGGAGATCAAGAAGTCTAAAGAGCTTTCTACAAGCAAGGACAAGGGCAAGATACTTGAATAGATGGTGTTTAGTTTACTGTTTATTGGTTTAATATTATGTAATAGACTTGATTATGCCTATGTTTATTTGTTCCGCTGATGATGTATTAATAAAGGTTAGATGAACTGGGATTTCTTTGAGATTATGTAACCCTTTAATGGGAAGATTATCTATTATGCTTGTGAAATTTATTTATAGCCTTTGTTTTATGGGTAGATAGATGTAATTTTATGTAATAGTGAACACCAGATCTGTAGAATTGAAGTACCCAGATTTGGGGGTGTCATAGGTTTTGTTCTTGGAAGTGGCGCGGACGCGCCACTTCGGCAACAGACCAGGACTAAGCTATTCTCTACAGAGCTCGAAATTCATATATCAAAGTTAACTTATCATACACTTAATTTACTATGAACTGATTCCAAACAACCTGATCAAGTCTGTATCTAAATCATATTACAAATATTCATCAAATAAATTTGATTTCCAAAACGTTGGAAATAAAACCTCTCATAAGCATTCTAACATATAAGCAATAAGCATGCTCTTAAAATCTTATTTTCAAAGCATCATGAATATATTTTAATATATGTTCCACATTCAACAAATTTTCAGAAATCAAATCACATAACTTCTTTCGCATATATAACCCAATTCCCAAATTATAAAGAAGAATTGCCTTGCTAAGCTTTTAATTTTTTGTTTGGATGACTTCAATCCAAGATACTGTACTATGATCCTTCTTTAATATCAATTGCTTAACCCACCTCTTTGAGGAAAGCCAAAGTATTAAGCTTTTTATCTTAATATGGAGAGATTGATTGAATGAGTTCATCTTAATATGATCCTTCTTTAATATCAATTCCTTCAAATCTAATAACTCCGTCATTATCGATTTTAAATTTATTTTCTTTTCCTTCAGAAATCTTTTCTTTCAACTTGTTGCACTCCTCATCTCTGAGTTATACTTCCTTGATTTTATCCAATAAAGTTGGATAAGTCTCCATTAAATATAACCTCTCTTTCGTTTCTTGTGGAAGTCTAACTTCCAACTCCATTCTCTCCATTGCTGTTATTAGCTCGTCCGGAGCTGTTAACATCATCAAGTTTTCGCGAACCTTCCTACTTAAAGCGTCGACCATAAAGGACTTCACAATTATAATCCTTAATCAACTTTAACCATCTTCTCTGTCTCATATTCAACTCTTTCTGTGTGAAAATATATTTCAGACTTTTATGATCTGTATATATTTCATATTTTTCTCTGTACAGATAATGCCTCTAGATTTTCCAAGCAAAAACTACTACTACCAATTCCAAATCATGAGTAGGATATCCCTTCTAATAATCTTTCAACTATTGTGATGAGTACACAATAACTTTCCCATGCTGCATAAGCACACATCCAAGTCTCTTATGCGACGCATAACTATATAAACCAAATTCCATGTTCATCTGGCAATGACAACAATAGCGCTTCACTTAACCTTTTCTTGAGTTATTGACAACTTGTTTCACATTTCTCTGTTCAGATAAACTTTACGGCATTTCTTATCAAATTATGTAGTGGATTAGCTATCTTTGAAAATCTTGTATGAATCTTTGATAGTAACATGCTAACCCTAGGAAACTACTCACTTCAGTAAGCGTTTTATGTTGGTCCTAATTCATTAATGTCTCCACTTTCGCTGGGTCTATGAAAATCCCATTCTTGTCAATCACATGACCCAAAACCTAAACTTTTCTAGCCAAAATTCACACTTCCTGAATTTAGCATATAACTTTTCCTTCCTTAGTGTTTCCAACGCTATTCTTAGTTGCTCTGCATGATCATTCTGTGTCTTGGAGTAGACTAGAATATTATCTATGAACACTACCAAAAACTTACCCAAGTATGGTTTAAATACCCTATTCATCATATCCATAAATGCAGCAGGCGTATTTATCAATCCAAAAGACATTACCAAAAACTCGTAATGACCATAACGAGTTCTGAATGCTGTCTTCAGAACATCTTCATCTCTTACCTTCAACTGACGATAACCAATCCTCAAATCTATCTTTGAAAAAATCTTGTCCCTTTCAATTGATCAGAAAGATCGTTGATCCTGGGCAACATATATTTATTCTTAATTGTTACTTTTTTCAACTCCTTGTAGTCGATATAAAGTCTTAACGATCCATTTTTTTTCTTTACAAACAACACTGGCGCTCCCTAAGGAGACGTACTTGGTCGAATGTATTTTTTATCCAGTAACTCTTGTAACTGTATCATTAATTCTTTTATTTCAACTGGAGCCATTCTTTATGGTGCTTTTGAAATTGGTGTTATATCAGGTACTAAATCAATAACAAATTCAATTTCTCTGTTTGGTGGAAGACCTGGTAGTTCATTTGGGAAAACATCCGCAAATTCATTTACAACCTCAATCTGATCTATCTTTGCTCCTTTTTTTTATTATCCACTACGTATGCTAGATATCCTACACAATCTTTTTTTTAACAACTTCTTATGTTCGTAGGGGTTTTTAAATTTACTAAAGGCTTTCCTAAACATTTATCAAATTCATAAGACATAAAAGAACAAGATGTTCCCAAATCAAACAACACATAAGCATTTATATTGTTTATCGAGGCGATACATGAAACTACTTCCTTTGATGCCACTGTATCCTTCACCGTCATGTTGAAGGTTTTGACAGTCGATTTGTTTAGTATAGTTGTACCTATTGTAACTACTTTGCTGTTATTTCCCTGGTTGCTAATTCCTCTCTCTGTTTTCTTCTTTGGATATTTCCTGGCTAAGTGATCCATTGATCCACAAAAAAAACATCCAAAATTATTTTTTAGATTGGAACAGTTAGGAGAGATGTGTCCCTCATTTCTACACTTGTAACAGACTGTCTTTCCTTTTAGAAAAATACTAGAATGACTCTTCCCACAATTCTCATATGGTTCAAATTTTCTTTTCTGTTGATCCCCTTGAACATTTCTAGTGTTACCAAAATTATTTCACTTTATTTTCTTATTCCAACCACTGCCGCCTTCTATCTTAACTGGCCCTTCTATCTTTCCTTTATTCTTCTTCTCTTTATTGTACACATTTATGGCTTCACTACCACCCTCAACTATTATTACTTTTTCTAGGATTGTACCAAATGATCTAATCTGTAATACTGATAACTTGTTATACAACCAAGGATTCAAACCTTGTTCAAAATGTCTCTCTTTCCTTTCTTCGGTGTCCACCTAATGTGGAGAAAACTGTGCCAATTCATTAAATTTAACCGCGTATTGTGATACCGACATATCCCCCTGTTTCAATTCCAGAAATCGGATTTCCATATGACTTTGTATGCCCAGAGGGATTTAGTTCTCAAAGAAAATCTCTATAAAACTTTCCCAACTTATTAATCCCTCACCTGCTCATTTCTTATTTGCTTCCCACCAAAAATTTATTTCTCCCTTAAGCATGTAAGCAGCAAACGAAGTTTTCTACACGTCGCTCCCCTAGATATTTCAAAGGCTTTCTTTATTTCCTTGATCTAGGACTGAGCCTTTATAGGATCAGTGGTCCCTCTAAATTCTGGGGGTCCTAAACTCTTAAAATCTTTAAAATTAGCAACATGTACTGCTGGTGGTTCTATATTTGCATTCGGTTGAAGGGGATTTCTTTTCTAGAAAACTCCCATCAATAAGTATACACATTATTACATCAGGTTTTCTTGACCCTCATTCCTATTTTCATTCACATTATGGGATTCTTCATCCCTATTCCTATTCATTGGTCTCCTATGACATCTTCCTCTTAGCGGCATTTTCTATTTAATAAAAATTTATTATTATTAAACTATTCATTTCTTTTAACATTTTCATATAATGTAAAGCAATATCATTCATTACAAAACATATTTAATATTATTTTATATTAAACTTGCTTCTTTACATTCTTAGCATTGTACATTCTTTCTTTTCTAATAGCTCCACTGGCTATTCTCATACATATAGCGTTCACTGCTATTTACATATCATTTCTAGTTCCTTACCAAAAGGATTTTTACATATCCTTAATCCTTAACTATTATCAAGTTAGGATTCTCAAAAAATATCCCAATACTTACTACAAAAGTTGGGATACATAGTCATTACACACATTCTACAATATATAAATCATTTACATCATATATGTACACATAGTGTTACACAAAATCACATAGCATAACTTAGTTGGCCCTATCCTGCCCAACTGCTATAGTACTAACGCGCTCCTCCTCGGTAATGGTAATCACCCGAGCGCGAGAAATAAAATGTCAGAATTGGCCAATCTAGTTTGGATAGGCCCATAATGTGGTCTGTACATGTTCCATAGAGGTCGTGTATGCATAGTTCATCAAATGCACCCTCTGGTTGTATGCCCTTAGCTCATCCTCTAACAGATATACTCATTGTTCAGTCAATTCCTGCCTATGCAGGTCAACAGTCCTCACATTTTGTAACTCATGATAATCCACTTGCCATTCTTGAACTTTTGCCTCAAAATATTGGGCTTGGTTCTCCGCAGTTTGAAGTTTAGCAGTCAAATCTCGATTTTGGTCCATCAGATGATGAACCATAGCTCTTAACTGTATAAGAGAATCTTCCATTTCATGATGAACATCCTCTACTGTATTGGCCTCTATGGCCTCTTCTAGTTCCTCCACAAACACTACTTTTTGTGGATCTTCTTCCTCATCAGAATCAGAGTCTATTTCTATCACCTGTATTGGTGCTGGCACAGGTAATTGAGCTTCCGACTACAGAACGATCTGCTCCTCATCTTTTATCTTCTCTTCATGAACTCCCGCTAACTATACGCAAATAAATAACTCGATTAATACATAATATAAGTTATATATACAGATAACAAATAACAATTTATTTAAGTTATTTTGTTTAACATTTTACAATGAACTTCCGCATTCCATCTCTTTCAAACTCTATATGAGTTATTAACTTTCTAACTGTCTAGTTTGCCTACGGTTATAGCCCAAGGTTTCCCAACCTAAGGTTTCTAACCTAAAACTTTTATACCAACTTGTGACGCCCCCAGATCTGGGTACTTTCAAACCCATATTCAGTGCTCCACGATACCAATCATTCAACATACTAATTTATTAAACTTAATAAAATTATTACATCAGAGTCTTTCTAACCCAGGTACGTTGACCTTTAATTGCTTCTTTACATGATAGTTATTGTAAATACATCACAAAATATTATATATTACATATCATCATCTCTAATTAATTCACTAAGTTTGCCCTTTCCTTTGTCTTTTCTTGAACCTTCTACAGGGCCTTGCTTAGCTGAAAACACTTATAATAAAGAAAGAATGAGAATTCAATTACTCAACAAGTAATAACATTTATACACATCTTAGCAAGAAATAAATGTTTTCTTAAAGACATGCTTTGATAGTAGAACAATTACTGTAAAGCCATTGGAAAAAATTTGACTTATTTGCATTCTTGAAACAACATAACAACTTTTGAATTGCCCATGAACATTCATTTTCATTTCTTGAAAAGGTTCTATCAGAAATTCATCTGTGAACCATTTTGTCTTACGGGCAGGTGGGTGATAAGCCCTGTATTGATCAATACTATCTTTTGGAACAACATTTGTGTTCATCATCATCGCTCCCAGAGCGCAACATAAAAATTTCCCAATTCAGGGATGTTCATTCTTAGACTGGAGTCCCAACTAAATTAATATAATTGGACATCTTAAACTGTGACGCCCCCAAAATTAGGTATACATCACCCATCTTGGGTCGTCAGATACATAGTACAGAATACAAATACAACTTATTAATACAACTGTCGTGTACAATACGATAAAACATAAACTGTGAGTTTGAATACAAATATTGTCTTCTAGAGAGTATTCATACTCAAAAGGAGTCCTCATTACATTTATTAACACACTATTACATAGAATAGTGAGGACTACTAACTAATACTATCATTCGGACCATCACTCCGTTCCCCGACTTGCCCCAGCTACGTTCTCATTTCCTGAAGAGAACAGTGAAAGAAATGGTGAGCTCAACTAGCCCAGTAAAAAATATTATGACTAAGATAATGCAGAATAAATTATCATTAGCCTTCAACAATGTTAAACTGATAAAATATAATAGACATCAAGTTTAACTGCAGCGGAACAAGCAATCCATTAAAAGAGTCAAGTAGAAAATAAACTCTATTATCTTTTATGATTTAAAAGATTTTTCAACACTGTAATCGCTGGGACTCAGCTTAATAAAATAATCCACATCATCGAATCACCCCTGCACTACGGCCAATGATATTCGTGTATTCATTAATGGTCATGATCATGCCAACAACTGTCCATCAATGCACTACGGGCCAATGAGGACTTTTACCACATCATTTGTAATATTACGGTCATGATTATACCGAATAATCCCTGATCATAATCATACCAAGTACATCTATGCACTACAGGCCACAGATGACTTTCAACATTTTATAAACATGAGGATGATGACAATGATATAAGAATTCAATAAAACAAGTTCAAGGATTAATTTATCCAAGAATTAACAACGTCCAAATTGTCAACATGATACTGCTTTGTGGAGTAAAATTCAAGAATGCTTAGAAGAATATTTTCATGAAAAGATACTGGATGAAACACAATTATCAAGGATATTCCACAAATTTCATTGAGTATAAAAGTTAAAACTTAACCAACTGAGTATAATAAAGAATGGAATAACAAAAGAAATCACCATGCATGCGATAGACCGCACAGACAGGTTATTCCAACAGAATAATAAATAATGGAACCAGGTCCGGCGTTAAACGCACAGACAGGATATTCAACAGAATAATAATAAAGACGGAACCAGGTCCGGTGTAAAACACACAGACAAGATGTTCCAACAGAATAATAATAAAGACGGAACCAGGTCCGGTGTAAAACACACAGACAAGATGTTCCAACAGAATAATAATAAAGACGGAACCAGGTCCGGTGTAAAACACACAGACAGGATGTTCCAACAGAATAACAGAAGAATGTCACCAAGTATAGGGTAGACCGCGTATACAGGTTATTCTAACATAATAATAAAAAATGGAATAACAACAATTCTCTTCATGAATAAGAAAGAATAATACCCCTTACCGTTTTAAAGAAGAGCTGAAATAAGGAAGTAGTTAAGTAGCAGAATACTCTTCTTCTCTCTCTCTATAGTTTCTCTCTATAGTTTCTCTCTCTAGAGTTCAGTGAATTCGTAAGAAATAATGAAGGAATGAGCTGCTATTTATAGAAAAATAGAATGCATAGTAACTAATCTATGAACGGTCCAGATTGATTACTTTAATCTGACGGTCCATATTTAAAGAAATTTTTTTAAATAAAATATAATATATTCTATTTATAGAATAACTTTAATAAAGTATTCTGTTTTATATAAAAAGATGTTTCTGTTTTATTACGTTAATAATAAGAAAAAAACAAAACGTCATTATCGCTAAATAATTCATATTATTAATTGACAATAATTGAATCAAACTGAGTGACTTCTCACATAAGCATTAATAATCAATACCGTGTGCTACTATGCAACAACACGTATTACTGTACTTTTACTACCGAGTAGTTCAACAGTATCAATGGTAAAACTTCCGTCGTTATTTTTAATAAAATATTTTTGTCGTTTTCTCAATCCGATAATAATTCTGTTGTGGGGTTCACCAATGATTGTGCCGTTGTACGAATATTTCCTGTTAAAACGAATATTCTCCGACCAATCGAATATTATATAACAACTTGTGTACTTTGCAAAATTTATAAATATTACCCATAACTATAACATTATATCAAATTAACTTCATAATATTCAAAAATAATATTTATAGAAAATTCATCTTTATTTATAAAAGTTGGGGTCTTACAACCTCCCATTCTTATGAAATTTCGCCCTCGAAATTAGGGTACGCACCTGGTATGTCGAAGAGGTAAGGATACCTTGATTTCATTTCAGATTCTAACTCCCAAGTCATTTCCTCAACATCGTGGTTTCTCCACAAAATTTTGACTTGAGGTATAACCTTGGAGCATAGAATATGTTCCTTCTTATCCAAGATTTGAACATGAACTTCTTCATACGTCAAATCCTCCGCTATTTCGTCCGGTTCTAACTCAATAATGTGGTTCGGGTCTTTCACATATTTGCGTAACATGGATATGTGAAAAACGTTATGAACACGAGACATACTTGGCGGTAAAGCGAGTCTATAAGCCACAGTTCCTATTCGATCGAGGATTAAAAATGGACCGATGAATCGAGGATTGAGCTTTCCTCTCTTTCCAAATCTCGTAACTCCTTTCCATGGAGCAACACGTAAGAACACATGATCTCCTATATCAAATTCCACGTCCTTTCGATGAAGATCAGCATAACTCTTTTGTCGATCTTGTGAGGTTTTTATACGTTGTCGGATCATTTGAATCTTTTCTGTAGTCATACGTACCAACTCCGGTCCCAACAACGTTGCTTCACCCACCTCATCCCAGCATACTGGAGAACGACATTTTCTTCCATACAATGCTTCGAATGGAGCCATGCCAATACTTGCTTGATAACTATTGTTGTAGGAAAACTCCACCAATGATAAGAACTTATCCCAACTTCCCTTGAAGTCAAGGACACAGAGTCTTAATAAATCTTCCAGAGTTTGAATAGTCCTCACTGATTGTCCGTCCGTCTGAGGATGATATGCCGAACTAAATCGTAAATCTGCACCCATAGCTTTTTGTAAGCTAACCCAAAATCGTGAAGTGAATCTTGGGTCTCGGTCAGAAACTATGGATACTGGCATACCATGTAGTCTTACAATCTCGTTCATGTACATACGAACAAGACGTTCAAGTGTATAAGTTTCTCGTATCGGTAAGAAATGAGCAGACTTGGTCAATCTATCAACAATGACCCAAATCGCATTTATACCTTGAGAAACATTAGGAAGACCGGTAACGAAATCCATGGTAATGTGCTCCCACTTCTATTCTGGAATTTCAAGTGGTTGCAATGGACCTTTTGGTACTTGATGCTCCGCTTTGACTCGTTGACAAGTTAGACACCTTGAGATAAACAGCGCTATCTCTCTCTTCATATTGCTCCACCAAAATATATGACGAAGATCATGATACATTTTGGTACTTCCAGGATGGATTGCAAACGGTGTGTTGTGCGCCTCCATCATGATTTCATACTTTAAATCAGGGTCGTTAGGAACACAAAGTCTGGAGTTGACTCGAAGTATTCCTTCTTCATCGATTCTTGCTTCCGGCATAGCACCTTCTTGCACTTTCTTCCTCATACGCATCAGCTCCAGGTCTGTAGCTTGAGCAGCTTTAACTTTATCGATTAAAGTTGGTTCTACTCGTATATTCGCCATCAACACATGGGTCCCTGGAGTCTTTAACTCTATCTCCATCCTTTGCAAGTCACACAAAATGGGCCTTTGTGTTGACAATATCGCACTCGTACTTGCATATGGTCTTCTACTCAATGCGTCAGCTACCACGTTCGCTTTTCCAGGATGATATTGAATGGTATGATCATAATCTTTCAACAGTTCAAGCCAACGTCGTTGTCGCATGTTGAGTTCCTTTTGAGTGAAGAAATATTTGAGGCTTTTATGATCCGTAAAGATCTCCACCTTCTCCCCATACAAGTAATGCCTCCAAATTTTAAGTGCAAAGACAACAGCTACCAACTCTAGATCATGAGTAGGATAATTCCTCTCATATTCCTTGAGTTGTCTTGATGCATAGGCTATGACTTTTCCATGTTGCATGAGAACGCATCCCAACCCTTTGCTCGAAGCATCACTGTAGATGACAAATCCCTCCGAGCCAGATGGTATTGTTAGAACAGGTGCTGAAATGAGTCTCCTCTTGAGTTCTTGAAAACTCTTCTCACATTCTTCGCTCCAACCGAACTTTGTATCTTTTCGAGTCAGCTGAGTTAGTGGAGTAGCGATCTTCCACGAATCTCCGATAATAACCAGCTAAACCAAGAAAGCTACGTACTTCGGTCACTGATTTAGGTTGTTCCCAGCTTTGAATAGCTTCAATATTTGCCGGGTCAACAGATATTCCACGACTTGATACTACATGCCCAAGGAATGCTACCTCCTCCAGCCAGAACTCGCATTTCTTTAACTTGGCATAAAGCTTGTATTCACGAAGCTTTTGGAGTACCAGCCTCAAGTGTTGCTCATGATCTTCACGACTTTTGGAATAAATAAGGATGTCATCAATAAAGACGACCACAAAGTGATCCAAATATTCCTTGAATACCCGGTTCATCATATCCATGAAGGCAGCAGGAGCATTAGTCAATCCAAAGGACATGACTAGGAATTCATAATGCCCGTACCGAGTTCTGAAAGCCGTCTTTGGAATATCCTCAGTTCTAACCTTCAGCTGATGATATCCAGAACGAAGATCGATCTTTGAAAAGAATTGTGCTCCTTGCAACTGGTCAAACAGGTCATCAATACGTGGCAATGGGTACCTGTTTTTTATGGTGACAAGATTCAACTCCCGATAATCAATAGAAAGTCGCATACTTCCATCTTTCTTCTTCACGAATAGAACAGGAGCACCCCAAGGAGAAGTACTAGAACGAATAAAGCCAATGTCTAACAATTCCTGCAGTTGGATCTTTAACTCCTGAAGTTCAATAGGAGCCATTCGATATGGGGCTTTGGAAATGGGTTTTGTACCGGGTTCAAGGTCGATACAAAATTCAATTTCACGCTCTGGGGGTAGGCCAGAAAGTTCTTCAGGGAATACGTCAGGAAATTTATTAACAATAGAAATATCATTCAAAACTGACGTATTTTTGTTTAGATCCGTGACATGAGCTAAGAAAGCTTGACATCCGTTTTTCAATAAACGAATAGCTTTATGGCTTGAGATGACAGCGATTGATTTTAATGGTTTGGTTGCTTGAATTCGCATAATAGGTCGATTAGGAATATGAAAGCTAACAACCTTACGAAAACAATCAATTTTTGCATGATGAGTAGTTAACCAATCAATCCCTAGAATCACGTCAAATGCAAGTATTTTTAATGAAATAAGATTGACAGGTAATGTGTGGGTACCAACTTGGACCAAAAAAGACTTATAAACCGTAGATGTAATGAAGGTTTCTCCCAATGGAGTTTCAACAGATAAATCAAAGTCTAATTTCTCCGGAGTCAAATTTAATCGATGAGCGCAAGTAGAAGAAATAAAAGAATAGGTAGAACCGGTATCAAATAAAGTATAGACTTCATTAGAGTTTATGGTAAGCTTACCCGTGATGACCTCATTCGGGTTCCTTGCTTTCTGAGAGGTCACAACAAACGCTCTCCCTTGCACTACCGGTTTTGACTTTTCTGGGACGGCCTTTGGTGTCTCCATCTGGCTGAACTTGTTTTTGGTAAACGACAAAATCGAGCTAAATGACCTTCTCTTCCACAATTATAACATGCTTTAGACGGCATCGCGCAGTTTGGACTGATGTGCCCCTCCCCTCCGCATTTGAAACATATGATAGGTGGTCGTTCTCCTTCCTTAACAACGGGTGTTGGTGCTGACGTCTTTCCATCATTGTTGAATTTCCTCTTCTTGAAATGACCATTCTTATTGTTTTGGCCCTGATTACCACCGAAGTGGTTACCATTTCTGGCCTGTTGATTCTCTCCACGCTTGTTGTCACTGCTTCGATGACTGCTCTCACTGGTATTATCATTTTGCCTACTGCTCTCTTTTGGTTGCGTTGACTCGTTATCGCGATCCACTAACTGAGCCCTATTCACAACATCTGAATACAAACACAGTTTACGAGAAATAAGATGTTGACGTATCTCAGGTTTCAAATCTCGCAAAAACATTCGCGTCATTCGCTCTTCATTATCCACCAAGTGGGACGCAAACCGGGACAACTCAGCAAATTTAGCCTCATACTGCAACACGGTCATATTATTCTGCTCCAATTTGATGAACTCCACCTCCTTCATGTGATGAACACTTTCGGGAAAGTATTTGTTATTGAACAGCTCTTGGAACTTCTCCCAAGACATCTTCAGTGCGGCAGGTTAAGTACGCTTAATCGATTCCCACCAGTAATCTGCCCCTCCTCGCAACATAAAGGCGGCAAAGGGAACCTTTTGCTCCTCGGAGCATCCCAAGACATCAAATATTTTGGTGATCTGCTTTATCCATGTTTTCGCTATAAGTGGTTTTGGCTCTCCCTTAAACTCCGGTGGTCCCAGCTCCTTGAACTGTTTAGCGGTGACCGTCCGAGAGTTTTCAGTGTTTCCACCTACATTTTGGACATGAGCCGTTCTCGCCTGCGATTGTATGAACTGCATAAAGCTTTTGAACATTTCATCATTCATCATCTGGTCAGTGTTGTTGTTTGAATGAGGATTGTCACCTTCCTGATGCACATTATCTTGATTATTGATATGTGGTGAATCAACAGTCGCCTGTGCTCCATTGCTATTCTCAACATTCTCGGATGCCATTTTCAGATACTGCCACAAAATAAAAGTTAATTGATATGTCATATATTATCCTTATATTATGACCGACCAATTAAAAACCATGCAAATAAACTTAGGTAGGTCATACTAGCGAAGGAATTCCCCGTCTCTCCCCTCCTAGTTCTATTCTCACATCTTAGCCAGGGATCATATCCCTAAGCTCTGATACCAACTGTGACGCCCCCAAAATTAGGTATACATCACCCATCTTGGGTCGTCAGATACATAGTACAGAATACAAATACAACTTATTAATACAACTGTCGTGTACAATACGACAAAACATAAACTGTGAGTTTGAATACAAATATTGTCTTCTAGAGAGTATTCATACTCAAAAGGAGTCCTCATTACATTTATTAACACACTATTACATAGAATAGTGAGGACTACTAACTAATACTATCATTCGGACCATCACTCCGTTCCCCGACTTGCCCCAGCTACGTTCTCATTTCCTGAAGAGAACAGTGAAAGAAATGGTGAGCTCAACTAGCCCAGTAAGAAATATTATGACTAAGATAATGCAGAATAAATTATCATTAGCCTTCAACAATGTTAAACTGATAAAATATAATAGACATCAAGTTTAACTGCAGCGGAACAAGCAATCCATTAAAAGAGTCAAGTAGAAAATAAACTCTATTGTCTTTTATGATTTTAAAGGTTTTTCAGCACTGTGATCGCTGTGACTCAGCTTAATAAAATAATCCACATCATCGAATCACCCCTGCACTACGGCCAAGGATATTCGTGTATTCATTAATGGTCATGATCATGCCAACAACTGTCCATCAATGCACTACGGGCCAATGAGGACTTTTACCACATCATTTGTAATATTACGGTCATGATTATACCGAATAATCCCTGATCATAATCATACCAAGTCCATCTATGCACTACAGGCCACAGATGACTTTCAACATTTTATAAACATGAGGATGATGACAATGATATAAGAATTCAATAAAACAAGTTCAAGAATTAATTTATCCAAGAATTAACAACGTCCAAATTGTCAACATGATACTGCTTTGTGGAGTAAAATTCAAGAATGCTTAGAAGAATATTTTCATGAAAAGATACTGGATGAAACGCAATTATCAAGGATATTCCACAAATTTCATTGAGTATAAAAGTTAAAACTTAACCAACTGAGTATAATAAAGAATGGAATAACAAAAGAAATCACCATGCATGCGATAGACCGCACAGACAGGTTATTCCAACAGAATAATAAATAATGGAACCAGGTCCGGCGTTAAACGCACAGACAGGATATTCTAACAGAATAATAATAAAGACGGAACCAGGTCCGGTGTAAAACACACAGACAGGATGTTCCAACAGAATAGTAATAAAGACGGAACCAGGTCCGGTGTAAAACACACAGACAAGATGTTCCAACAGAATAATAATAAAGACGGAACCAGGTCCGGTGTAAAACACACAGACAGGATGTTCCAACAGAATAACAGAAGAATGTCACCAAGTATAGGGTAGACCGCGTATACAGGTTATTCTAACATAATAATAAGAAATGGAATAACAACAATTCTCTTCATGAATAAGAAAGAATAATACCCCTTACCGTTTTAAAGAAGAGCTGAAATAAGGAAGTAGTTAAGTAGCAGAATACTCTTCTTCTCTCTCTCTATAGTTTCTCTCTATAGTTTCTCTCTCTAGAGTTCAGTGAATTCGTAAGAAATAATGAAGGAATGAGCTGCTATTTATAAAAAAATAGAATGCATAGTAACTATTCTATGAACGGTCCAGATTGATTACTTTAATCTGACGGTCCATATTTAAAGAAAAATCTTTTAAATAAAATATAATATATTCTATTTATAGAATAATTTTAATAAAGTATTCTGTTTTATATAAAAAGATGTTTCTGTTTTATTACGTTAATAATAAGAAAAAAACAAAACGTCATTATCGCTAAATAATTCATATTATTAACTGACAATAATTGAATCAAACTGAGTGACTTCTCACATAAGAATTAATAATCAATACCGTGTGCTACTATGTAACCACACGTATTACTGTACTTTTACTACCGAGTAGTTCAACAGTATCAATGGTAAAACTTCCGCCGTTATTTTTAATAAAATATTTTTGTCGTTTTCTCAATCCGACAATAATTCCGTTGTGGGGTCTACCAATGATTGTGCCGTTGTACGAATATTTCCTGTTAAAACGAATATTCCCCGACCAATCGAATATTATATAACAACTTGCGTACTTTGTAAAATTTATAAATATTACCCACAACTATAACATTATATCAAATTAACTCCATAATATTCAAAAATAATATTTATAGAAAATTCATCTTTATTTATAAAAGTTTGGGTCTTACATAAACCATATCAACAATAATATTTCAAGACTTATTATAAAAGAAATGAAATAATTTAATTTGTGTCTAGCCGAAATAATTGGCTTAGACTTCTTTTCAATAGTTTATGCATACTGTAATTCAATAAGTATACATCATATCAATAAAATTATTTCCAATAAATTGATTCAAATATAACATCCTGATTACATAATAAAAATGTAAAAGCTTAAACAGTTGCTTAAAAATAAACAAGGTTTGGATACTTGCCTTATACGTAGGCTACGCTTACAATTTATAGTCTTAGCTTATCTTCTTTTTCACGTATCCTACATTATTCATATTCACATATAGATACACATTAGTTATAAAGTCCATCTCATGATCAGATACATATACTTTGTTACATAAACAGGTAATCATGTTTAGCATGTATTCAATTCATATTCACATACATAAAACACATTGGTTCCTATCTTGTTTTCCATTCCATTTAAGAAATCTCTTGAAATCATAGCCTTACATAGTCATTATATGCTTAATCATCTTAAACTTCATATAGCCCTACTACAAAAGCATTAAATACTTTTAAATACACATGCTTCTATCTTTAGATGATCACAAATAGAAAGTCTTACCTGTTTTACAGTGCGGCGCGACCGCGCTACATCTTAGCCTTGGGAGTGGGCGGCTGAGCTACTCCCTGCTCAGCCCAGAACTAATATTTTTAATGTTCCGGTTACTTAGCATCATACTAAATTCTTAAACATATCTTCCAACACATAACAAGTAGATATATAACAGTCTTGAACCCTATTTACCTTTTCATCAAATTGGATTTCCAAACTATATAGTTTCAATTTGAATCCTCTTGCACAAACTAAGGTTAACGTGTTTAATAAACTTCTAACTAAGCCAAATACTATCGCAGGTGTATATAACCCACCATAGGATCATCAAGACTTTACAACTGAAGACCAAGTTAGGCTCATAAGCCTTCCTTTTAAAATTCATTAATTTTTCTTTTCAAAATTTATGTTAACCCAAGCTATCACAATTCAAAACATGCATAACAGGTTTAAGCCCCATACAAAACATATTTTTAAGCACACACAACTCTTATAATTATGCCCAGAACCTCAGAAAGCAAAGGAATTATTTTTCAGTTTCTGAGGACCAACGCGGTCACACTGGTTTTGTTCTTAGAAGTGGCGCGGCCGCGCCACTTCGGCAACAGACCAGGACTAATCTCTGCTCTGCAGAGCTCGAAATTCATACATCAAAGTTAACTTATCATACACTTAATTTACTATGAACTGATTCCAAACAACATGAACAAGTCCTTATCTAAATCATATTGCAAATATTCATAAAATACTTTTGATTTCTAAAACTTTGGAAATAAAACCTCTCATAAGCATTCTAACATATAAATAATAAGCATTCTCTTAAAATCTTATTTTCAAAGCATCATAAATATATTTTAATATAGGTTCCACATTCAACAAATTTACAGAAATCAAATCAAATAATTTCTTTTGCATATATAACCCAATTCCCAAATTATAGAGAAGAATTACCTTGCTAAGCTTTTAATTTTTTGTTTGGATGACTTCAATCCAAGATATTATATTATGATCCTTCTTTAATATCAATTGCTTAACTCACCTCTTTGAGGAGAGCCAAAGTTTTGAGTTTTTTATCTTAGTATGTAGAGATGGATTGAATGAGTTGAGACTTAGATTTCAGAGTAAAGAAACTGAGTTTGAAGAGGTTTGCTTGATTTAATAGGAGGTCTGATCTTGCTCCCCACATAATAAGCTTGATGAATCCTTCAGTTTAAATTTTTATTGAAAAGCCAGTTCCTTCTTCTTGATTGATAACATGAAACGTGGACAGTCCTCTCATACAAACTGTCCATCTCATGCTTGATTTTTAATACTCAGTCTTCCAAAATACAGCACATGCAATATACCTAATATAATTCTCATACTTATTTTATTACGCTCAGTACATATCGCACCAAATATTAAGCACATTAAATATTATAACATAATATTCATAATTCTTTTCCATAAAAATGGAAACTATTTATTAAATAAAAATAATTTATTATATTAAAATAATTTATTTCCCATAAATTTCTTTAAATCCCACAAAATACATCTATCGTATTATAATTTCCTCCAAGAAATTATTTATGTAATAAATATATTTAATATATTTATCACATTGCATTCCATGCATACATTATACCGCAATTATTCTTAAAATATAAATTATAATATTTATCATATCACATACATCCACATATTATACCTCACATAATCACATATACAATGCAATATAATAAACTATTAAAATAAAAATTTATTTTATTAAATCTTTATTTTAATATTATCTGAAAACTTCGAATCGCTACAGTATCAACAAGGTTTATTACACAATCCTTTATTATTTCACAGATGTGTGCAATATCTAGTTTTCTTAGGCTTTTCAGAGCTACCCATATATCGAATTTTTGACCAATGACTCCCAAATCAATTGGTTTTAGGGCACTAGGTGTTGAGACACACCTACGGATCTAATAACTCGAGTAGCAAAGGCCCCAAACTAAACTAGTCAAGTGATTATTTTTTTTATCTGACTTGTGCAATACTCAACTCTCTTAGGCTTTTCAAAGTTACCATTTTAGCGAACTTTCATCCAACGACTCCCAAACCAGTTGGCTTTAGGGCGTTGGGTGTAGAGACACCCATAGGGCTTACTTGTCCGAGTAACAGAGGCCACAAAGTTGAACTAATTCAGCTTTTAATTTTTTTTATAAACACCCCAATGTGTCCCCAAGCTTAGTTTCTTGCTTATTTTTGTCTTCATAGATGTTTTACTAACTTTGTCAATTTTTCCCCAAATTTTCTCACAAGAAGTATATTATGTAAAGATTTGAATTCAGATTGAGCAAATAGTCAATAAAATGTTTTCTTTGTTAACATGAGTTTCAGACTAGTATACTTAATGTCATAGTCAAAGTTATCTCTTAGCATTGGTTTTTTCTCTACTCAAGTCACTACTATCAATCATGTCTTATCATTGCCCAAAATCAGATAACTATGCCATTTACTACTCGATTCATGCAACTAGATGCATAATACACCCTAAAATGCACTTACAAATAGAAACTACCATGTAACATGTAAAATATAACCAAACATGCATAAGTAAACTAAAATAGATATACAACTACTTGACAAAATGCACCCCCAAACTCAGAATATGCAATGTCCTCATTGTGTAAATATCAAGAAGTTAGGAGATACGGACTTCCCTAAATGGTCAAGAGTCGTGCTCGACCTCCTCATCAATGTCTGAATCTAGCGAAGGATAGACTGGCAATGGCTGTAGCTCAAGAAAAAAAAATGGTTCGGCATTCGGGTTCATTTGTGCAAACATTTCTGTCAAAGCTGAATTGAAGTTCGTCTGATAGGCGAATATATGATCTTGCCTCTCTGCCAAACTTCTATTCTGTCTTTCTAATTGTTTAGCCCTTTCATCTATATGTGACTACAAATTTTGAAATTGAGTGCTAAACTTTGCCTTTTGTCGCGGTCTAGAAGTTGTTTCTCCATCATTCGACTCTTGCTCCTCGTCATCATCAGAAGGAGGGTGAATGATAAAATTTACTCCACGTGGATCTGACTCACCTCCTACCCATATCTTATAGCGCTCGATCAAATAATGATCCAAAAGGAGTAAGGGTTGTTGTACAGGCTCATCGGCTCCCCATCTAACACCATCGTGATGCCACAAGCCACAAATGATGGATGGATGTGGTAATCCTCCCTATATATTACCCCTGAAAATCCGTCTAATGGAATGTCCAATCATAATCCCCACATTTATCTTGTAGTCCTTGACAATATCATATAATAGGGGATCCTTTTCCCTTGTTACATCACTCACGTGTTAGGATAGCAAAAGCTTGGCACAAAGGAAGGCATACCAAATTTTTCCATACCGACTTAGATCCTTGCTATAAAAGTATGTAGTACCCCATGCGCCCTTTGATCCAAGTAGATCCAGGTTTATATAACTCAGTCACGATCTTCTCATAATTTGGACCGTTACCAATGTACTGGGAATACTAACAAAATTCTTGTGCTCTCAGATTATAACTCATTGATTTCTTGGGCACTGAAGGATACCATTTTTCCCCGAATCATTACAACATATGGTGCTTTTTCCTCAGCATTAGTGTAAAATTCTTTGACAATTGCAACCACTACCAGTTTTTGCTGATCTGTAAATGTGTTCCATCCTCGTTCCACTATCTGATGCACCATTTCGCCATCCAAAAATTCATCTGGGCGAAGGCTGCGCTCGGGAGTTAGAGCTTTACCCGCTAGATACATATCAAATTTAGTCGTTGCCTTGACACTAACAAACTTTCTCCTGTTATAAGCCCGTGTCGGTGTCGAAGTACGTTCACCCCTGTGTCGTTTAGCAACCATGTACTAATAACCCAAACTTATGCAACAACTGTCAAAACCTATCTTTGAAACAAGTGGTCAAACACCTAGTGTGTTATTAACAAAAATTTATCTCCGCAATTCAACACAACTTGTTTTAGCACAATTTTTTGATAGTATAGCTTTACTACCAATATACACTAATAACCAACTCAAAATTCATCCAATTGAGCCAACAAAAACTCAATTGAGCCAACTTTGGCAATTTAACAGTAAAATTACCCAAACATAAATCCAAATGAACAATTGACAATTTAGAATACCTTGCCCAGTGTTAGAATGTGACGCCCCCAAAATAGGTATACATCACCTATTCTGAATCGCTAAATACATGGTACAAAATTCAAATATAAACTTAATTTATACAACTATTAAGTGTCGTGTAGAATACGACAAAACATAATCTGTGAGTTTTAATACAAATATTGTCTTCTAGACAGTATTCAAACTCAAAATAAGTTCTCATTACAATTATTATCACACTATTTCATAGAATAGTGAGGACTACTAATGCAAACATCTGGACCGTCACTCTGTTCTCCGACTAGTCCCAGCTATATTCTCATTTCCTGAAGAGAACAATGAAAGCAAATGGTGAGCTCAACTAGTCTAGTAAGAAATATTATGATTAAGATAATGTAAAATAAATTATCGTTAGCCTTTAATAATGTTAAACTGATAAAATATAATAAACATCAAGTTTAACTGCAGCGGAACAAGCAATCCATTAAAAGAGTCAAGTAGAGCTTGAAATCTACTATCTTCTATGAATTAAGAGTTTATCATAAATTTTATCGCTGAGACTCAACTTAATAAATAAACCACATCATCGAATAATCCCTACACTATAGGCCAATGACATTCATTAGTATCACGACCACGGATTATCTATGCACTACAGGCCAAGGATATTTGTGTTTTCATCAATGGCCATGATCATGCCAACAACTATCCATCAATGCACTACGGTCCAGTGAGGACTTTTACCATATCATTTGTAACATTACGGTCATGATTATATTGAATAATTCCTGGTCATAATCATACTAATCAATAGTCTATCTATGCACTACGGGCCAAAGATGACTTTCATAACATTATAAGCATGCGGACGATGACAATGATATAAGAATTCAATTAAATGACAGTAAAAGATAGATTTTTAAAGATTTAAAATTTAATTTATCCAGAATTCAATAATGCCCAAATTGTCAACATGATACGGCTTTGTGGAGTGAAATTCAAGAATAATATTGTATCAAAAATGATTTGGACCGAAAAGAAATCAATTTTTGTCATGAATAGTGCCCCGGGTGAATAGTACCCCGTGAATAGTACTTCGAGAATAGTATTTTGTGAATAGTTCTCCGACACGAAAAAGTTAAAACTTATCAAGAATGCTAAGAATAAAATTTCCATGAAAAGATACTGGGTGAAGCGCAACTATCAAGGATATTCTACTAATTTCATAGAGTATAGAAGCCAAAATTTAACAAAATGAGTATAGAATTATGAATACGAAAATGAAATAATATTACTTACATACTACAGAGTATGGAAGAAAATATTATTTCATACGAATGTTGAACAAAAATAATATTCCTTACCTTAAAAAGAAGAGTATTCCAACTGGTATAGCGGGGATATTCTTGAAGAAAACTTGTACTGCTTTCTGCACTCAAAGCTTTCTTAAATTATAAAGAAATACACTCAAGATTACAGAAGAAGAATTCTCTGATTCTGGTGTGATTTTCAATTCTAAACTAAGCATCCTATTTATAGGAGAATGGAAGGGGTACTGTTTAAGATATTCACGGATGCAATAGTTTTAAAAATTCACGGACGCCTTACGAACGTCACGGATGACTGAAAATTCAAGCAATCATCAAGTAAAAAGATATAATATATATATATATATAAACACATGTTACTTTAAAAAACAACCACCACCCATGACAAACAATTCATCAACTTCCCCCACCAAAAGTCCTCCACACGTGGGCCCCACCATATGTTATCATAACATGTGGGCCCCACCTTATAATATATATATATATATACAGTGAATAACTTTCTACTAATTAATTTAAAAAATGGGTAAATGGGGGTCCAAATAATACGTCAAAATTTACAACAAATACTTCATAAAAATTCTCTCAATATTTTTAATAATATTTATTCATCATTATTATAACTCGCAATATTAACAACTAGATCATTCCCAGGAAAGAGGGGCTTTTTGATAAGGATTTCTCCCTATTGGCGCGCAATTAGGTGACCAAACTCCTTTTCTCGACAGAACTTTCTAGACATTGTTAATTATGCAGATAATAATATGAATAACTTGTCATCTCAATTATTGATTTAATAATATATAAAATATTGACAATAATTGAATCAAATAATGTAAGATACTAAGCAGCAATTACTGTAGTAATAATTGAATATAACTGAGTGACTTCTCACGTAAGCATTAATAATCAATACCTTGTGCTACTATGCAACCACACGTATTACTGTACTTTTACGACCGGGTAGTTCAACAGTTTAACGATAAAACTTCCGTCGTTATTTTTATAAAAAGATATTTCTGTCGTTTTCTAACTGCGACAATACTTTCGTTGTGGGGTCTACCGATGATTGTGCCGTCGTATGAATATTTTCTATTAAAACGAATATTCCCCGACCAATCGAATATTTTATAACAACTTGCTTACTTTGTAAAATTTATAAATATTACCCACAACTATAACATTATATCAAATCCACACCATAATATTAAAAATTATATTTTGAGAAAAAAATTTATCTTTATTTATGAAAGTTGGGGTCTTACAACCTCCTTTCTTATGAAATTTCGTCCTCGAAATTAGGGTACATACCTGGTATGTCGAAGAGGTGAGGATACCTTAATTTCATTTCAGATTCTAACTCCCAGGTAATTTTCTCAACATCGTGGTTTCTCCATAAAACTTTGACTTGAGGTATAACCTTGTAGCGTAGAATATGTTCTTTCTTATCCAAGATTTTAACAGGTACCTCTTCATACGTTAAATCTTTTGCTATTTCGTCCGGTTCTAATTCAATAATGTGGTTTGGGTCTTCCACATATTTATGTAACATGGAAATGTGAAAAATGTTATGAACATGAGATATACTTGGCGGTAAAGCGAGTCTATAGGCCACAGTTCCTACTCGGTCAAGAATTTCAAATGGGCCAATGGATCGATGATTGAGCTTTCCTCTCTTTCTAAATCTCGTAACTCCCTTCCATGGAGCAACACGTAATAACACATGTTCTCCAACATTGAATTCCACGTCCTTCTGATGAAGATTAGCATAACTCTTTTGTCGATCTTGCAAGGTTTTTTATACGTTATCGGATCATCTAAATCTTTTTCGTAGTCATGCGTACCAATTTTGGGCCTAACAACGTTGCTTCACCCACCTCGTCACAACATACTGGAGAATGACACTTGAGTCCATACAACGCCTCAAATGGAGCCATGCCAATACTTGCAAGATAACTGTTATTGTTGGAAAAATTCCACCAATGGCAAGAACATGTCCCAACTTCCCTTGAAGTCAAGGACACAGAGTCTTAATAAATCTTCAAGAGTTTGAATAGTCCTCTCTGACTGCCTGTCCGTTTGAGGATGATATATCGAACTAAATCGTAAATTTGTGCCCATAGCTTTTTGCAAACTAACCCAAAATCGTGAAGTGAATCTTGGGTCTCGATCAAAAACTATGGATACTGGCATACCATGCAGCCTTACAATCTCATTTATGTATATACGAGCAAGACGTTCAAGTGTATAAGTTTCTCGTATAGGTAAGAAATGAGCAGACTTGGTCAATCTATCAACAATGACCCAAATTACATCTATGCCTTGAGAAGCTTTTGGAAGACCAGTAATGAAATCCATGGTAATGTGCTCCCACTCCCATTTTGGAATTTCAAGTGGTTACAATGGACCTTTTGGCACTTAATGTTTCGCCTTGACTCGTTGATAAGTTAAACACCTCGATATAAACTTCGCGATCTCTCTCTTCATATTGCTCCACCAAAATGTATGTCGAAGATCACGATACATTTGGTACTCCCAAGATGAATTGCAAACGGTGTGTTGTGCGCCTCCATCATGATTTTATACTTCAAGTCAGAATCGTTAGGAACATAAAGTCTAGAGTTGACTCGAAGTATTCCTTCTTCATCGATTCTTGCTTCCAAAATAGCACCTTCCTGCACTTTCTTCTTCATACGCATCAGCTCCAGGTCCGTAGCTTGATCAGCTTTAACTTTATCGATTAAAGTCGGTTCTACTCGTATATTTGCCACCATCACGTGGGTCCCTAAAGTCTTTATCTCTATCTCCATCCTTTGTAAGTCATATCAAATGGGCCTTTTCATTGACAATATTGTACTCGTACCCGCATATGATCTCCTACTCAATGTGTCAGCTACTACGTTCGCTTTTCCAGGATGGTATTGAATGGTATGATCATAATCTTCTAATAGCTCGAGCCAACGTCGTTGCCACATGTTGAGTTCCTTTTGGGTGAAGAAATATTTGAGGCTTTTATGATCCGTATAGATCTCCACTTTCTCCCCATACAGGTAATATCTCCAAATTTTCTAGCGTAAAAACGACTGCCGCCAACTCTAGATCATGAGTGGGATAATTCCTCTCATAGTCTTTGAGTTATCATGAGGTATAGGCTATGACTTTCCCATGTTGCATTAGAACAGATCCTAACCCTCTTCCTGAAGCATCGCTGTAGATGACAAATTTCTCCGAACCAGATGGTATTATCAGAATAGGTACTGAAATGAGTCTTCTCTTGAGTTCTTAAAAACACTTCTCACATTCCTCGCTCCAATCAAATTTTGTATCTTTTCGATTCACCTAAGTTAATAGAGTAGCGATTCAAGAAAATCCTTCCACGAATCTCCGATAATAACCAGCTAAGCCCAGAAAGCTACGTACTTCGGTCACTGACTTAGGTTGCTCCCAGCTTTGAATTGCTTCAATCTTTGTCGAGTCAATAGATATTCCGTGATTTGATATCATGTGCCAAAGAAATGCTACTTCCTCAAGCCAGAATTCATATTTCTTCAACTTGGCATATAACTTATTTTCACGAAGCTTTTGGAGTATTAGTCTCAAGTGTTGCTCATGATCTTCACGGCTTTTGGAGTAAATGAGGATGTCATCAATAATGACGACCACAAAGTGATCCAAATATTCCTTGAATACTCGGTTCATCATATCCATGAAGGTAGCAGGAGCATTAGTCAATCCAAAAGACATAACTAGGAATTCATAATATCCATATCGAGTTCTGAAAGCAGTCTTTGGAATGTCATCGATTTTAATCTTTAACTGATGATATCCAGAATGAAGATCCATCTTTAAAAAGAATTTGGCTCATTGCAACTAGTTAAACAGGTCATCAATGCGTGGGAACGGATACTTATTTTTGATGGTGACATGATTCAACTCCCGATAGTCAATACAAAGTCGCATACTTCCATCTTTCTTCTTCACGAATAGAACAGGAGCACCCCAAGGAGACGTACTAGGTTGAATGAAACCGATGTCTAACAATTTTTGTAGTTGGATTTTTAACTCCTGAAGTTCAATATGAGCCAATCGATGTGGGGCTTTGGAAATGGGTTTTGTACCGGTTTCAACGTCAATACCAAACTCGATTTCACACTCTAGGGGTAGGCCAGGAAGTTCTTCAGGGAATATGTCAGTAAATTTATTAACAATAGAAATATCATTCAAATCTGACGTATTTTTATTTAAATCCGTGACATGGGCTAAGAAAGCTTGACATCCATTTTTCAATAAACGAATAGCTTTATGACTTGATATGACAGTGATTGACTTTAGTGGTTTGATTGCATGAATTCACATAATAGGTTGGTTAGGAATATGAAAACTAACAACCTTACGAAAATAATCAATTTTAGCATGATGAATAGTTAACCAATCAATCCCTAAAATCACATCAAATGCAAGTATTTTCAAAGAGATAAGATAGACATGTAACGTGCGGTTGCCGATTTGAATCAAACAAGACTTATAAACAGTGGATGTAATGAATATTTCTCCCAACTAAGTTTCAATGGATAAGTCAAAGTCTAATTTCTCCGGAGTAAAATTTAAACGTTGAGCGCAAGTAGGAGAAATAAAAGAATTGGTAGAACCGGTATCAAATAAGGTATAGAATTCGTAAGAGTTTACAATTAGTTTACCAGTGATGACCTTGTTCGGGTTTTTTACTTTTTGGGAGTTTACGACAAACACTCTCCCTTGAACTACCGGCTTTGACTTGTTTGGGACGGCATTTGGTGTCACCATCCCAACCAAATTTGGCTTCACTGCACGATAAAATCGAGCTAGATGACCTTCTCTTCCATAATTGTAACATGTTTTTGACTGCTGCATGCAATTTGGACTGATGTGTCCCTCCCCTCTATATTTGAAGCATACGATTGGTGGTCGTTCTCCTTCCTTAACAATGGTTACTGGTGCTGACGTCTTTCAATCATTATTGAATCTCCTATTCTTGAAATTTTTTCTTCTATTTTCTTGGCCATGATTTCCACCGAAGTGTTTACCATTTCTGACATGTTGATTTCCTCCACGTTTGTTGTCACCGCTTTGATGATTACTACGACTGGTATTATCGATTTTTCGACTGCTCTTTCTTGGTTGGGTTGACTCATTATCGCCTTCCAATAACTGAGCCATATTTACAACATCTGAATGCAAACACCGTTTGTAAGGAATTAGGTATTGACGTATCTCGGGTTTCAAACCTCTTAAAAATATTCGCGTCATTCTCTCCTCATTATCAACCAAGTGGGACACAAACCGGGACAACTCAGCAAACTTAACTTCGTACTGCGACACGATCATATTATTTTGCTCCAGCTTGATGAACTCTACCTCTTTCATGTGACGAATACTTTCGGGAAAGTACTTGTCGTTGAACAGTTCTTGGAACTTCTCCCAAGACATCTTCAGTGCGCCAGGTTGAGTATGCTTTACAGATTCCCACTAATAATTTGCCTCTCCTTGAAACATGAAGGTGGCAAAGAGAACCTTTTGCTCCTCGGAGCATCCCAAGACACCAAATATCTTGGTGATCTGCTTTATCCATGTCTTCGCCTTAAGTGGTTTAGGCTCTCCCAAAAGCTCCGGTGGTCCCAGCTCCTTAAACTGCTTAGCGGTGACCATCTGAGAGTTACCAGTGCTCCCACCTGCATTTTGAACATAAGTCGTTCTCGTCTGATGTTGCATGAATTGCATAAAGCCTCTGAACATCCCATCGTTCATTATTTGGTCAGTGTTGTTATTTTCTTGAGGATTATTGTCTTTCTGATGCACATTATCCTGGGTATTGATCGTTGGTGACCCAATGGTCTCATGTGCTCCATTGCTTATCTCAATATTCTCGGATGTCATTTTCAAGCACTACCATAAAACAAGGGTTAATTGACATGCCATATATTATCCCTATATTCTAATCGACTAATTAAATAAAAAATAAACTTATGTAGGTCATACTAACGAAGGATTTTCCCGTCTCTCCCCTAGTTCTAGTCTCACATCTTAGCCAGGAATCATATCCCTAAGCTTTGATACCAACTGTGACGCCCCCAAAATAGGTATACATCACCCATTCTGAGTCACCAAATACATGGTACAAAATTCAAATACAAACTTAATTTATACAACTGTTAAGTGTCGTGTAGAATACGACAAAATAAAAGCTGTGAGTTTTAATACAAATATTGTCTTCTAGATAGTATTCAAACTCAAAATAAGTTCTCATTACAATTATTATCACACTATTTTATAGAATAGTGAGGACTACTAATACAAACATCTGGACCGTCACTCCGTTCCCTGACTAGTCTCAGCTATATTCTCATTTTCAGAAGAGAACAATGAAAGAAAAGGATGAGCTCAACTAGCCCAGTAAGAAATATTATGACTAAGATAATACAGAATAAATTATCGTTAGCCTTCAACAGTGTTAAACTAATAAAATATAATAAACATCAAGTTTAACTGCAGTGGAATAAGAAATCCATTAGAAGAGTCAAGTAGAACATGAAATCTACTATCTTCTATAATTTAAGAGTTTATCATAAATTTTATCACTGAGACTCAACTTAATAAATAAACTACATCATCGAATTATCCCTCCACTATAAGCCAATGACATTCATTAGTATCACGACCACGAATTATCCATGCACTACGGGCCAAAGATATTCGTGTTTTCATTAATGGTTATGAACATGCCAACAACTGTCCGTCAATGCACTACGGGCTAATGAAAAATTTTACCACATCATTTGTAACATTACGATCATGATTATACCGAATAATCCCTGGTCATAATCATACCAATCAACAGTCCATCTATGCACTACGGGCCAAAGATGACTTTCATAATAATATAAGCATGAGGATAATGATAATGATATAAGAATTCAATTAAATGAAAGCAAATGATAAATTTTTAAAGATTTATAATTTAATTTATCCAGAATTCAATAATGCCCAAATTATCAAAATGATACTACTTTGTGGAGTAAAATTCAAGACCAATATTGTATCAAAAATAATTTGGACCAAAAAGAAATCAATTTTTATCATAAATAGTGCCCCAGGTGAATTGTACCTGGGTGAATAGTTCTCCATGAATAGTACTTCGGGAATAGTACTCCAGCATGAAAAATTTAAAACTTATCAAGAATGCTCAGAATAATATTTTCATGAAAAGATATTGGGTGAAGTGCAACGATCAAGGATATTCTACTAATTTCATGGAGTATAGAAGCTAAAACATAACAAAATGAGTATAGAATTATAAATACAAAAACTAAACAATATTACTTACATACTACAGAGTATGGAAGAAAATATTATTTCATACGAATGTTGAACAAAAATAATATCTCTTACCTTAAAAAGAAGAGTATTCCAAATGGTATAGCGGTGATATTCTTGAAGAAAACTTGTACTACTTTCTACACTCAAAGCTTTCTTAAATTCTAAAGAAATACACTCAAGATTATAGAGGAAGAATTCTCTGATTTTGGTGTGATTTTCAATTATAAACTAAGCATCCTATTTGTTAGTTCCCAGTAGGCAAAATAAATCTAGAAGGGGGGGTTGAATAGATCCTTTTTTTTCTAATACCTTTCTCGTTTATTTTGTATTTCTAATTAATTAGCACATGACAAACATAAGAATCTTTTAAAGCACAGCGGAATAAGTAAAAGATCCCCTTCATTGATATATACGTAATTATACATACATTGTTCTTAGAGTTAGTTCAGTTGTAAGTAGTTAAAACATACATGGCAGTTATAGCAGTTAAGTACATAATGTAAATGACATAAGGTAAAAGACACAATGGGTTTTAAGTGGTTCAGAGACTCAAGCTCCTAATCCACTCTACTGCTTTTAACTAGCAGGATTTCCACTAAGGAAGGGCAGCACCCTAAATCACTAAGATTACTTCAAGGCCAGCAGCCTTGGGACTTCAGTTCACTAAGAACTCTACAAGGCTAGTAGACTTAGAACTTCTCTAGTTCCCTAGGAACTCTTCAAACCCAGCAGGCTTGGAACTTCATTTAGTCCCTCCGGACAAGGACCCCTCAGGCCTTGGCTTCTTGTTGTTGAGTTGTTTATTTGTTTGTTGGAGTTGGTGATGAGCTGCTAAGATGTCTTTATACTTTGAACATCTTTTGTACTTAGCATCTTGGCGTGATCATCCTTGAAGTGAAGTTGAGTGTTGCATGATGCTCAGCTTCTTCAGTTACTCAACTACTTTTGATGATCCCTTGATGAACTACCTTGACGATCGTTCTTCTTGATACTTGATGGCTGCACATGATGAGTTTCTAAGATGACTGTAAGCTCTTCTGCTAGGTACTTAGAAACTTTCTCATGCTTGACATCAAGATGGCGTTGGTGATCTTTTTTCTTGATACTCGATGCCTTCTCATGATATATTTGCTAAGATAACTGTAAGCTCTTCTCTCTGGTACTTAGAGTCTTCCCATGATGGTCATCAAGATGGCATTGATGCTCTTCTTACTTTCGGCTGTTCATAACACTCTTCATGTAGTAGAACTCTCACTTCTATATTGTAGAACTCTCACTTCTACTTCTTTCTTTGTCTGTCTCTAAGTGTTCTTTGTGGATCATAGAGTGAGCCTTCAGACTCATTATCTCATATGGTTTAGATCAGTCCACCATTACTCCAAACTCGGCAACTCCAGCAAAAAAATGATCTTTGAAGTTCTAGCTGATTTATACTCCTTTGCAATCTTCCCGTTGGAATGTAGCCGTTGGGAGTTATTCAAATCTCTTCACAGATCTCGAGTTGTTTGGTGCAGACTGCTGATGTGACATGTCATGACTTTCTGACACCGAAGTCTACTGTTTCACCTACCCCATCAAAGATGTCACTTTTATGTCTTGGGCAGGGCGATGACTTTATTTCCTCCTTATGATTTCTCGATCAGAGGTTGTCCTTTTCCATCGATGCTCTTAATAAGCTTTTGTCCAAATATCAACCTTCAGATTGAATCATTGTCAATGCTTCAATCTCCAGCTGTTCCAACTCTACGATTCTGATGCACGTCTTCTTGGACCTAATCATAGTGTCTTGTTGACTAGTAGTGACAACACTACGATCTTGAAAAGTGTTGATTGAATCTTTAAAGTACAATACCTCTTCCTTCTTTTGTGCAGTGCTTCAACACTTCTGTTTGCCTCAACAGCTCTCAGATACTGATGGCTTGACTTCTTTGTTCTGGCCCCTTCTAAATAGCAAGACATTTCAGATTTGTGGCGTGTCCGCTCACTTTCTCCTTGTGATCTCCCGTTCACTTATCATTAATGGATTGACCCAATGCTTAATCACTTTAGCCTTATTCTTTAGAGGCTGACCAGTATCTCTGTGTATACTCCATCAGTTCTTTCTTTGTTTGGCAAACACTACGATCCTGGTTGTTTCCAAGATCGTTGTCTTCTGTCTGCTTGACAGCTACTGCACTTGCTGACTTTTCTTAGTCAGTTACTAAAGTCTTCTTCTGATCTCCTTATGGAAGACTTCATCTGGAATGGCTTCACAACTCAATCTTGATGCTGATTGGGTTGGTGCTTAGATCTTCTGTTAGCTTGCATGCCATTCGTTGAGTGCTCTCTGGTTTCGTTCAGGTGGGATGTATCTATGCTGTGCCAACTAGAGGCTTTATTCCTTTGGATATTCTGGGAGTGCTCATTCGTTGAGAATCGTATTTGCTCTACGATTCTGCCTTGGCATTGTGAGCACATCTATTGAGGTCTTAGTTCTGCACTCTACGATTTAGCTTTGGCTGTGCAGACACTACGACTTCGAGATCAGATCTTGACACTCTACGATTTCTGTCATTGTGCTTGTTGTCTTCATCTGATCTTGCTCGACTATGATCTCTGCCTCTGGTATGATCATAGACTCTACGACTCTGAGTGTAGTCTACGATTCTTGACTTGGCTTTGGCAGATACTCGGTCGGCTCGTAGGCAGGTTGTCTCTACGATTCTGAACATGACTTCCTCAGCAGACTATAGCCCTGAGGAAGTTCTTCTCGATATACTACGATCCTTTTCTCGTCTCTCCTGGCAGTCTACGATCTCCGAGATCTACTATCTTGCAGACTACGATTTTGCCTTGATAGCTCTCGAGTTTTCCTTGATTCTCTTGGTAGACTATGATTTCTGGTGTAGTGCTCGACGATCAGACAAGCCTATCTATTACATCATAAGATCAACCTAACATGCTTGATCTTTCTATATTTATAGTCCTTGTACATCATTTCTTTTTAAGGACTTTACAAAGCTGTTTTGCTTATGTAGGATCAACCTAACATACTTGATCAATTCATTCTAAGTCCTTGTACATATGTTTCTATTGTCTATTAAAGGACTTTACAGCTTTTCTTAATGCAAGCATACTTGTATATTCATTCATATATATCATAATCAAATCATATGTAAATAGGAATAACATTCACATGCTTATTCCTGACAATCTCCCCCTATTTGATTATGACAAAAATAATAAGTGCATATGCATGTTATGAATGAATCTTATATACAGTGAGCAGTTGTATTTCTAAAATAGATAATCATGAATTTCATTTATAATGATGTGGAATTTTATACACTGACATTTTATATCCTGGATCCAGAACATACCTAACTAGTTAGAGATGTACCTCTTTGGCTCCATGTATGCTTCCAGGATGTCGGTTGATCAGCTATTCATCTGTTTGATTTCTTTGCCCCTGCTCCCCTTGGGATGTGGACTTCATTTCTTCTTCTTCTGGTTCTGGCTCCCCCTTAGCCTCAGGCTCATCATCCTTTGGCTCCCCCTTAGATGATGACTCAGCTTCTTCTTGTGTTGTCTTCTTCTTTTCTTTCCTTCTGCTCTCCTTACTCTTTCTAGAGTGCCTCTTACTATTCCTCTTTCTATGCCTCTTTTTCTCCCCCTTTTTCTCATTAATTATTTGGGAGAGCTACTCCAAGTTGGACATTAGTTACTCCACCAGGTAGGAGGAATTACCAACTTCCATTTTGAGTTCTTATTGGCTCAGCTCAAGTTGTATAGAGAAGGACTAATTCATGTTGTCAATCTTGTCAAAGAGGACTTGGAGGTTCTCTTCATTGGCCTTCTGTGTTTGTAGAGCTTCTGCCTTTTGATCATTTATGGCCTTCAGATAGATGTGCTCTCTCTCTTTGATTTTGAGAGATACATCAGCCATGGTGGTTTGGAGTCTGTCTGGAACTGAGTTATCTTCTGTTGCTGTTAACCTCTTTAACTCTTCATTTATTAGAGACATCTTCTCAACCAGCTCATCAAAATTCTTCAACAACTCATGCTCCATAGGAATTTGGTCATCTGGTTGGGTAGCCTCTTGTTGAGCATCAGATTGGACTTTACGATTTTCATCCTTGGACAGATTTTCAAAAGCTTTGAGAATCTGAACAATCGTTGAGTACCAATTGTCATTGGAGGATGAAGGAATATCAGTTAATAGTGCTTAGGCAGATTGAGGCTCCTCATTTTGAACTCGAGCACCATCATTGGTAGAGTAAACAGACTCTACGATTATCTCCTTGTCCATATTCCTTCTGCCTTCAGAGTCCACTCTACGATCAAAAGGAATATAGTGGTTGCCAGCATGTCTGCAGACTTTGTAATGGGGCTGGTCTTTGATCATCATTGTTGCAAAATTCTTCACCCTTGAGAAGTTCGGAGACACCAGCTCCAGGCTTGGAAACTGAGAGTAGCACCAACTGAAGTAACTTCCATCTCTTTCAGTATGTGCCTTTAACCAAGGCATCCATTAGAAAAACCATCTTATCAGCAGATCATCAGGGTTGTAGAGGATAGTAGTGCAGTCCATCTCCATGTTGTTCCAGTTTTTAAGCACTTCAAATGCAGTCATCCTCACAACCTTGAGCTGTTCATTTTCATAGTTTACCCACCTTTCTGGAGGTACTTCTGGAGGTTCATCAGAGACTTCCACTGCTATTCTCCTGGTGATTTTTGCTGGAGAGAGAACTGGGTAGAATTCTGGTTCCTCTTCTGCGGAACTGGAGTTGGGCCTTTGTAGATTTCCCTCATCGGACTCATCAGTTTGGTCCTTCATTTTATCACTTCTTGAGCTTGTGTCATGCTGACTCTTTTCATCTGTTTCATTAGAGAATTCTTCTTGCTAGTTTTCATTACTAGAACCTTCTTCAGCATCTTCTTCATTTGATTCAGATTCATCATCACTTACTTCAATAATTGCAGTGGAGGATTCATCTTGCTTCTTTGAGACAAACTTAGCAAGTAGTTTGTAGCTCTTTCTTCTCCTTGGAGGTTCAGCTATAGGAGAGACAAACTTTTCTTCTTCTTCTGACTTAACATCATTTGACCCATCATGTGGGCTAGTTGGAGCATTTGCATTTGGAGATGTAGTTGGATCATCTTGCAGGTTTTCTTCATCATTAGAGTGAATGCTTAGAGAGTTAGCCATAGGGTTTGTGCATTCTTTTCTATCATAAAAGTCTGCATTTTCTTCCATGCATCTAGCTTTACCTTCATTGCTGGATTTGTTCTTTGGGGACTCACTATTAAGGCTTTCAGTTTCCTTTCCATCTTCTGACTCTACGTCCTCTTCCTTGTCAGATGGACTCTCTTGGGAGACTGGGACTGACCTGTTTATCACCTTAGCTTTCTTTCTTGATAGCTCTTGAAGCAATATGTTGCTTCTCCTCTTTGTGGTCTCTGGTGCAGTCAAGACCTTTTCATCTTCATCTATGTCTTCAGTGGAGAGACTTCTTGGTGAAGCCTCTATTTTCTTTCCACCCTTGGACCTCTTTCTGACTGGTGTGGCTGCTACTGATGCAGAGTCACCAGACTCAGAGCTTTCCACCTCCTTCGCCTTCCTCTTCTTCACCGAGACCTTACTGTTGCTCCCAGTTGCTGTTAGTTTCCTGTTCTCCTTTGGGTTTTTCTTCCAATTTATGAACAGTTGAGGAGACATTACTTTGTGAACATTTAGAAGCTCTCCCTCATCATCCTTGATCTTTCCTCCCAACTTCTTCTTCAGCACAATACTTAGTAGTTTTCCATGAAACACCTTTGTAAGTGGTTTTTCTGTAGACTTCTTCAACTCAGCCTTTTCTACCCATTTTGAGATTTGATCGAACAAGATAACTCCAAAGTTTATCTGCTTCTTCAGAACTATTGTAGACATAATCTTCAGTTGTTAATCAAGCACAGTGTCATGTGCCGTATCCTTGCATAGTATACACTTGCCCACTATCTCAGCAAGGAACTCAAACTCCTCTGGAAATTCCATCTTCTTTATATCCTTCAGACTAGGGTTTCTTTGGTATCGCATTAGCCTCTTGCCTTCTTCAATGTCGATCTCATCCAGGTTTATCAGACCTTGGTTGGAAAACCCTAGACATTGATTGATGTCTGATGCTCTTATCTTTAGACTTGCTCCTTTCACCTTCGTGGTCAGAAGCCCATAATTTATTGAAGCATTTGAATAGAACTGCTTAACTAGCTCTGTATAGATTGGAGTGTCGGCCTCCAAGCACTCAGAGAACCCAGTATTCTTTACGAGCTCAAGTATGTCCTTGAACTTCTTTTCTGGTCTTTTAAACTTTTTGAAGCCGAGTTGAATGCCAGTGATTACTCTCCAATCTTCCATTTGAATAGTTGGAGGAATATGGGTATTTTGATTCAGAGGGGTTTATGAGAGATAGCTGATTATGATTTGGGCAAGGCTTTGAAGGTTTAATTGATTTTGGCTTCGAAGAGGATTCTAGGGTTCAAAAATGGTAGGGAGAGAGGTTAGATAGCTTCTGATAACTGTTTGCAAATTTTGAATTTATCTTTATGGCAGTTCCTTCTGACTCTGCATAAGCTGTGATGTGTCAACCAGCCAATGGTTACACGATGTCCAGTAATGAGTTGTAACTCCCCTTAAACTTTTCTGTTAGATATTTCTTTTAGGAGAGTAGACGTTTAATAGACGTGGATTGACCATTGACCTCTTTGGTTCGTAGAGTAGCTCGGTGAAGCGGCTATGAACTCTACGATTTACTTTGTTCACTCAATGATCATCTCTAGAGAGATTTTGTAGTGGATGGTTTTGATATTAATCCTTATCTTGAAACTGCGTAGCTTGACCACTGTTGTATCCCATACCAGTTTGGGCACTTAAGTTCTGAGGTGCATTTGCATGATATCTTTCCAAACTGTATTCGAACTTATCTCCTCATAATCTAAATGGTTGAGCAATTGTCTTGTTCTTCCAAGCTCCTCTTGAGCTAGAGTATCCTTTGGTAAGACTGCAACTATCGAGTCTGCTTCTACGATCGCTGAGGTTGCACTACGATCGTTGAGGTTGCATCACGATCGTTGAGTTCTCTTCAAACTCTACTCTACGATCGTTGACTGTCTTTGTCCTTGAGACAAACTTGATCAAGCAATCTCTTAGAAAGGGCCAACCTCTTAGAGTGAGCTAAGGGTCAGGTTTGTCCCTGAGGTGCTTTTTAGATGAAATACTTTAGAAGTGATTTGCACTGATATCTCATTTGACCTTTTCTGGTGGGGAGTTCCTCTACCAACTTTAGATAATTGTATTTGTTGTAATCGTGGTGTCCTCCCGCTCTTACACTACGATCAGATGTTTGATCGTAGGCACTCCACGATTTTGAGTTTGGTGGCTGATAGGTTATCCGTAGTACGTTTTAAGACGTTCCTACTGACTATGGATCTTCATTTGGTTCATCAGCCACAAAGTTTTAGGACTCTGTAGCTGGTATATTTCTTCATAGTATATCTCAGTGCTATTTGTCCTTAACAAATCACTGCTTCCCCATTTTTATAATATCTTCTCAGTGAGGTGTGATTTCCTTTTCTTCATGTGCATTAGGAGGCATCCTTGCATTTCTCTTTCTGACTAGAATCACCACTGACAATTAAATCTGTTTACATCGTAGACATGGATATCTCCAGGACTGATCATTCTACGATCATTTGACAACACTACAAACGTAGTCTTCTTTTACAGTTTGTACTTGTGGAGTTCTGCTCCCGTAATGAGTTCCTCATGTTTGATGCTCGATGATCCTTTGGTGAGCTTCCTTGAGGACAAGCTTTGCATGCTTGAGCATCTAAGACCCTTTTTCATCTTTGGTTGAATGGCCTACTTTCATACAAAGATTAGTAGCCATGTGAGCTTCATTTAGATTAGCACAGCGGGTCTTCAAGAACATGCTTTGATATATAGAAGTTTTATCAGAATTATTTTTGAACAGTCCTAAGCCTTCTGCTGGTTGAATCTTCTTGACTGAAGTCTTCTGCTTCAGCATTTCTTAGTGTGGCCAGATAGACCAAGTACCTGCAGGTTAGATACATTTCTATTTTTGGTACCCATAATTAAATGGGTCCTGCTAGGTTAGCCTTCAAAAACCATATTCCTCATATATTAGAATTAACATCATATTGATCACTAACAATCATATTCATGCATGTAACTAATTTAGATAATACATTTTGAGATGCATGATGGTGAGTGTAATAGATTTGCCATTTTAATAAAACACTCTTTTCTTTGATGGTTTTATCATTTGCTTGGTTATGTTCACAGAGTGAGAATCAACACTATTACTTATGTGTATCTGGTTGATTCATGGAGGTGATCAGTTTCTACGAATCTTCAAGATACTCTTGTAGAAAAGATCATACTCTGTGTGTTATCACACACTTAGAACATAGGCTTGTACATACATACTAACCCATCAGCAAAGATTACACCACATAAGATTAATTTAACCTTTGATATGCTTATGATCTATTTTAGATTTCTTTCAAGATGTCATCTTCAACTTAAAACTTGGATAGAGAGAAAGTTTGTAAGCATTTGAGTTTCCAACCTCAGTGTACTTTCTCTCTTCACCTTTTTAGGTAGATTATGATCTCTTGACCGGATACTATTGTAGTGCATAAGGAGGTGTAACATAATGTACATATTTATATTAGTGAGGAACCGTACCTTTTTACTGTCAGTTTCTTAACAGTCATCTAACTTGGATATACTGAGGATAGGCATTGATGTGCATAGCTTCACATTTGCTCCTGACAGCTTATTGCTCCAGTTGACCTTCAACCAATCAGTCGTGGTCTTAAAGATGTAAGCTAACAGACTCTCAGTATCCTTGGTTCTTTGACATCCTTGAGTTCACAAGGTTTACACCCAGCTGCTGGTTGGCCGAATACATATTTGAGAAGTTCTTCTTTCTTCTCTAGAGAAGCATTTCTTAGCATGTAAGGCCTTTTCATTTTTTAGGCTGGAGAATGTTTGACTTTTGAGCTTTCTCGCCTGGTTTTCAGACTACAAGATTGACTGCAGGCAAGGATTGGTTTTGTTGATATGGCAATCAAGAACATGGATCAATCTGAGGAGCTTCAAGGGTATATACACATTTACCTGTACACAGTATTTCCAACGTGTGAGCTCATCTGCATATAACAAGTGGCTTACTACTAAACTAAGTTTAGAACAATGTTTGTGCCTAGGATCGGACTCAAAGCGATTAGCTTTTGAATACCATGAGAACCTGCTTTGATACCAATTGTTAGTTCCCAGTAGGCACAATAGATCTAGAAGGGGGGGGGTTGAATAGATCTTTTTTTTTTCAAATACCTTTCTCGTTTGTTTTGTATTGCTAATGAATTAGCATATGACAAACATAAGAATCTTTTAAAGCACTGCAAAATAAGTAAAAGATCCCCTTCATTGATATATACGTAATCATACATACATTGTTCTTAGAGTTAGTTCAGTTGTAAGCAGTTAAAACATACATAGCAGTTATAGCAGTTATGTACATAATGTAAATGACATAAGGTAAAAGACACAAGGGATTTTAAGTGGTTCAGAGACTCAAGCTCCTAATCCACTCTACTACTTTCAACTAGCAGGATTTCCACTAAGGAAGGACAGCACCCTGAATCACTAAGATTCCTTCAAGACCAGCAGCCTTGGGACTTCAGTTCACTAAGAACTCTTCAAGGCCAACAGCCTTGGAACTTCTCTAGTTCCCTAGGAACTCTTCAAACCCAGCAGGCTTGAAACTTCATTTAGTCCCTCCGGACAAGGACCCCTCAGGCCCTGGCTTCTTGTTGTTGAGTTGTTTGTTTGTTTGTTGGAGTTGGTGATGAGCTGCTAAGATGTCTTTATGCTTTGAACATCTTCTATACTTGGCAGCTTGGCGTGATCATCCTTGAAGTGCAGCTGAGTGTTGCATGATGCTCAGCTTCTTCAGTTACTCAACTACGTCTGATGATCCCTTGATGAACTACCTTGAAGATCGTTCTTCTTGATACTTGATGGCTGCACATGATGAGTTTCTAAGATGACTGTAAACTCTTCTGCTAGGTACTTAGAAACTTTCTCATGCTTGACACCAGGATGGCGTTGGTGATCTTCTTTCTTGAAACTCGATGCCTTCTTATGATGGACTTGCTAAGATAACTGTAAGCTTTTCTCTCTGGTACTTAGAGTCTTCCCATGATGGTCATCAACATGGCATTGATGCTCTTCTTACTTTCGGCAGTTCAGAACACTCTTCATGTAGTAGAACTCTCACTTCTACATTGTAGAACTCTCACTTCTACTTCTTTCTTTGTCTGTCTCTAAGTGTTCTTGGTGGATCGTAGAGTGAGCCTTCGAACTCATTATCTCATGTGGTTTAGATCAGTCCACCATTACTCCAAACTAGGTAACTCCAGCAAAAAAAATGATCTTTGAAGTTCTAGCTGATTTGTACTCCTTTACAATCTTCCCGTTGGAATGTAGCCGTTGGGTGTTATTCAAATCTCTTCACAGATCTCGAGTTATTTGGTGCAAACTGCTGATGTGACATGTCATGACTTTCTGACACTGCAGTCTACTGTTTCACCTACAACATTCGAGATGTCACTTTTATATCTTGGGCAGGTCGAAGACTTTATTTCCTCCTTCTGATTTCTCGATCAGAGGTTGTCTTTTTATATCGATGCTCTCAATAAGCTTTTGTCCAAATATCAACCTTCAGATAGAACCGTTGCCAATGCTTCAATCTTTAGCTGTTCAAACTCTACGATTCTGATGCATGTCTTATTGGACCTGATCGTAGTGTCTTATTTACTAGTGGAGACAACACTACGATCTTGAAGAGTGTTGATTGAATCTTTAAAGAACAACACCTCTTCCTTCTCTTGTGCAGTGCTTCAACACTTCTGTTTGCCTCAACAGCTCTCAGATACTGATGGCTTGACTTCTTTGTTCTTGCCCCTTCTGAATAGCAAGACACTTCAGATTTGTGGCGTGTCCAGCTCGCTTTCTCCTTGTGATCTCCCGTTCAATTATCATTAATGGACTGACCCAATGCTTAATCATTTTAGCCTTGTTCTTCAGAGGCTGACCAGTATCTCTGTGTATACTCCATCAATTTTTTCTTTGTTTGGCAAACACTATGATCCTGGTTGCTTCCAAGATCGTTGTCTTCTGTCTGCTTGACAGCTACTGCACTTACTGACTTTCCTTAGTCAGTTACTGAAGTTTTCTTCTTATCTCCTTATGGAAGCATTCATCTCGAATGGCTTCACAACTCAATCTTGATGCTGATTGGGTTGGTGCTTAGATCTTCTGTTAGCTTGCATGCCATTCGTTGAGTGCTCTCTGGTTTCCTTTAGGCGGGATGTTTCTATGCAGTGCCAACTAGAGGCTTCATTCCTTTGGATATTCTGGGAGTGCTCATTCGTTGAGAATCGTATTTGCTCTACGATTCTGCCTTGGCATTGTCAGCACATCTGTTGAGGTCTTAGTTCTGCACTCTACGATTTAGCTTTGGCTGTACAGACACTACGACTTCGAGATCAGATCTTGACACTCTATGATTTCTGTCGTTGTGCTTGTTGTCTTCATCTGATCTTGCTCGACTATGATCTCTGCCTCTGGTATGATCAGCAGACTCTACGACTTTGAGTGTAGTCTACGATTCTTGACTTGGCTTTGGTAGATACTCGGTCGGCTCGTAGGCAGGTTGTCTCTATGATTCTGAACATGACTTCCTCAGCAGACTATGGCCCTGAGGAAGTTCTCCTCGACACACTGCGATCCTTTCCTCGTCTCTCTTGGCAGTCTACGAACTCTGAGATCTACTATCTTGCAGACTACGATTCTGCCTTGATAGCTCTCGAGTTTTTCTTGATTCTCTTGGCAGACTACGATTTTTGGTGCAGTGCTCGACGATCAGACAAGCCTATCTATTACATCATAAGATCAACCTAACATGCTTGATCTTTCTATATTTATAGTCCTTGTACATCATTTCTTTTTAAGGACTTTACAAAGCTGTTTTGCTTATATAGGATCAACCTAACATACTTGATCAATTCATTCTAAGTCCTTGTACATATGTTTCTATTGTCTATTAAAGGACTTTACAACTTTTCTTAATGCAAGCATACTTGCATATTCATTCATATATATCATAATCAAATCATATGTAAATAGGAATAACATTCACATTCTTATCCCTAACACTATTTATAGGAGAATGGAAGGGGTATTGTTTAAGATATTCATGGATGCAATAGTTTAAAAATTCACGGACGCCTTACGAACATCACGGACGACTGAAAATCCAAGCAATCATCAAGTAAAAAAACAAAACAAAAATATAATATATATATATATATATATATATATATATATATATATATATATATATATATATAAACACATGTTACTTTTAAAAACAACCACCACCCGTGACAAACAATTCATCAGCTTCCCCTACCAAAAGTCCTCCACATGTGGGCCCCACTATATGTCATCATCACGTGTGGGCCCCAGCTTATATAATATATATATATATACACTGAATAACTTCATCCGATTAATTTGAAAAATGGGTAAATGGGGGTCCAAATAATACGCCAAAATTTACAACAAATACTTCATAAAAATCCCCTCAATATTTTTAACAACATTTATTCATCATTATTATAACTCGCAATATTAACAACCAGATCGTTCCCAGGAAAGAGGGGGCTTTCCGATAAGGATTTCTCCCTATTGGCGCGCAATTAAGTGACCAAACCCCTTTCCTCGACAGAACTTTCTAGACATTGTTAATTATGCAGATAATAACATGAATAACTTATCATCTCAATTATTGATTTAATAATATATAAAATATTGACAATAATTGAATCAACTAACGTGAGATACTAAGCAGCAATTACTGTAGCAATAATTGAACATAACTGATTGACTTCTCACGTAAGCATCAATAATTAATATCGTGTGCTACTATACAACTACGCGTATTACTGTACTTTTACTACCTGGTAGTTCAACAATTTAACGATAAAACTTCCGTCGTTATTTTTATAAAAAGATATTTCTGTCGTTTTCTAACTCCGACAATACTTTCGTTGTGGTGTTTACCAATGATTGTGCCGTCGTACGAATATTTTCTGTTAAAACGAATATTCCCCGACCAATCGAATATTTTATAACAACTTGCTTACTTTGTAAAATTTATATATATTATCCACAACTATAACATTATATCAAATCCACACCATAATATTCAAAAATATATTTTGAGAAAAAAATTCATCTTTATTTAAGAAAGTTCGGGTCTTACATAGAATGTGACTGTCAGTTGGGTTACAAATTCAGTGTGTTAGTTTCCTCAATTTGGTGGTGAATCCCAATTAAAAGCTTGCCCAATTTCGTTTGGGAGAGAGAGATTATCGAGAGAGTGAATCCAAGTGGGTTGGAGACCTAATCTGGGTAGAATCCAAGCTAAACCCCCAAAGTGAGATGTAAAAACCCTTAAATTCGATTGGGAGAAGGAATATTGCTTGAATCAAATCGTTTTAGAGATAGTTTATAGTGGATTCGGTAGTTTAGGGTTGAAGAGTGAAGTTAGAATGGGGAAAAGAAAGGTTCGATCGAGTTTAAAAGTGATTTTTAAAAACTGAAATTCAACATATTCGTCGAGGCGAGTTCATTTATTCTTGGGAATTTGCCAGGGTGAATTGGGACAAAGAGCTACTAGCTGGGTTGCGTTCAAAGCTCACTGGGGCACACTGGGACAGAGAAGTATTCGCCGGGGCAAATTCATACAGGCAATTTGGATTTGTCGGGGCGAGTTTAGCTTTTCTCTGAAAAATTTTCTTTTTATTTCTTTGCAGTCTTAGTACTTAGTTTTCCTTCCCATGCTTCCAACCTAGAAACCATGAACCCAACTCTCAGTTATCATTTGCAAGGAAATTATCACTGAATGTAGAACCCTAAACTAAGATAAAAATATATAGCTAAATGAACTAAAATATTGAAACAAAATAAATGAACCAAAATTAAAGGAAATAAAATGCAAGTCTGGGTTGCCTCTCAGTTAGCACTTAGTTTAACGTCCTCAGCCCGACTTTGTCTCCTATTTTAATCAGCTTAACCGGTCTCTGATGGGATATTGTGGTTGCTCTTGAACTCAACTACACACTTCTAGCACTGTTTCACCATTCGCCCTTTCACGTTGACTGTTTGTTTTTGTCTCTTCCATCAAACTTTTTAAATCAACACTATCCTGAGACTCTACATAAACCAACTCATCACCTTTCTGGGTCAAAGAACACTCCTCATCGTCGCTTGGGAATTTGATTACTTTGAACACCTGAAATTTTACCTCTTGATTATCTACTCTCATACTTGATTCACCATTTTGCACGTCAATTAAAGTTCTTTCGATGGCCAGAAATGGTCTCCCAAGTATGATTGGAATATCCTTATCCTCCTTAAAATCCAAAACCAAAAAATCTGCTGGTAAAATCAATTTATCGACCTTCACCAATACATTATCCATTGTACCCATCGGATACGTGATCGATCTATTAGCAAGTTGTAAGGTAACATTTGTCGGCTTTGCTTCATTTAAACCCAACTTCTTATATATGGAAAGTGGCATGAGGTTTAAGCATTCTCCCAAATCGTACAAAGCTTTCCCAACAAATTGATTGCCGATTAAACAATGGATATTAAAACTACCTGATCCCTCAACTTTGGTGGAAGCTTTTTTTGTAGAATTGCACTACACTCTCCCGTTAACGCCACAGTTTCAAACTCGTCTAGCCTTCGTTTCTTGGATAATATATCTTTCATAAATTTCACGTAGCTTGACATTTTCTCTAGTGCTTCGACAAACGGGATATTGATGTGCATCTTTTTAAAGATCTCCATGAATTTGGCAAACTTGTTCTTAAGCTGTTGACTTTGTAATTGTTGAGGGAAAGTGTTGGGTAATTTCTAGTTACACACAACACGCAAGTATACGTGGTCAACAAGTAATAAAGAGTAAGTAAAGTATCGTTCCCACGGAGAATTATCTAATAAAGTTTACCAAGCACTAGCCCATAACCATTTCAGTCTTATTTAAACGAATGATATTGTATTTTATATTTAAACTATGAAATTAAATAAACCTAACTATTTCTAGAGTGAGACTAGATAATGAAGACCTGATATTACAATTTCATCTATTGAATAATTTAAATCAACGCACTCCCTGTTAAGCCAAATTACTCGCACTGGATTGCTAGTCGAGAACATAAAAGTGAAATATAGCCATCTCTCGATGTACCATACCCATATCAAATATAATCCACAGTTAAAAGAATACACATGAACACCCAAATTACCTAAACCACTATATGTCTATGTGATTTACAAATAATTAGGGTTTAATCCCAAGTTCTTAATTGACTACGAGCGATGCCTCGGTATATGTCTACCCTAAGCAAGAATCAAACATTCCATCACCATGTAGAACATACAAACACAAGCTGTCAAGATTAAATCCAAACACATACTTCATCTTTCAAGTTCATATGGGTTATCATAGTAATTGATGGCCAATCAACTAAGCAAATAAGCATGAATCTTAATAGACAATCTCTTAGCAATCAATAAGGTTAACAATGAAATATATCAGATTAAACTAAGCAATAGAATCCATTGCAATTGTAACAACCCAATATTTTTCTATATAAATAAATAAGAAATTTTGCGTATAAATTATTTTTTTATTTATTTAAGGATGAGGATTTGTACAAGATAATGTGTATGTGTATTTATGTGGTAAATAAAAATATATTTATTACATAAATATTTACAAATAATTTTATTTTAGAATTATTGATTTTTATAAAGTACATTCTTTTAATAATTAAATTATGGTAGAAATGTTTTATTAATTATTTTCCGTAAAAATATAATCATATATTATTTAAATAATATATGAAGTGATTTTTAGAATAATTATAATACTTATTTTATTATATGAATTATTAAGTTAATTATTTTACCTTAATTATTAAGGTTAAATATGACAGATAAATCAGATATGAAATCCAAACCCTAATTTTGGATTATTGTCAAGGTATGAGAATAATAATATAATATTAATTATATTTTTATTTTTTAGTGCTATGAATATGTAATGTATTTTCGTATTGATAATGGTAGGTCAATTACGGTGTATTATGACCAAACCCTAGTAATAATGCTAAACCCTAATTTGAGATGCAAATTAGAGTGCAAGATTGTTTTATAAGTGTGTTATATAATTTATGTCGTGTATTAAATGTATTAATTAGGTGAACCCTAATTAAAATTCTAGAAACCCTAATTTCTAGAAAATCTTAATTATAATCCAGAAACCCTATATAATTTTTGGAAATGGGGAACCCTAATTTGAAATTTAAATTAGAGTTCGAGATTGGTTGTAATTGTGTTAATGTGATTAATTAGCAAGTATTATAATCTCAATTGCTAATTTTGGAAACCCTAATTTGATAATTAAAAAAAAACTAATTATAAATTGATAACCCTAATTATCAAAATCGTAAACCCTAATTGCTATTTTAGCAATGTTATGATAATTATATGATATTAAACCCTAATGTTCCTGTATAGCGTAATTAGAAAATTACTCATAATTAGAAAATCCAAATTTCAAAATTTTAGAAACTAAAATTTATTTAATTTTTATTTTGTGTAAACCCTAGCGGGAAAATCCTTCATTTTGTGCTAAACCTTAGGTTAAAACCCTAAGGGTTTGCCAAGTTCCAATTTTGCCATTAAATGATTTATCAATTTACCATTTTGCCCCTAGTGCATTATTTTGGCTAACTAGTAGGGTTTGACAATAGGAGGAGTTGTTAACCAACTCATACCAACCCCTCATGCTTAAAATCACAGCAACAAGTCACCTATATCAGCCAATTCATGCACCTTGTTGTCTATTTAAGGATTGAAGGAGAGAGAAAATGCAATTGTTCACTTACATTTTTCACAACACTCAAACTAAGCTCTCTCTCTCTCTCTCTCTCTAACCTCCAAAATATACAAGTATATTAGTCCTAAATCAAAGCCCCACGATCAGCTATAACAAATCAGAAGTCAGAAATCAAGAATCGTTCATTGAAGGTATAAACCCTAACCATGATTTCTGTCCAACGATCTGTTGTTAGATGTTAGTTTTTTTGTGTTAAACATGTTAAATCTAGTGTCTATGGATGATCTGGGTTGCTAGATGTTAGATCCATAACATCTAGAAGCTCAGATTTGAAGATCTTAGAAATCTGGAAAAAACATGGTTATGTGGTCTGACAACGAATGTCAGAGGCCACAGATCCTTGCTCGATTATGTTTTGTGTTGTTTTTAAGTTGTTAGTAGTAGCCTGCAATGTTGTCTTTAATCTGCAAAAAGAATCAAAGTCATATCTGTTTTAGATTAAAAGTTATTTAAGGTCAAAGTGGGTTGACCGGCATTGACCGGCTATTTTTGAAACCCAGTGTTTGCCCAGAAAGTCTGATAAGAAATATCAGACCTTATATCTCTGTGATCTGTTACGAATTTTGTGTTTTGAAACTTTGTAGTTGTAGTCTGATATGTTCTCTTGGATCTGGGCTTGGAATCAGGCTTAGATCGTATGTATATTGCAAGTTATGGAAGGTCAAACTGCGTTGACCGACCATGACTTGCAAGGTTTCTGGGTAGCCCAGATCAGGCCCAGAAGCGTCTGACAAGATGTTCTTGGGCTCTGATCTGTCAGGTTGTTGATGTTTTAGTCATGATGTTGTAATAAGTTTATAGTTTGTTACATGGACTACATGATTATGCTCTTATACCACTTAAAATGTAAACCGATTGGATTTGGATTAAGGTCAAACCAAGCATAAAGCTCACGGTTTGTGTTTCTGGGTAACCCAGAAAACACAATAGCATGATGTCTGACATGGTTTGACCGACCTTTTTACGTTTGATCTGTTGTTGTTTTAGTGATATAATGTATTATAACTCTTCCTTGTCATGTTGGGTATACACTGAATGCATTATATCACAGAAACATTTCATATCATACAAGTTGTGGAAGCCCAAAGTAGGCCTCATGAACTGTTCTTCATTTCTGGGTAACCCAGAAATGAAGAACAGCTCTGACAGCTACTTTGGACGATTAGATCTCTTTGGTTGTGAGATGTATGAACATGTTGGTCGTTTGATCTTGTAGTCTTGCACTAGTTCTACATGATCTGCTCAATAACATTCGTAGAATCACAGCACCCACTGAATCATTGTTGGTCAAACGTGGTACCTGGCAAACTGCCTATGAGTTTCTGGGTTTGGCCAAGAACATGAAGAACACCTATAGCGACGGTTTTATTGCTATAGGTGGTCTTTAGCGACAGATGATATATTATTTTCCGGAAATTAATTAATAAATAGAAAAAAATAGTTTTTAATTATTAAAAATACAAAATAAATTATTAAAAATTATTTTAAATTCTAAAAATTAGTTTTTAATTATTTTAAATATATTTCATAAATATTTAATATTTTTGAAATATTAAAAGTATTTAATTTATTTAATTATAATATTAAATAAATTAATTAAAAATGATTTTAATATTGGAAAAATCATTAAAAATTATATTATGATATAAGAAAATATTTTAAGTTATTTTTAATGACTTTTAATATTTTGTGATAAATTTCATTAATATTTAAATATTAATGGTAATTAATTTATTTACTAAATAAATTAAATAAATTAATTAAAAATGATTTTATTATATTAAAAATCGTTTTAAATGAAAATAAAGTGTTTAAAAATATTTTAAGTTATAAAATATAACTTTTAATATTTAAAGGATAATTTCATTAATAATTAAATATTAATGATTATTAAGTTATTACTAATGATATTAAATTTATTTAATAATTATATTAAATAAATAGTTTATAAATGGTTTTATTAATTTAAAAATCATTTAAATGGGATATAAATGAATTAAAAATATTTTAAGTTATACTTAATGACTTTTAATATTTGGATAAATGAAACATTAATACCTTATTATTAATGGTAATTATTTAGAAATAATTTTAAATATTTTAAAAATTATTTAAGGGTAATATTAATACTTTAAAAATATTTTGAGTTATTATAAATAACTTTAATATTTTGGAAATGATTTCATTAATAGTTTAGTACTAATTAAATATTAGTGATAATAGAATTGATTAGTATTTTAATCATTTTAATGTGATTCCGATGTTTGAAATTTTGTGATAAATTATAATAAATATTTTAAAATTATATTAAGTCATTTAAAAATAATATGACTGATACGTACAGATATTGAGTTGCAGAATAGAGTCTTAGACTCGATAATTACCCGATAAAGCTGTCGGAAGACCGACATGTTTCAGAAATTGATCTGGACTTAGATAATGTGATTAGATAAGTGATTATTTGTGATTCAATGGTTGTTAAATCTATGTGCCAATATGATTAGGGTATGTGCTGACTGCAATAAGCAGTGTTATGTGTTAAAGTATGTTGTTCTAATAGAACGAACGATCTTATTAATGATAGGTCGTGAGATAAGCGATAAATCTAAATTGCAAACTGTAAGCAGCGCTTCAGGCAAGTATCTAACATTTGCATTTTCTTTATGCAATGGACATGAGTAAGAATGTTTCTAAACTATATTATTACTGTACAGATTATTAACCTTATATTATATACGCTCATTGCTTATCAACATGTTAGTATATGGTAATTCATATATATATATATATATATATATATATATATATATATATATATATATATATATATTCTGTTCGTTAATTTCTGTAAATGGTTAAACAAGTGTCCCCACTTGGATAATCATTGTATTTAATCACATGTTGATATACCTTTGTTAATTACTCGTATATATATATATATATATATATATATATTATTGTTGAAATGAGATAAAACCTTTGATTTGGAATCCAGACAAGTATGAATATCTTTACACGGAAAAACTTTTTATGCACCCAAGGTGGAACAGAGTGAACGATCCTATCGTTCTTGTAATGTAGTATTGATCAATGCAAGGCATAACGGACTGATCACCCCCCGTGCCCGTAAGTTATGTCAGTTTACAGATGAATTTTTGTTTAACCTTTTCGAAAATGAAAACAATGTTCATGGCATGTCACCATAACCCCAATTATAGTCATTATGTAGTTTCAAAAATTTGAAAGAGAGTTATTATGTTATTATTATCAATTCAGAATATTTCACAACTATTGACTGGTTGTAGAAGAATAGTACAAAGAAAATATTTAAATCCTTTCAGCTTATATATATATAATTGCTATTACTTGTTGGGCACTCAAATGCTCATCCTTGCTTAAATTTAAATGTTTTCAGCTAAGTGCGAACGACTAGAAAGCTCTGCTAAGAACAAAGTAAAAGGGAAGGTTGCTGAATGAACGAATTACTATGTTATGTAATAGTTTGATTATAATAAGACAAGTATGATATATATTATCTATCATGGGTTGTAATGAATGTTTAAAGGTTACGTACTTGGGAGCTAGACTCTGATAATTATATAAATTAAGTTGATCTTTTATATTATTGTTATTATTATTAGTATTATTCCGCTCATAGAAATGGTATCGTGAAGAACCAAGTTCGGGTTTCAAGTACCCGAGTTTGGGGTCTTTACAAGTTGGTATCAGAGCTTAGGGGTTAAAAACCTTAGGTGGGCTAGACCTTAGGCTATAACCTTAGAACAGAGGGAAACGTTGAAAATACAAATAACTCATATAGAGTTTAAAAAGAAGATGAATTGAATAAATTCATCGTCAAACCAAATAAAAGATAACTTATATAAAACTCTTATTTATTGTGTGTATATACTATATGCTAATTAGGATAATTTATGTGTGTAGATGTCAGGTGAAAAAGGATTCGATTACCCTCGGATCGTAAAGAAGGAGCCAATATCGAAGCCGATAGCTGACATAGAGGCTCACAATGAAAATAACTCAGAAGATGTGGTTATTGTGGAAAACGTAGTACCAGATCCGAAGATGGTGGAGCTGACAGATAGTGATTCAGACACTAAAGTTGAAGCTGATCAAGCATCAACAGAGGTACAGAATCTGAAGAACAAGGTTTCTTATCTGGAAAGGCTGTGGGAGATAGAAAAGCGGTTGAATAGTCAGTTGCGTCAAGCGTTAATAGAAACAATGGAAGGACAAGATAAGCTTAAGATCCAAATTGGTCAGATGGGAGCCACAAGCAACACATCGTGTGCAGCTTCGGACAAGAAGGGGAAAAGAAAGATAGAAGACCATGACTTAGGAAAATCCAATAAGAAGAAATGGAAAAGAATATGTTACCTTTGCGGTTATGAGGGACATACCACTCTGTATTGTCCTAACTACAAAAAAGGAGCATATTTTATCTGTGGGATAGAAGGTCATCAGGCGAAAAGTTGTCCAATGAAAAAGAATAACAAATAAGTAGTATAGGTTCTGTTGTGATGTAGGTGTGTCTAATATGTGTGCTTAGTATGTCTGTGTAATGTAATATTCTAAAACTTTTGTGTTGGTCAAGTCTGTAAATCCCAACTTTTGTAGTCACAAAGGGATGAATGATGTTAAAAGCAGTATGTGCTATGCTATGTAAATATTCGTTGAATGAATATGAATCTAAGTTTGAGAAATAAAACAAGTTTAGAATATTAAACTTATTTGATAAGGTTTGGAATGTAAGTTAAATTATGATTTTATTTAATCAGATAATGCCGCCAAGACGTCGAACTCGCAACCAAAGGGCAGAAGAGTCTGTCAATAACGTAGAAGGACAACAGCAAGCAGACCCAATGCAGCAATTTGCAAACATGTTAGCTCAGGCTATGCAACAGGGAATACCAATCACTGGAAACCAGCCGGACAACCGCTTAGCGAACTTCAAAGACTTTAAGGCTGTAGGACCACCGAAATTCAAAGGTACAACTGATCCTGTTGAAGCCCAAACTTGGGTTAAGGAAATTGAAAAAGCTTTTGTGGTAGCTAGGGTAGATGAAGGGCAAAAGACTGATTTTGCCACCTACATGATAAAGGGGAAGCAAATTTTTGGTGGGAAGCGAATCAGGCTAGGGCAGGAGAAGGTGTAGTCACATGGGATAGATTTAAAACTTTGTTTTTCGAGAATTATTTTTCACCTAGTATGCATGCTAGGATGGAGGTGAAATTTTTAGAGTTGAAGCAGGAGAATATGATGGTGTCTGAATACGCCGCCAAATTCAATGAGTTAGCTAGGTTTGCCCCACATCAAGTCGATACGGAGGCTAGGAAAGCGAGAAGGTTTGAGCTGGGATTGAAACCCTGGCTCTACAACAAAGTGGCGGTGTTGCAAATTCCTACATTTGCAGCACTCATGGAGAAAGTGATCATAGCTGAGGAGGGAAGTGAGGCCATGAGCCTTTACAATAAGGAGAGGAAGAATAAGGGTAAGACCGAAGGAGCTGGAAAAGTAGGAGTTAATAGTGGGAGCAGGAGTGGAGATAACAAGAGGAAGGTAAGCAGTTTTGCAAGTGTACAAGTGAAACAGGAAGATGTTAAGAAACATATAGTGCCATGTAAGACATGTGGGAAGAATCACTCGGGGGAGTGTTTGAAAGGAAAATTTGTTTGCTACAAGTGCGGGCAGGAGGGCCATATCTCTCCCAACTGCCCCAATCCTAGGATGAATAGTGGATGTTTTATATTCGGATCGACAGAGCACAGGGTGAAAGATTGCCCGAAGAGGAGGGTGGAGACAGGAAGTGTGAACATGGGCACTGGCAGTGGAACTTTAGCAATCACCGGACCGATTTCGTCAAGCAAGCCAACAAAATCTACGGCAAGGGTCTACAACATGACAGTCCAGGATACGACAGCAGCTGGCACTAGAACTCCAGGTATTATTCATACAACTTTTATTTTATTATACATAATTTTCATATATATAGTAAATTATTCTATAAAGAAATTTTGAGGATGAATTTGATTTCTTTTAGAAATCAAGTTTCCGTTTAATCAGAAAGACAAGCTTTATGTGAACAGTTAAAGATCAGTTCGATCAAAGTTGATCGAGATCTACTTGCGATGATTGTGTATGTTATGTACCCTTGTATGTATAGGTTTTAAAACGGTGATTCCGGGGACGAAATCTTTATAAGGGAGGGTGAATGTAACAACCCGATATTTTTCTATATAAATAAATAAGAAATTTTGCGTATAAATTTTTTTTATTTATTTATTTAAGGATGAGGATTTGTACAAGATAATGTGTATGTGTATTTATGTGGTAAATAAAAATATATTTATTACATAAATATTTACAAATAATTTTATTTCAGAATTATTGATTTTTATAAAGTACATTCTTTTAATAATTAAATTATGGTAGAAATGTTTTATTAATTATTTTTCGTAAAAATATAATAATATATTATTTAAATAATATATGAAGTGATTTTTAGAATAATTATAATACTTATTTTATTATATGAATTATTAAGTTAATTATTTTACCTTAATTATTAAGGTTAAATATGACAGATAAATCAGATATGGAATCCAAATCCTAATTTTGGATTATTGTCAAGGTCTGAGAATAATAATATAATATTAATTATATTTTTATTTTTCAGTGCTATGAATATGTAATGTATTTCCGTATTGATAATGGTAGGTCAATTACGGTGTATTATGACCAAACCCTAGTAATAATGCTAAACCCTAATTTGAGATCCAAATTAGAGTGCAAGATTATTTTATAAGTGTGTTATATAATTTATGTCGTGTATTAAATATATTAATTAGGTGAACCCTAATTAAATTCTAGAAACCCTAAAATCTAGAAAACTCTAATTATAATCTAGAAACCCTATATAATTTTTGAAAATGGGGAATCCTAATTTGAAATTTAAATTAGAGTTCGAGTGTTAATGTGATTAATTAGCAAGTATTATAATCTCAATTGCTAATTTTGGAAACCCTAATTTGATAATTAAAAAAAACCTAATTATAAATTGATAACCCTAGTTATCAAAATCGTAAACCCTAATTGCTATTTTAGCAATGTTATGATAATTATATGATATTAAACCCTAATGTTCCTGTATAGCGTAATTAGAAAATTAATCATAATTAGAAAACCCAAATTTCAAAATTTTAGAAACTAAAATTTATTTAATTTTTATTTTGTGTAAACCCTAGTGGGAAAATCCTTCATTTTGTGCTAAACCTTAGGTTAAAACCCTAAGGGTTTGCCAAGTTCCAATTTTGCCATTAAATGATTTATCAATTTACCATTTTGCCCCTAGTGCATTATTTTGGCTAACTAGTAGGGTTTGACAATAGGAGGAGTTGTTAACCAACTCATACCAACCCCTCATGCTTAAAATCACAGCAACAAGTCACCTATATCAGCCAATTCATGCACCTTGTTGTCTATTTAAGGATTGAAGGAGAGAGAAAATGCAATTGTTCACTTACATTTTTCACAACACTCAAACTAAGCTCTCTCTCTCTCTCTCTCTAACCTCCAAAATATACAAGTATATTAGTCCTAAATCAAAGCCCCACGATCAGCTATAACAAATCAGAAGTCAGAAATCAAGAATCGTTCATTGAAGGTATAAACCCTAACCATGATTTCTGTCCAACGATCTGTTGTTAGATGTTAGTTTTTTTGTGTTAAACATGTTAAATCTAGTGTCTATGGATGATCTGGGTTGCTAGATGTTAGATCCATAACATCTAGAAGCTCAGATTTGAAGATCTTAGAAATCTGGAAAAAACATGGTTCTGTGGTCTGACAACGAATGTCAGAGGCCACAGATCCTTGCTCGATTATGTTTTGTGTTGTTTTTAAGTTGTTAGTAGTAGCCTGCAATGTTGTCTTTAATCTGCAAAAAGAATCAAAGTCATATCTGTTTTAGATTAAAAGTTATTTAAGGTCAAAGTGGGTTGACCGACATTGATCGGCTGTTTTTGAAACCCAGTGTTTGCCCAGAAAGTCTGATAAGAAATATCAGACCTTATATCTCTGTGATCTGTAACGAATTTTGTGTTTTGAAACTTTGTAGTTGTAGTCTGATATGTTCTCTTGGATCTGGGCTTGGAATCAGGCTTAGATCGTATGTATATTGCAAGTTATGGAAGGTCAAACTGCGTTGACCGACCATGACTTGCAAGGTTTCTGGGTAGCCCAGATCAGGCCCAGAAGCGTCTGACAAGATGTTCTTGGGCTCTGATCTGTCAGGTTGTTGATGTTTTAGTCATGATGTTGTAATAAGTTTATAGTTTGTTACATGGACTACATGATTATGCTCTTATACCACTTAAAATGTAAACCGATTGGATTTGGATTAAGGTCAAACCAAGCATAAAGCTCACGGTTTGTGTTTTCTGGGTAACCCAGAAAACACAATAGCATGATGTCTGACATGGTTTGACCGACCTTTTTACGTTTGATCTGTTGTTGTTTTAGTGATATAATGTATTATAACTCTTCCTTGTCATGTTGGGTATACACTGAATGCATTATATCACAGAAACATTATCATACAATGGAAGCCCAAAGTACAACTGTCTGGGTAACCCAGAAATGAAGAACAGCTCTGACAGCTACTTTGGACGATTAGATCTCTTTGGTTGTGAGATGTATAAACATGTTGGTCGTTTGATCTTGTAGTCTTGCACTAGTTCTACATGATCTGCTCAATAGCATTCCTAGAATCACAGCACCCACTGAATCATTGTTGGTCAAACGTGGTACCTGGCAAACTGCCTATGAGTTTCTGGGTTTGGCCAAGAACATGAAGAACACCTATAGCGACGGTTCTGTTGCTATAGGTGGTCTTTAGCGACAGATCATATATTATTTTCCGGAAATTAATTAATAAATAGAAAAAAATAGTTTTTAATTATTAAAAATACAAAATAAATTATTAAAAATTATTTTAAATTCCAAAAATTAGTTTTTAATTATTTTAAATATATTTCATAAATATTTAATATTTTTGGAATATTAAAAGTATTTCATTTATTTAATTATAATATTAAATAAATTAATTAAAAATGATTTTAATATTAGAAAAATCATTAAAAATTATATTATGATTTAAGAAAATATTTTAAGTTATTTTTAATGACTTTTAATATTTTGTGATAAATTTCATTAATATTTAAATATTAATGGTAATTAATTTATTTACTAAATAAATTAAATAAATTAATTAAAAATGATTTTATTATATTAAAAATCATTTTAAATGAAAATAAAGTGTTTAAAAATATTTTAAGTTATAAAATATAAATTTTAATATTTAAAGTATAATTTCATTAATAATTAAATATTAATGATTATTAAGTTATTACTAATGATATTAAATTTATTTAATAATTATATTAAATAAATAGTTTATAAATGATTTTATTAATTTAAAAATCATTTAAAAGGGATATAAATGAATTAAAAATATTTTAAGTTATACTTAATGACTTTTAATATTTGGATAAATGAAACATTAATACGTTATTATTAATGGTAATTATTTAGAAATGATTTTAAATGTTTTAAAAATTATTTAAGGGTAATATTAATACTTTAAAAATATTTTGAGTTATTATAAATAACTTTAATATTTTGAAAATGATTTCATTAATAGTTTAGTACTAATTAAATATTAGTGATAATAGAATTGATTAGTATTTAAATCATTTTAATGTGATTCCGATGTTTGAAATTTCGTGATAAATTATAATAAATGTTTTAAAATTATATTAAGTCATTTAAAAATAATATGACTGATACGTATAGATATTGAGTTGCGGAATAGAGTCTTAGACTCGATAATTACCCGATAAAGCTGTTGGAAGACCGACATGTTTCAGAAATTGATCTGGACTTAGATAATGTGATTAGATAAGTGATTATTTGTGATTCAATGGTTGTTAAATCTATGTGCCAATGTGATTAGGGTATGTGCTAACTGCAATAAGCAGTGTTATGTGTTAAAGTATGTTGTTCTAATAGAACGAACGATCTTATTAATGATAGGTCGTGAGATAAGCGATCGATCTAAATTGTAAACTGTAAGCAGCGCTTCAGGAAAGTATCTAACCTTTGCATTTTCTTTATGCAATGGACATGAGTAAGAATGTTTCTAAACTATATTATTACTGTACAGATTATTAACCTTATATTATATACGCTCATTGCTTATCAACATGTTAGTATATGGTATTATATATATATATATATATATATATATATATATATATATATATATATATATATATATATATTCTGTTCGTTAATTTCTGTAAATGGTTAAACAAGTGTCCCCACTTGGATAATCATTGTATTTAATCACATGTTGATATACCTTTGTCAATTACCCGTATATATATATATATGTTGAATTATTGATTATTATTGAAACGAGATAAAAACTTTGATTTGGAATCTAGACAAGTATGAACATCCCTACACGGGAAAACTTTTTATGCACCCAAGGTGGAACAGAGTGAACGATCTTATCGTTCTTGTAATGTAGTATTGATCAATGCAGGGCATAACGACCTGATCACCTCCCGTGCCCGTAAGTTATGTCGGTTTACAGATGAATTTCTGTTTAACCTTTTCGAAAATGAAAACAATGTTTATGGCATGTCACCATAACCCCAGTTATAGTCATTATGTAGTTTCAAAAATTTGAAAGAGAGTTGTTATGTTATTATTATCAATTTAGAATACTTCACAACTATTGACTGGTTGTAGAAGAATAGTACAAAGAAAACATTTAAATCCTTTCATATATATATATATATATATATATATATATATATATATATATATATATAATTGCTATTACTTGCTGGGCACTCAAATGCTCATCCTTGCTTAAATTTAAATATTTTCAACTAAGTGCGAACGACTAGAGAGCTCTACTAAGAACAAAGGAAAAGGGAAGGTTGCTGAATAAAACAATTACTATGTTATGTAATAGTTTGATGATATTAAGACAAGTATGATATATATTATCTATCATGGGTAGTAATGAATGTTTAAAGGTTACGTACTTGGGAGCTAGACTCTGATAATTATGTAAATTAAGTTGATCTTTTATATTATTGTTATTATTATTAGTATTATTTCGCTCATAGAAATGGTATCGTGAATAACCGAGTTCGGGTTTCAAGTACCCGAGTTTGGGGTCTTTACAGCAATCCCAAAATAAAGTTTAACTCATCATAGAATCAAAATATATAATCCACAATTGACTATACATTGAGAAATAAAGATAGAAGTAAAGAGAAGTTAGGGAATTAGGAATGCAAATCTGAGATTCTCCTCTTGCTCAAATTCTGAATTTCCTATGCTCTTCAATTGCTTCAATCTTCAACTCTAATCTAATCTAGGGTTCTAATCTAATCTAAAAAGGAAGAGAAGAAAAGAAAACAATAGTAGCTTTAGCCCCCAAGGGGTGGAATGTCTCTTACATAATGAAAATACGTCTAATATATAAGCCCTAATTGAACCCTCCCCCCAAATTACACTTTGATTCTACTGTTTAATGAAAAGTCAGCTTTTGTCAACACCCAAAGTCGCGCGGCCGCGCAAGAATTGGCCTAAAGTTGGGTGCGGCCGCTTTCAAGTGTTAAATCGCATCTTTTTGCTCCTGTAATTCGCACGCCCGCGCAGGAAATCGCGCGCTCGCGAGTTTGATTTTTTGTTGCAGTGTGCTCTGGTAAAATGGCCATAACTTTTGATCTAGGAAGAGTTACGGGGTCTGCCCCCTATCAAATCGAAGATATCGACGAGCTCTACAACTTTCTTTCTTTGATGACTGAGAAATTCTAGTCGGATGAAGGTTAAAATTGGGCTGGAAGGGACTGCTATGAAAATGGCTAACCAAAACAGCGAAGTTTGACGTCCGTTGGTACAAAGACCATAATTCTTGCATCCGAACTCCGATTAGAACGATTCAAGATGTTCCGAAAAGCTACGAAGACGTTCTACAATGTAAGCTAAGTTCCAAACCAAGAACATGAAGTAAACATGAAAGCCCAAATGATATCCGGATTGCTTTTCTTTGTATTTTCCTTGCTTTTCCTTACCAATAGTCGCTCACACCGCTCCCAAACGTATAACCTACAAAATGAACTCAAAATGCATGAAAAGTAATTAAGACACATAGATATAAGCAACTAATTCAAGTAAAAGATACCGGATAAGTGTATATAAAATTCACTTATGAAATACCCCCAAACTTAAACCGTTGCTTGTCCGCAAGCAACACAATATAATGCAATCTACATGCTATGCAAGCTACACTACTATGACAATGAATCCCCAGATTTCTAGCCATGTTATGAATTCTAGTGAGACATGCCTTAGATAATATCAAGATTCGAGAACAAAGCATCAAACTAAGCTAAAGACATAATGACATACAATCAGATAGTCCTAACATTCTATAAAGATGTTGTGTGTGTGTGATGTGTTTACAGATAAGCTTGACAAAGATGAAGATACCACATGCTAAATTGCTTAAGACAAAAAATTAAAGTTTAAATCAAGAACTATGCATACAAATGAAACAAGAACTACTCCAACACATCAGTACAAACTAAGGTTTAGCAAAAGTTTTATTCTGCTTTATTTTTACTCACGGGGTGATTTTCGCACTTTTTCGCGGTGTTTATTGATTTATTTTATATATATATATATTTCCCATGACTGTGCAATGTCGTATTCCATTAGGCTAGCAGTGCTACCCCTTAGCGAGCTTTCAACCAACGACTCCCAAACCATTAAGACCTTAGGGCGCTAGGTGTAGAGACAATTTCCTCGGGTATACTTACTCAAGTAACAAAGACCCCGAAACAAGACTAGCCACGGTAAATATTCGAATTTTTTTTCTCTTTTTTTTATATAAAGCAAGCATACCCATGCGTTCCCAAAACTTGAGTTTAAATGTCTTCATAGTCATTACTCACTTTCTACACAATTCTATCATTAAAAATAATATTTTCCTCTCAGCAGACAAGCATGCTAATCTTAACCAACAAGCAAATAGGAACATTGTCGTGCTACCTGGTAACATCTAAACAACAAGCATGAATTATATCATGTATAAAATTATAACTAAGCTCAAGAAATCCACTAAATTCAAAAATCTATCAAATTTCTATGTCATCATTTGCCAAATTAGAATTCAACTAACTAAAAGCCTGGGATTATGCAATGTTATGCAACTAAACACATACTAAGTAATCAAGACAAAAGAAAACTAAAAAAAAAATTCATACTAAAATACCCCTACTATGCAACTTAGACATGTAATCAAACTATATGCAACAATTACTCACTACAACCCAATACCCCCAAACTTAAAATAAACAATTCCCTCATTGTAATTAAAAGTGAAAGAATACTCCCCTAAGTGACAATGTCATCTTCGTTCGCCTCCTCATGATCCGATGGTATATTAGGCGATGGCTAAGTTTGAGATATTCTATAGTTGGAGACTGAATGTGGACTTCTAACTATCCGAATACTTGAGTCAAAAATTCTAAAAATTTAGCATTTTTTGTGACTGAGCTGTGGCGCGACCGCGCGGTGTTTGGCTTGTAGTTGGGCACGGCCGCGCGACCCTATACTCTGGCATCAGCTTCAGTTTTTGACTTCTGTTTGATCCTCAATGCTTATACCAATTGGATTGAACCTGAGAGGAGAAACAATAAAACTATTATTAAGACTTACCACTATCTAACATCTACTAAATATGGAAATGTAAAAAAGAAGAATTAAACAAGGAGGGAGAAAGATTGGATGGGGTGCCTCCCATCGAGCGGTCGGTTTATAATCCGTTAGCTGGACTCTTTTCTTTACACCGCTATCTAATTCCTCTACGATAAGCTAGGAACCCTCCATCCATTACAACTGCAATGTGCGTAGGTAGGTTCCCCATCTTTCGTGTCTGTGAATTGAAACAACCTGGCATATTTTCTGTACATGATGCCCCTAGTTCTATTGCATAGCCAGGTGCTCCTTCTGTTGTGTCTGTGAATAGATTTTTGGATTGAGGCATGACATATACACTATGATTCTCTTCCTCTATTATCTCTTCCTCAGCCTACCATGGTTTGTAAGAGGCCTCATAATCGCAGAAATTCTTGCTTTGGATGTGACTACCAAGGGGACATGGGTGTGCAAATTTCATTGAATTTTTTAACTCTATCTGAGAAGGCACTTGGGGTATTATACAAGTCAGCTCATGATCTTCATTTTCCATACCCCCAGTTGTCTCCTCAATGTCCACTCCTTTCAGTTCATTCAGTGGCATGAACACCTCTGGCTCTCCATCAGTTTCATCGTCCATGTCATAACACCAATTATTTTGAGGGCGATTGTTCAAGGCTTCGAGTATTTGATCCATTTGATTCTGCAGATTTTGAATTGACCTCCCTTGCTCAATCATCTTCTCCTCAGTTGATGCTACAAACTTGAACCACAAAACCTCCACTCTTGAATTATCTTGTTCAGTTTCAAAATCCATGTATTGAGGACCATTCATTGAGGAGTTAATGAGTTGTTCCGTCTGTTTGTTAAGATTTTGGCTTGATAACTCCTGACTCATCATCATCTCATCATGGTCTGCTATGCTTTTTGACATGAATTCCTTTAACCTTGAATTTTCCTCTTGTTGCGTTGAAGGTGGATATGAGAAATCTGATGGATGTGTTGGACTTGGGATGCAGTATTGGTTGGGATAGTTATAACTCCATTCATAATCTGGGTGATACCCCCAACCTTGTTGATAATCAGGATAAACATCGTTGTTGAAGTAATCACCCCCTAACTGCACTTGTCCAACCTTGATGTTGCACTGATAACTCGCATGCTCGCCAGCACAGTATTCACATGAAACTATTATCTCTCGAGTGCGTTGGGCTGCAAAAATATCCAACCTCTCCGAAAGTGTTGCAATTTGTGCTGACAATGTAGAAAATACATTGAGTCCCTCAGTGCTTGTGTCCCTTGGTTGAATCATATTTGCATAAGGCCATTGATAAGCAAAGTCACCCATGGTACCTGAAAAGAGAGAAATATAAGTAGATAATTAAATCAACAAAAAAAATATTTAAATTAAGACTAATTTGATTGAGATTAATGTTGGCAAAAATTTATTAAGCTAATTCCCCGGCAACGGCGCCAAAAACTTGTTGAGTAATTTTTAGTTACGCACAACACGCAAGTATACGTGGTCAACAAGTAATAAAGAGTAAGTAAAGTATCGTTCCCATAGAGAATTATCTAATAAAGTTTACCAAGCACTAGCCCATAACCATTTCAGTCTTATTTAAACGAATGATATTATATTTTATATTTAAACTATGAAATTAAATAAACCTAACTATTTCTAGAGTGAGACTAGACAATGAAGACCTGAGATTACAATTTCATCTATTGAATAATTTAAATCAACGCACTCCCTGTTAAGCCAAATTACTTGCACTTGAATGCTAGTCGAGAACACAAAAGTGAAATATAGCCATCTCTCGATGTACCATACCTATATCAAATATAATCCCCAGTTGAAAGAATACACATGAACACCCAAATTACCCAAACCACTATATGTCTATGTGATTTACAAATAATTAGGGTTTAAGCCCAAGTTCTTAATTGACTACGAGCGATGCCTCGGTATATGTCTATCCTAAGCAAGAATCATACATTCCATCACCATGTAGAACATACAAACACAAGCTATCAAGATCAAATCCAAACCCATACTTCATCTTTCAAGTTCATATGAGTTATCACAGTAATTGATGGCCAATCAACTAAGCAAATGAGCATGAATCTTAATAGACAATCCCATAGCAATCAATAAGGTTAACAATGAAATATATCAGATTAAACTAAGCAATAGAATCAATTGCAATCCCAAAATAAAGTTTAACTCATCATAGAATCAAAATCTATAATCCACAATTGACTATACATTGACAAATAAAGATAGAAGTAAAGAGAAGTTCGGGAATTAGGAATGCAAATCTGAGATTCTCCTCCTGCTCCAATTCTGAATTTCCTATGCTCTTCAATTGCTTCAATCTTCAACTCTAATCTAATCTAGGGTTCTAATCTAATCTAAAAAGGAAGAAAAGAAAAGAAAACAATAGTAGCTTTAGCCCCAAAGGGGTGGAATGTCTCTTACATAATGAAAATACGTCTCATATGTAAGCCCTAATTGAACCCTCCCCCCCCCCCCAAATTACACTTTAATTCCACTGTTTAATGAAAGTAAGCTTTTGTCAACACCTAAAGTCACGCGGCCACGCAAGAATTGGCCTAAAGTTGGGCGCGGCCGCGCTCAAGTGTTAAATCGCGTCTTTTTGCTCCTGTAATTCGCGCGGTCGCGCAGGAAATCGCGCGCCCGCGAGGTTGATTTTCTGCTGCAGTGTGCTCTGGTAAAATGGCCATAACTTTTGATCCAGGAAGAGTTACAAGGCCTGCCACCTATCAAATCGAAGATATCGACAAGCTCTACAACTTTCATTCTTTGATGATTGAGAAATTCTGGCCGGATGAAGGTTGAAATTTGGCTGGAAGGGGCTGCTACGAAAATGGCTAACCAAAACAGCGAAGTTTGACGTCCGTTGGTACAAAGACCATAATTCTTGCATCCAAACTCCGATTAGAACGATTCAAGATGTTCCAAAAAGCTATGAAGACGCTCTACAATGTAAGCTAAGTTCCAAACCAAGAACATGAAGTAAACATGAAAGCCCAAATGATGTCCGGATTGCTTTTCTTTGCATTTTCCTTGCTTTTCCTTACCAATAGTCGCTCACACCGCTCCCAAACGTATAACCTACAAAATGAACAAAAAATACATGAAAAGTAACTAAGACACATAAATATAAGTAACTAATTCAAGTAAAAGATACCGGATAAGTGTATATAAAATCCACTTATCAGAAAGGCACAAGGGGCACAACTGAAATTTGTATTTCCTCTTTCGAGCTCAACTCTTGCCTTTCATGTCTTTTCTTCTCCTCACCCTTTATCCTCGTATTCTTTTCCCATGTAGATAGGCACTTTTTTTTTATTCTCATCATTAGTCTCTGTAACGATCCCAAAACTCATACAATTTAATTCTCGACTTCGGTCGTTAATAATACATTCAATCTCTAATTTTATATCATTAAACGATAATACAACCATTGAAATTTGCGGAATAATTAAAATGTTATATTACAAGTAAAATTTTCTATTTACAAACTGTTCTTGGTCCCAGAACTTTTAACCTTTATTCGATTCAAATTTATATCATGAATCATTGTAACAAAATGGCTATACAAAGTCTTACATCATCAATAGATATCCATATATACCGGATAGCTCCACTTATAATTTAACAACATGTTACATTCAAAATATTAAATACATTTCTCATAAAACATAAGGAATCTTCAAGTATCATGTCGGATTCATAACATTCAGGCAACACATAGCTTTACCTTGAAATCTTGACATGCAAAAATGGTTATTTGCAAGGTTGAGCTCGACAGCCAGCAAAATCTAATAGTTTTCATGCAACACGTAGCATATAATATCATGCTCAACATATATCTCTTAAACATTGAACTATCATAGCATACGTGCTACAGTTCATATAACAAATATAAAGATTGAGTTCCTTACTCAATTGGCATGCTTTACTCAATTAATGTAGTCATAAGTTAACTTTGACGTTTCATGCTTTCACATATATATAGCACATATCATGTTATTTGCAATAAAGACTTAAAATAATTAATCATCAAGTTCACGTAGCAAATAGGAATTGAAAGACTTGTCTGGTTCGTAGATTACCAATTACCAAAAACAACTTAAATGCTTTGCGTACCTCCTACAACAGTTCAAAGGTTCATAATCACAAGCATTAGTTACACATATAACGAAACCACAATGACTCTTAGTCTTAATCATTTTATAACTTGCATCTCTTTGAGATTTAACACATATCTTCAGGTGTTTACTCCTCTTCGTATGACACTTATCATTACATAATCTCATCTTGTGTTTCTTTAAACTTCTTTCGAAACCAACACTTAACGTTCATTAAAGTCGTCATAGATTCCATTACCCCATATTAGATGTATTACACTTGTTGACAACAACTAGAAATCACATTATCTATTAGATATGCTAGCATACCATAACGTATACATTTCTAGCTAAACTTACTATTTTAGCACAAATCTTTCTTTACCATTTACATTTCAGAAATTCTACGTGTTTACTTCGCAACACTTGTCTAACATTCATTGTGTACACTAAGTTATCAGATAACGCGTTCGAAATTTACTAATCATTTTTACCACTTTGAACTCACTAACCCTATAACATAACTTTGTTTTAGCTTTGTTGTTACATGTTGGACACATTGCCAAAACCTTTAGCTAAGCTACAAAGAGCGACCAAAGTCTGCAGAATTAGCAGACTTCAATGTATGAAAATGGGCACTCGCGCGGCCGCGCGAGTTTTATACTGGGAGGCTGCACGCCCACGCAGTAGCTGCGCACCCGAGCCTAAGGGCTGCGCGCCCGCGCGACACACAGAACTTAGTTTTGCAGAATGTGTTTCGGCACAGTTTTTAGGCCAACTAACACGAATTTCACGCATAAAACAGTGAAACCAACATCTATAATTGATATAAAACTATCACAAACATGTTTGTTAACATATTCAACTAATTAGAACAATTTAACAACACTTTTAACTATTTTAATTTCTCATTTTCATATGAAAACTCCATTCTTGACATCCTTCACGAAAATCAACACTGTGATTTCAATTTCTCACCAAATCACTTTGTTTAAGTTACATTATCTTCGTTTCTTAATGAACTAGCACATACAAGCGTCAATTTACAATTTCACATACAAATTGGCCATTACAATTAGTACTTACATAAGCCACATGAATAATACATATACTGTAAAAAATTTATATTGTCAAAACGAAATTAGCATACAAATTTCTTATTTTAAACATAACTCTAACATCATAAACATGTATCATCAGTATTTACCAAGTATATATATCCACAATTTACCAATTGATTTTTATAGAACATGGAAAAATTCTTGTCGTCCAACCCAGATACATATATATTATCACAGTTATGAACATACCTTTTTGTTGCTTAACAGAAATTCTTGCTAAACACACTGGAATTGACGTGAAAATTCTTAGACTCCTCTCCAATTCTCTCTCAAGTTCTTCTCTCTTTTCTCAGCAACTAGGATGCGCAAAACTAAAACAAACTGATAGCTATAATGGAAAAAGCTAAAACTGCTAATCCTTAATACGCCAAATTTAATAGATTAACAGTTACAAAACCAACGTATAAATTTTAATTATATTATATTTATTATTTTAATTTAATTTGTTTATTTTATTTAAAATTCAAAAATTAGAAATTCAAAAAGCCATAAGGCTTGTTTGGCAAAACCTTGTAAATTCAAAGAATTAATATATTTAAGCCTTGTTTGAAAAAAAAACTAGATTAAACTCCTTTATTTTATTTTAACAAACAATTTTTGTTTATAATTCATATTATTATTTGAATTTTCATATCCCATAATAATCAAATAAATTAATTATACATACTATATTTATAAATTTAGATTCATAAATATTTACTAACAATCACTATTTTAAATAAAATATTTATTCAACAATTTCATCAATAAACATTTCAAATAAATATTTATATAATCCAATAAATATTTAAATTTACACTTTGAAATTCCGAATTGTTACATTCTTCTCTCCTTACAAGGATTCTGTCCCCAGAATCAAAAATACAGATTAAACAAATAACTCAGGGTACTATTAAACCTCACTTTTCCAATATATGAATATATATTTCTCTTCACACCCGATCACATATTTCAAAATATACAGCACATACATATACATACTCAAACTCAAAACATCTCATAATAAGAATTTTAATTATTAAATTCTTATTTTAATAATTTATAAAAATTCGGGTTGTCACATCCTTCCCACCTTATAAGGATTCCGTCATCAGAATCACTGAAACCATATCTTACTCAGGTTTTCACCAAATCTCTTCGTTGAATAACTTCAACACATTAACTTAATATATGTTTTATATTTCCTACTCCCATCATTCTTCATAACAAATTATTGTAAGTTTTATTTTATAACCTTTACTTTTACTCAATTATATTTGAGTATTACCTATTCTTTGACCCATTCATTTTCTTCTCTAAGGATCGTTATCATAAACACTCGGGATATTACATTTATCCATTCTTCTAAGAATTTCGTCCTCAAAATTTTGACTTACTAATATTTGTTGATACCATTTATCAAAATATATTTTATGTTAATACTTTATTCATTCATTGATTTCTATAACCAATTCTTCTCACAAAGATCTTTCTATAATTATTAAATTTTTCTATTAAAAATTTTACATTACTCTTTGATAACTCTTCTCCTTCTCATTTCAAAATTTCTTTTATCACTTATTCAACATATTCATCATTTAGTGTCACATTCTACGATTTACTTCTATCTAAGGAATATCATCCTTACCATATTCGCCTTTTAGAATAGCAAGAATCTTCCATAATTGCTCAATAATTGGGAAGCATTATGAATAACTCAGGAATTTAAAAGATTTCAAATAATGCCGAGAGGTCACAAGACCTTGAACTATGTTCCTAGGTTACCAAGTATCTTGACTTGAACCTTTAACAGTCATAAGAATATTTGGACTCCCGTACTTAGGGTGTTAAGCCCTTCGTACGATGTATTGTGCACAAACATTTCAGCGCAAAGTGTAAACTAAGCGTAACCTCTAATAAAAGAGTTGTTCATCTCAGAATTTAGAGTGCAAGCATTCAACTGAGGGTATAATGACCACGAATCATGTCCACAGTTATAAGTAATCTTTCAACTTTAACTTTAACAGTCATAAGACTATAAGGACTCCACGTACTTAGGGGGATCAATCCTTCGTACAATATATTGTGCACAAACATCTCAACGCCTCCGCGTAATCCCCTATAAAAGGGTTGTCCATCTCAGTTTTTCAACATCTGAATCCGCACTAAAACAATTTGGGTTGGCATAACTTCTCAAGAAACGCTTGAATTTCATGAACATCTTTCAATATTCATCTAACTGAATCAAATAGCATAGACTTCTACAATAATTCGGACATCAATCGAAATATACATATACATATACATACATACACACACACACACACACACACACACACACACACACACACACACATATATATATATATATATATATATATATATATATATATACTCATACCTTAAAAAAATCTCAAAAATCTTTTTATGACGTCATGATACCACACTGTATTTACATTCCGTTGAGGATTCCGTCATTTGGTGATTTTTATCATACTACATCATACCATAGTGGGCTGACGATCCTTAGATCACATCCAACACTAAGTAATACTGCATTGATGACTCCATCGTTTTTATCATCTCTGCACCAGGTTGCATGATGCATTGATGATATATAAAAAAAATACATTTTGATATATTTCAAATCATTTTTATCTATCCAAAGCAATTAGCATAGACATACGAATAATAGCACTGTTTTAAAAATTCTTTGGTTCACTAGTGTGATCCAACATTTTTTAAAAATCACAAGTACAACCATAGGCACGAATTCAATAAATTTCAAAAATCTAGCAAAGCTAGAAGATTTGAAAAAACCTATGTCTCCACTTTCTATACTGATCCATTGCTTAATAGGTCTATCTATCCCTATCATCCTCAATACTCCATTCACACTTAATTATACCCCAGTTCATCAAACTTACTACACATCAAAAATTCAGGAACTTGCCATAATAATATGAGTTTAAGAACTTATCCTAGTCAGACTGTAGGCGTCCATTCGCTGAAGGGTTCAAAACATACCATATTATTATGAGTCACGAACATACCATATGCATTAGTTTTCAGAACTGCACCTAATCCTAATATTATCTGACTAATCTTAATAGTTTCTAACTATCAAATATACACATGAGAAAAGAATCACCTTTTCACCACATATACATTGATAACATTCCAATGATTATCAATGTGATAAACTGAGTGCAAGCACAAAACCCTCGCCTATATAAAGATTTGTACAACTCAGCCATCACATGAGTCCTTAATTGAAATCCCACCTAACTCTATCTTACTCTTAACTTGCTCTTTGGCCGATACGAATTCCTCGTATCACATCATTTATAACTCCTCGCGAGTTATCTCGTACTATTTCATAGTACAACATCTTCATAGCATCAAGCTATAATTATTCAAATATTACAGACCATCTTAATTTTATAACTTCAACAGATCACGTCGTGATCTTATTTTATAATCATTTCCCTTAAAATTCTTTTCTTCACTCGTGATCGTTTTATTTTACGATCCCCTTTCTTTCCTTTCATTTACGACATTATTCGTTATCTTTACTATTGGAGTTAGGAAACTCCCATTTCTTATCTTTAGGTTTCTTCAAGATTATTCTTCTTGTTAATATAACAATTCTTCCTTTAAGAATTTCTAACTTCATTTATATCATTCAACATTTCATTCGAGTTACACAATTTCATCACATGTATCCATTTTCTATACTTGGTACACATCGAGTCTCTAACAGTTTTAAAATGGTACGCTGAGTGGTTCCCCACAAAAAACCAACAAACTAGGTTCCGAGTTGCTAGTTCGTATATACCCCCGCTCTATGAAGGAATCGTTTAGCCCAGATACCATACATCAACTACTAAAGAGTACAATTGCACTATACTTGAATATAACTCTCTATTCTTTACTTCTTTACCAATCTCTTCTTATAGACATTGTCTATTTATTATCACCTTACATTCTTATTATTAGAGTTGGGTAACCCCATAACTCTGTGAGATTCTTCTTTGAATCCTCTCACGCATGTTTTAATCCCTTCTTTATAAATTTCTTAAATTGCTTCTTATTGTTCAAACTCTATTTGAGCGTATTCTTTCATTATCTTCATCTTTCTTTTCTAAGGTTATAGCCTACGGTGCTCCTACCTAAGGTTTATAACCTACAGCTCCGATACCAACTGTAACGACTCCAAAACTCATACAATTTAATTCTCGACTTTGGTCGTTAATAGAACATTTAATCTCTAATTTTATATCATTAAACGATAATACAACCATTGAAATTTGTAGAATAATTAAAATGTTCTATTACAATTAAAATTTTCTATTTACAAACTGTTCTCGTTCCCAAAACTTTTAACCTTTACATTACATCTCTTCGATTCAAATTTATATCATGAATCATTGCAACAAAATGGCTATACAAAGTCTTACATCATCAATAGATATCCATATATACCGGATAGCTCCACTTACAATTCAACAACATGTTACATTCAAAATATTAAATACATTTCTCATAAAACATAAGGAATCTTCAAGTATCATGTCGGATTCATAACTTTCAGGTAACACATAGCTTTACCTTGAAATCTTGACATGCAAAAATGGTTATTTACAAGGTTGAGCTCGACAGCCCAGCAAAATCTAATAGTTTTCATGCAACACGTAGCATATAATATCATGCTCAACATATATCTCTTAAACATTGAACTATCATAGCATACATGCTACAGTTCATATAACAAATATAAAGATTGAGTTCCTTACTCAATTGGCATGCTTTACTCAATTAATGTAGTCATAAGTTAACTTTGACGTTTCATGCTTTCACATATATATAGCACATATCATGTTATTTGCAATAAAGACTTAAAAACAATTAATCATCAAGTTCGCGTAGCAAATAGGAACTGAAAGACTTGCCTGGTTCGTAGATTACTAATTACCAAAAATAGCTTAAATGCTTTGCATACCTCTTACAACAGTTCAAAGGTTCATAATCACAAGCATTAGTTACACATATAACGAAACCACAATGACTCTTAGTCTTAATCTTTTATAACTTGCATCTCTTTGAGACTTAACACATATCTTCAGGTGTTTACTCCTCTTCGTATGATACTTATCATTACATAATCTCATTATGTGTTTCTTTAAACTTCTTTTGAAACCAACACTTAACGTTCATTAAAGTCGTCATAGATTCCATTACCCCATATTTGATATATTACACTTGTTGACAACAACTAGGAATCACATTATCTACTAGATATGCTAACATACCATAACATGTACATTTCTAGCTAAACTTACTATTTTAGCACAAATCATTCTTTACCATTTACATTTCAGAAATTCTAAGAGTTTACTTCGCAACACTTGTCTAACATTTATTGTGTACACTAAGTTATCACATAACTTGTTCAAAATTTACTAATCATTTTTACCACTTTGAACTCACTAACCCCATAACACAACTTTGTTTTAGCCTCGTTGTTATGTGTTGGACACATTACCATAACCTTTAGCTAAGCTACAAAGAACGACCAAAGTCTGGAGAATTAGCAGACTTCAGTGTCTAAAAATGGGCACTCGCGCGGCCGCACGAGTTTTGTACTGGGAGGCTGCGCGCCCACGCGACACACAGAACTCAATTTTGCAGAATGTGTTTCGGCACTGTTTTTAGGCCAACTAACACAAATTTCATCCATAAAACAGTGAAACCAACATCTATAATTGATATAAAACTATCACAAACATGTTTGTTAACATATTCAACCAAATAGAACAATTTAACAACACTTTTAACTATTTTAATTTCTCAAATTTCTCATTTTCATATGAAAACTCCATTCTTGACATCCTTCACGAAAATCAACACTGTGATTTTGATTCCTCACCAAATCACTTCGTTCAAGTTACATTATCTTTATTTCTTAATGAACTAGCACATACAAGCGTCAATTAACAGTTTCACATACAAATTGGCCATTAAAATTGGTACTTACATAAGCCATATGAAGAATACATATACTGTCAAAACGAAATTAGCATACAAATTTCTTGTTTTAAACATAACTCTAACATCATAAACATGTATCATTAGTATTTACCAAGTATATATATCCACAATTCACCAATTGATTTTTACAGAACATGGAAAAATTCTTGCCGTCCAACCCAGATACATATATATTATCACAGTTATGAACACACCTTTTTATTGCTTAACAGAAATTCTTGCTAAACACACTGGAATTGACGTGAAAATTCTTAGACTCATCTCCAATTCTCTCTCAAGTTCTTCTCTCTTTTCTCAGCAACTAGGATGCGTAAAACTAAAACAAACTGATAGCTATAATGGAAAAAGCTAAAACTGCTAATCCTTAATACGCCAAATTTAATAGATTAACAGTTACAAAACCAACGTATAAATTTTAATTATATTATATTTATTATTTTAATTTAATTTGTTTATTTTATTTAAAATTTAAAAATTAGAAATTCCAAAAGCCATAAGGCTTGTTTGGCAAAACCTTGTAAATTCAAAGAATTAATATATTTAAGCCTTGTTTGGCAAAAAAAACTAGATTAAACTACTTTATTTTATTTTAACAAACAAATTTTGTTTATAATTCATATTATTATTTGAATTTTCATATCCCATAATAATCAAATACATTAATTATACATACTATATTTATAAATTTAGATTCATAAATATTTACTAACAATCACTATTTTAAATAAAATATTTATTCAACAATTTCATCAATAAACATTTTAAATAAATATTTATATAATCCAATAAATATTTAAATTTACACTTTGAAATTTTGGATTGTTACAGTCTCCTTTAACTCCTTTCCACCCCAAAGTGTGATAGCGTTACACTATTTATTTCCACTCCTATGATTCTTCTTAGTATCACTTGGTAGAGAACCTTGAGGTCTGTTGTTGAGAGCACTTGCTATTTGGCTGATTTGGTTTTCAAGAATCCTTATTTCAACTACTTGAGTCTTTATTGTTGCCTCGAATTGTGTTTCCATTCTCGCTATCAGTTCTTCTATCTGTGATATCTTATCAACTGGTTGTTGTTGTTGGGCTTGTTGAAGCTACCGAGGTTGAAATCCAGGTGGATATGATTGTCTTGGAGCTTGAATTTGTGCTTATGACTTATTATTACTCCAAGAAAAGTTCGGTAAGTTCCTCAATCCCAGATTATAGCTATTCAAATTACCGCCCTACTGCCTATTATAGCTAGAAACAAACTAGATTGCCTCAGGATTTATTGCACATTGATCCACCGAATGTTTACCTGCAAATATCTCATAAACTGTTTCCACTCTCTGAACGTTTTGTAACCCAAGTGCATCTATTTTCTTTATAAGAGCAAAAATTTGAGCATTCACTTGAGTTGATAAAGCAGTCATCGCATCCACCTCATGCACCCCGTTTACCTTCTACTGAGTCATTCTTGTAGTAAACCATTGATAGTTATTAGCTGGCATTTTTTTGAGCAGCTAATATGCTTCATCACAATTCTTGGTCATTAAAGCCCTACCTACTGCAGCATCTATACTCGACCTCACCACATTGAACAATCCATTATAAAAAGTCTGCACCTGAAGCCATTTAGGAATCCTATGGTGTGGGCACTTTCTCAATGAGTCCTTAAATCTCTTCCATGCTTCATATACTGATTCTGAGTTGTGCTAAACAAAAGAGAAGATATCGTTCCGCATTTTTGCTGTCTCTGCTGGCGGGAAAAACTTAGCAAGAAATTTCTACGCTAAATCATTCCATGTTGTAATTGAGTTCGATAGTAAGGAATGAAGCCAACATTTCTGAGAGTGAATGGAAACAACCTTAGTCTTATATCATCCTTTGACACACCATTGTAGTTAAAAGTATCGCATATTTCTATGATACTGACCAACTGATCGTTTTGATCATCATTCGGTAACCCTCCAAACTGACATAAATTCTGAATTATTTGTATTGTTCCAAGCTTTATCTTAAAATTCGTGGCATTAATGGCAGACCTAGTAATACTTGACTAAATTTCAGTGACTCGCGATGTGGCATAGTCCCGTAGTGCTTTTTGTTCTTCTTTAGTCATGTTAACCGGTGTCTCTAGTGTCTCTTGAGTTTCCTTAATCCACTTACGCAACCGCTGAAACCTTTTGTCGATGTTGTCCTCGTAAGGCAAAAATTCTGGTTTCTTCGATCGAGTTTGCATGCATTAATCAAGCCACCTAAAACAGGTAGTAAAGCAAAAAGAAAACCAAAATGTTTAACTAAGATCAAATTAATTAAACTAATAATAAAAGTTATGAACTTAATTTTAAGTCCCCGGCAACGGCGACAAAAACTTGTTTGTCTAAAATTGATACTAGAAAATTACGCAAGTATACGCAGTCTACAAGTAATATAATGATTAGTAGAGTGTCGTTCCCACAAAATTTTTTTTGCAATTTATACTAACAATTACTAATTTTGTATCAATTCGATTTTATTAAACCAATGATTAAAATTATGAAGTTGAAGAAAAATAAATAATTAACTAAATTAAAACTAACTATCACAAGGTTGAAAAAAGTTTAAAGATACTTAAGATTACAATTTCACTAATTGCTTCACTTAGGTTAATGCACTTCTTATTAAATTACATTAACTATTTTGGACTGTTAATCGAGAACTCATCAGTATTTATGACCATCTCTCAATGTACCATAAAAAACCAACTTAAATCTACATATAATAGAATTAAGATGAACACCCTAGATAACTAATTCACTATATCTCTATATGAATTACAATTAAAAAGGATTTGATGCACAGGTTCCCTACCAGATTACATGCGGTGTATAGGTATATCTCTATCCTAGCCAGAAATCATAAATTCCATCACCATACAGAAAACACAATCACATGCTATTATGGTCAGATCTAAACCTATAATCCCTGTCTCGAATTCATATATATTATCACAGTAATTGTTGATTAAAAAATTAAACAAATAAAAATAAATTATAATAGACAATCCTATAATAGTCAACAGTAATTAACAAGGAAGTGTATCGGTCTAAACTACATAATAAGGTCCATTGTAATCTTAAGATGAAATTTAGTTCCAAATAACGAAAGTAAATAATGAATCTATAGAAGAACTAAACATCTAAAGTTACAAGTAAAAGAAGAGAAAAAGAATAAAACTCTGTAGAAGTTCCTTCTTCCAATTCCTTCACTCAATATTCTCGTGTTCCTCCTTCTATGTTCTCCAAAACCTCCTCGTATGATGTTCCAATCCTTGTGAATTGTATCTGTTTCTCTGCCTCTACACTTTGTTTTTAATACTCTCTGAAGTTCCTCAAACAAATTAGCCCCTAGAAACAGTGTTCAACTCAAGTTTTAAAACATAGCCAACCTCTTTTCCTGACCAAACTCGCCCAGGAGAATTCATGTACTAAAGGAGCTCACACCAGAGAATTCACCATCTCACTTCACCCCGACGAGCTTAAATGAACTAAGGGAACTTGCCCCGGCGGATTAATCAGACCAAAAATTGCATAAATGACACTGAGCTCAAATTTTCCTGTATCGACCCTCCGAAGACGTATCCTACAAAAGAAACACAAGAACAAGTAAAATGACACTAAAAGTACTTAAAGTTAAAAAAGAATTAAGCCTAAAAAGTGTCTGATTCGTATGTATAAAACCCACTCATCACTAATATGCTCCTCAACGATAGTGATTTAGACGTTTGTAAAATTTATAAATGAATTTATAATTTAACAACATTATAGCATACATTCATTTTATTAATTACCAAAATAAATTATTTCTTTATTTAAATTGGTATTTCCACTATTTTTATCAAATTATATTACCCTCAATATATAGTTCAAAAAATCTAATTAAAGATTTGCTAGTGAGAATAAGGATCTCATTTCAAATGTATAGAGCCTTGTGGTGACACAACAAATTATATATAAATAAATAGATTGACAACTATTGTCAATTACATCACCATGTAACCCCTTATATTTTACATCTTAGATTATTTTGATCAAGTATGACACATCCGAATCAAATTAAATTATCCAAGTTAAGTCCAACCTAGCACTTTTATATAAGTAAAGAGAAAAACATTGTCATTATGGTGAAACAACAAAATAACATTATTCAATTTCTTTATAAGCATCAAATGTGATAAAACAACATCTCAAAAAATTAAAATAAGCCTTGTGGTGACACAACAAACTTATAGTGATTAATTGATACTCTATCGTTTTATCATGCTAGAAGGAGACGTTCGATATTCCAAATATCTTTGAACATTACAACTTAATATAATTTTCTTGAGGGTTTTGTTATTAATTGTATCATCTTATTTAGTGTGCTTGCGCGCGCGCGCGCGCGCGCACACACACACACACACACACACACACACACACACACACATATATATATATATATATATATATATATATATATATATATATATATATATAATACGTGTCATATTATTTAACATGTGAAGTATGTTGGATAATATATTATATACATATAGTAATCATGCACATATAGAATACTATATTCTATCCGGATTGATTATAAAATTTTATTCTAGTTTGGTTCACTGGAGCCACCAAGTGAACCAAAAGGTCAAACTTAGGGTGCAAGAACAAAATTTAAATACAACTATTACACTTAAACACGGGCTCCATTACAAACGGGTCTTCAAGCGCTCCTTGCTCATTTGTCTCCAATTCTTCAAGTAATTCTAACTAATCTTATTAGATAAACTATTTACAATAAATAAAAATCTTAATCAGCAGTCAATGAGAAGTACATAGGAGAAAGATAGAATTTACATCATGAAAAGCTAGAGAAGACGGTGCACAAACCCTATTTATAAAAACTCATTCATTCATGCATTCTTATATAATAAAATCCAATCATCCATTGGTCAATAGTCCATAAGCAATCTCATTTATTATCATACATATCACCATATGCATCAATAAATAACATTCATCTCATGAATACTAAAAACCTTCCATATATGCATTGATATCATTTAATGGGTAAAAGTTTGCTAAAATTTAGTTTTGAAACAAAATAAACTCTTTTATTTTAATCAAAAACAAAATCAAAATTAAACTCCTTTAATTTTAGCAAACTGAAATCCTATTCCAGACAAAATAAATATCTTTATTTTAAACTTACTCTAATTGAATAAACCATTTACTTTAATTGAAAATAAAATATTTAAAAATTGGTGACAGGCGCGGTCGTGCCCAGAATGAATTGGGAACCGGCGTAGCCGCGCTATAATCCTAGAATCAAATTTATGGGTTAGGGTGTAGACACTTGAAATTTCGTTTTCCTGTTACTAACTATGTAGGAGGACAAAAACGTCTTTTTCACACTCCATAGATAACCCTGGAGAACCATAACATCAATTCCAACCCTGGAGATAGCCCCGGAAGATCCAGTTTCCAACCTTGGAGATAACCCCGAGAAATCAGTTTCTAACCCCGGAGATAACCTAGGGAAAGTCAGTTCCAACCCTGGAGATAACCCCGAGAGATCAAGTTCAAAGCCTGAAGATAACCCCAGGAGGTCAAGACAACCTCAGAGATAACCCTGAGGATGGTCAATCAACATCAGGTTAACCTCAGAGACAACCATGGGAAAAACCCGCTACAATTGTGCAAAAATCGGAGATAATCCCGAGAGGGGCAAAATGGTCATTTTGCTAACTCAACTTTAGCTCAAATCAAATACACTCATTTCAACTCACATTGCTTCAAAAGAAATCTAGCAAGAACCATATCTTAACATCAGAGCGTAAACTACGCAAAACGGCTCAACGGACTGCCTGACGGAAACCCAAAAATGCCATTTCGGTCATGGACCCATCTTCTCGAAATTGAAAAAGGGAAAATCATATGTCATTGCATAGTTCTCGGAAAGAGCTTTTCAGAATGGTATGGCACGCTTCCATCGGACTCCCAGATTGAAAGTTATGAAGGTTCGAACGAACAACGCGTTGTCCGAGTGCACATACTTCGAGACGATGGGACCCACATTACCCGGGGCACCCCTGCCAGTCACAAGTACACCTGTTGCTGCCGCAGGTACACCTGCGGCTCCCCCCTCTATAAATAGAGGGCTTGGGGTGGCCATATTTGTAAGAGAAAAGGCGAGAAAGCCCTTTCCAATTTGCTCTGTACACATCCGAAACTTAGTGATTTCTCATTTTAAACACTTGTGAGCTTCTATATTGTTATATTTTTACCAGTGGGAGCCGAGTGTTCATTCATTTAAAGCGATTGAAGTCTTCTTTGGCAGTCCACTGTAAACCTTCTTACACTTTCTAAAGCCTTTCTCTACTACTGTGCACACATAGTTCTTCACGTTGAGAGTCGTGTATCGTGTGTATGCCCGGACTTCGGTCTGTGGCTTTTATTTCTTTTTGTTTATATATATATATATATATATATATATATATATATATATATATATACTTATATATAAACTGTTGACGAACTTCGTTCGATGAGCCTGAATTTTATATCCGGAGCGTTTACTATTTTATATATATATATATATATATATATATATATATATATATATATATACACACTTATATATATGTTGTTGCTATCAAACTCTGTTTGATTGAGCTTGGATTTCACATCTGGTGTGTTTACCGCTTATATATATATATATATTGTTAATTCATGGTTGAGGATATATATATATTTACATTTCATTCTGACCTAAAGTTTACTTCGTGGCCTTTTACCACTGTATTTACATTTCAGTCTGGCTTGGAGTTTATTTCGTGGCCTTTTACCACTTTATTTACATTTTTGTCAGGCTTGGAGTTTACTTTGTGGCCTTTTATAGCTTTATTTACACCGCCTGGAGTTTACTTCGAGGCAGTTGATCGTCTTATTGCTTTATTTATATTTTCTAATCCCCCATAGAGGTGCTTCGTGGTGGTTGATTGGTTTTAACTACTTTTTATTTACATTTCCAATCTCCCATGGAGGTACTTCGTGGTGGTTAATTGGTTTTACTGCTTTATTTACATTTGCAATCCCCCATGAAGGTGCTTCGTGGTGGTTTATTGTTTGCACACACACACACACACACACACACACACACACACACACACACACACATATATATATATATATATATATATATATATATATTGCTTTTATATATATAACTATTTACAGTTTTCATACAAATTGCTAGATCATGTGAGCCTAGGAATCATATGATCACAGATTCAGTCTACTAAATCTAGATTCGGTTCCCGTGATAGACATTTTCAGCTGTACACAGCTTGTAAATTATTCACGGTGTTCGAATTTTCTTAGATGGCTCTCATGTCCGCAAGGAGTTTGACACTGCTATGTACATTATTTTTGCAAAGATGCTTCGCATCTCGAAAATAAAAACAATCAAGCCGAACACCTAATAAAATGGAAGTATTAAAGGCCTCAATTACTATTGAGCATAAGGGTTTGAAAAATCTCTTTTTACAAAATATCATTGCTATATCTTGTTAAAACAGAATTTTATACAGAAATTCAAACCCTTTATATATAGGTGTGAACGAGGCATAACACTACTTCCAAATAATTGCACATTGATCCATACACACACATATTCATATAACGGTTTAATTGAAAAGTGGCAGTCACCGTGGTAATACGGATGTCGGGAGGTGCCTAACACCTTCCCTCCGCATAACCAAGTCCCCGGACTCTAACGAATCTCAGTTTCACAGACCCGTTAAGCAGTGTCACATTACTAAGTCAATGTGTAAATCTTTTCTCGGTTGTGTTGATACAACCATTTAAAAAATCAATTGGCGACTCTTACAGTCCAATCGTCGACATATACATGTCGGACCTTTTCACATCTTGTTTTTTCAAAAAAATCTTACCTAACATGAGAACACCAAAAGATAAGAACAGAAAAGGGACAAATAAAAATCCCGACGTCGATATGTGGCGACTCTGCTGGGGACTCCAGTAAGAGGACTTAAGCCGCTATTTACAAACTTTTCAAAACTTTTATCTATTTGTGTATGGATGTTGTATTTACATTTGAATGATTGTATAATAATGCATTTACTTACTGCACTTAGTGCTTCGCACCATATCTGTCTGTGATATTAGTGCTTCGCACATGTCATCATTTCCATATAGTGAGACGCGATGTATGTGAATGTATGTTGTGTGGTCCCTCCACCAGGAGGCTATCTTGTCGGTGTTTGATTACTGGACTCGTAGGGAGACTAATTCCAACGAGGCTCAGGAAAGACACTACCCAAATTTGCTCCAGTTGAAAAATCGGATTAACTTCTCGTCAAGTAAATTTTGATTATTTGGGAACCTTCATGCCAAAAAACTACGAGAGAAACCTAAGATAGGTCAGCCTCTGATTAACCAAACGCGGAGGAAAGTCTCTTCATACCTTCCCATTTCAATTACTTGTAATTTTAATTACTTGTAATTTCATTTCCATGTCAATCTCAATGTAATGGAAAATATAAAGGAATATGTATACACGCATTCCCTTTTATATCAAAACTTGCCATGCTATCTGGTCAACTGACATCCGTTTTACAGAATAATACTCCTAAACGGACCCATTAAGTAGTATGTAATATTGCTACATTCACTAAGACTAAACTACCACTTCTTTTTTGTAAGGAAGCAATTGGTCATGGTTTCCGTTCAAAGTCCAAAAAAGGCATTAAGCCCACAGTCAGGCATGGCTACAAGTGCCCCACCTAATCCTACTCCTGTCTCTTGAGAGGAGTTCGAAGGATTAAGGAATCAGATAGCAGAATTGGTTGTCTTTCTAAAAGAATAAAGTATAAATACTCAGGGCTAGACAATGCCTACTCAACCAGAGTCATTCACACCAGGGGGCAGTCAGGGTATTGAAAAAAAGATGAAAACCCAGATACCTACCCCTCATTCTAATAAAGGAACCAACAAAACCCCTGAAATCATAAAACTCAGGTATGATCGAGAAACTGGGGATATAAGAAAGAAAGTCCAACAAATGGAGGAAACCATCCGGTGAATCAAATGGACTGGAAACTATGGACGTGTCACCTATTTAGATCTTTGCATATTCCCATGACTTGATATCCTGACAAATTCAAAATCCTAGAGTTTTAAAAATACAATGGGGCATGCAATCCTTATACGCACTTAAAAGTGTACATTGGCGAACTTGGGTCTTATGCTGAAGATGAAAGCCTTAGAATGCAACTTTTTTAAAAGAGTCTCACTGGATAGGCTAAAGCCTGGTATGCCCGACTTGACAATGACAAAATCCATAACTGGGAAGAATTGGCCCATGCCTTTCTAAATCAGTACAGTTTTCAGTCACAAATGGCACTAGATCGATACCAAGTGACTAAAGTCAAAAAGCAAAGCAATGAGTCTTTTCGAGAATATGCCCAAAGGTGGAGACGCCTGGCAGCGCAAGTCATTCCATCAATGACAAAAACTGAGATGGTAATGACATTTATTGATATCCAAGAGGTACCTTACTATGAGAGAATCCTAGCAGGCATAGGAAAACCATTCTCGGAGATGATCAAACACGGCGAAATGGTAGATATGGGCCTGATGGCGTGCAAGATTAAAGACTTCACTGCCTTACAAGCAGTCACCGAGCATATACAGACTAGCAAGTATGCAAGTGATCCCAAGGGGGTACCCAATAAAGGCAATGAAGATGTATCCCTTGTTGTATAGGGGCAAGATAGGAGACCAACCTATAGTCCCCCCATCTAGAAAAAGCAAGACAATCTGCCATCTCAATAACAGGCTGCATTCAACCAGTGCCAGGATAGAAAAAGAAAATTTGAAAGAACGGAAAATTGGGTGTTTACTCCACTAGCCGATTCCCTTGAAAATGTCTTGGCGATATTAATAGATCATAAGAAAATTACCAAACTTTTTCCACCTCTGGAATTAGGGAGCAAAAGATACAATCTGACCTAGAGATGTGCTTACCACTCGTGGTCTCCAGAACACGATACACAAGATTATTTGTAATACCTAAAAAAAAATATATATTTAATTTTAAAACATATTAATTGGACTTGGTTTTTAATTGGGTCAAAGTAGTCATTTAAATTATGTGGGCTAATAAATATTAATAAGTAATAGATAATATTATGTGATTAAAATTTGGGCCTTAATATTAAATTAACCCAATTAGAAATTTATTAGGGCAACTTAATTAATAAATAGCTAAACCTAATATTACTTCATTATACAAACTGAAAAAGAAGAGGAGCGGGGCTGCTACGGAGGAAGAAAAGGAGAGATCAGATTATATTTTGTAAAAGATAATGGAACAAGAAATTGAGATTTAATTTCAAGTAAGTTATATATTTAAATGTTAGCGTGTGTTTTTATTCTACTTCTACAATCTAAGATAATTGTTGTTGTGATTGGGTTATTCTTTTCAGTTTAGGTGTTTTGTTTCTTTTTTTAGCACTAATGTTAACAGCTTACATGTTAAAGCTCAAAGTTACATATTATATAATTATAAGTAGTACCACACACACACACACACACACACACACACACACACACACACACACACACACACACACACACACACACATATATATATATATATATATATATATATATGTTAGTAATCAGAGTGTGCGGTGATTGAAACTTAATAACATGAAACGTGGGACTATACTGGGCATATAATGGTCTTTATTTTAAACTATTTGTTAATGGGATCTGACATACTAGTATCATTGTCCAACAATAAATGACCACATGCGAATTATAAAATAATAAAGTATTAAGGCAATTGAATTGGGTAATTGAACTAAAGTTAGTGACAACAATATAATGTAAATATTTGTGGTCATACATGTCAAAAAAATTATAAAATTAATTTGAAATTATTATTAAACTTATAAGTTATTATTTATTTTAATTTGTTTGGAATGAGGGAGTCTAACAAGTTATATTTGGAATATATTTTGGGTAATAATAATAATAATTCACTAATTGTACTTACTTATTATTTTGTTTAATTAGTTCGGACGGAAGGAATTTAACGAGTTATATTTGGATTATAATTTTGGGTATGACGTTGCTTAACTCATGTACGAATTCAGAACTCTTTCAGCGATACTCTTGTTAAATTTGATTTGTTCATTTTGTTGTTTGTTCCAATTTCATTATTATTTCACATAATTGTTTCCTATGAAATAAATATATTAGTTTCATTTTGGGAGTTGATGCATATGACTCGTATTTGTATTCTTTGAATTAGGATGTTTAGTATTTATTTTGATAATTATATAGCGGTACATGTTGCTACCTTCTTTTTGAGACATTGTGACTATAATTTGATTTAGTTCAACATGTACATATAGAACCCTTTTGTTGGTATTATATCGCATGTGTTATGACATGGTATTTTTGTTAGAATATACCGTAGGGTATACCTGAGCTATAACCACCTGTGGGGGTACCACATGCATGTCGTCTTGGCACGAGAGGCATGACACTTTTCGTGGCAGTGTGATTAGTCCACAGCGTCTCCATTTAGGCTCAGGAGGAAGTGGGCCATTTGGTGTTTTATTGGGGGAGGCGTATGGGTTAACCCTAGTTTTCTGTTCTGCAGATTTATAATGTTGTGGCAAACACACCTATCCGATTTGCATACATTTGGATTCGCAGTCCAATGTGTGATTTGCCTGTGTGGCATTATTTTGGTTGCCTGTGTGGCATTAATTTGACTTGCCTGTGTGACAAGATATATTTCTGAGCTCAATCGGTATGAAATAACCCCAGCCATTTGTTTCAGCCTATTATTTTATTGTGTTAGTTTTGTTGGCTTTTGTTCAATTCAATTAATTGGGTTAGTTATTTCAATTCATTATTTTCTTTACTCTTCTATTTGTTTCATTAATTCTGTTGGTTCAGATATATTCTATTCAAATCTTTAGAGATTTTTTTTTGTCAGAGGCAATATTTTGTCTCTGTTGATTTCGTATTTCAGTTGTATATCTTTTGTATCTTTACATCCGTACTGGACATTTGGCTCATGCTGTATTTTTTCTTCAGGCAGGTTGGCAGGGGTGATTCAGGGCTAGTGTGATGAGAGTGTTGCCTTTGACCATCTAGGTTGATTCGAATTTTAAGTTTTGATTATTTTGACTTGTTTGGATAATTGTACTTAGTACTTTATTAATGGATCCCCACAATTAATATTTTGAGGTTGTTAGTACTTCGTTTATTTATTTTGAGATTTGTTGTGCTTTGCACGTGACTTCCCATTCCTTTTCGGGAAGGGGGTGTTACAGAGATGGTATCAGAGCTTAGGTTCTTTCTTGTAGAAAACCTATTTAGGTTTGACTTGTGAGTTATGGGTAAACCTTTGGGTAGACGTAGGATTTTGATTTGATTTTTTTAATTGTTTGGTTGGTCTCTATTTTGACTAACTATCGATTTCTTTTCGATTTGTAGTTGATTTGAGAAAAGTGGAATAATTTATTAAGGTGATTTAGTAATGATATTAGTTAAGAATTGTGATTTAATGATTGAGGTGAATAAAGTTATACTTTATACAGATAGGAAATGATCTTATACAAGATGTGATTATGGTGTGAGTATTTGTATATTTCGACGAGTATTTGATTTTGGAAACTTAATCTTTTAGAGTTGTTGTTTTTTGTGTGACAATTATTATGATCATTGAATTTAGGATTTGATTTGAGTTAAGTTTTGATTTATGTTAAGCTTGTGGATAATTTGAGGTTTATGTATTGATGACATACTATGATAAAATGAAAATTACTAAGTATAGAGGATCTTTTATAAATTTGAGTCGTTGATATTTGAGGTAATTAGATTAATCATTTGGAGTTACTGATCAAATTTGTGGCTATTTTCTAGTCGGATGTTGGAGTTATATTCTATGAACTTTCTTTGTGATAGTATGGGGAGACATTGAAATTTATTGGATTAAGGTTTATAATAAGGGAGGATTGATTTATTATATAATTAGATAGTAAGTGATAAAATTCAATTGATTTTGAGAGATCTTGAATATTTATAGTTTGCTTATGCAGATAGTAGAATATTTGACTTAGAGTTTGATATGACGATAAAGAGATCTTAGTAGTATATTCTTTGGGGTAATAATATTTAAGAACTAGCTAGTTCAAATTGAGGTTTGAATATTTTGAAGCTCTTGATGATTTAGGAAAAAATTGATATAATTTGTTGAGTTGTTTGGTTTATCCGATAACCTTGGAGTTTTGTATGATCGATTTTATGTAAATTAAATAAAAATAATTTGTTAGATCTTTGTCATGTGTGGAACATAAACGTTTTACAAATTAAAGATAATTTTAAATATTTTGGGTATTCGAATCGTATTTAGATGAAGAAATATTTTTTTGTGATTTCGAATTATGTTCCGAAGAGTACATTTACAAGAATTAAACTCAAAGATATTAGCGACAGCCCGCACCAACGGTGGATCATGTGATCTAATTTGATGCAACACGAAGAACCTTACTAAGGCTTGACACGGTAGCTGATGAATCTTTTACAGGTACATTGATAATTACATGGACCGATGACTTATCCGCGTTGATCATTACAAATAGCAGTGCTGCGTCATAACTAAATTTTTTTTTTTGTAGCTTATTTGAATTCCGAGGACGGAATTATTTTTAAAGGGTGAAAAATGTAATAACCTATATTATTTTTTAAATTAGATATTAATTAATTTTATTTTATACAATTGTATTTAAACTGGAAAAGGTAATTGATTTTTTTTCTTTCTTTTTTATTCTTCCTTGTTTTGTTTGGAAAGTTTAATTGTTTTAGTAGATAATTGAATAATGGATTAAATTAAAAATGAGAAGTCCATTAAAGTTTTGGTAACTCTTATATTGAGTTATATTTAAATTTAAAGAGTGAAATTATAACTTTAATCCTATTCTAATTTGATTAGTTGAATTTATGAGTAGAATACGTATACGCGCTGCAGTCCATTAGAAAATTATAATTAATTCATTTGATGTCGGAATTGAGTGAATCCAAATCAGGTTCCTTCAGTTTTTCGTCCTCTACAATTTTGAATAAGGGAGAAACTTAAGGTAATGTTAGATTGTCAAGAGCGGGGTATGAGGAGGAAGATAATCCCATTTGTTAAAATTTTGAGGAAAAGAAAATAAAATATCCAGAGCGGGAAGCCACTTGGGAGATAGAGGAGTCTATTTGAGCGGAGTATCCGCATCTTTTTGATAATTAGGTACTTTCCATTCTTTTGATTCCGGGGACGGAATCCTTTTTAAGGGGTAGGTGATGTAATACCCGGAAAAAAAAAATATATTTAATTTTAAAACATATTAATTGGACTTTGTTTTTAGTTGGGTCAAAGTAGTCATTTAAATTATGTGGGCTAATAAATATTAATAAGTAATAGATAATATTATGTGATTAAAATTTGGGCCTTAATATTAAATTAACCCAATTAAAAATTTATTAGGGCAACTTAATTAATAAATAGCTAAACCTAATATTACTTCATTATACAAACTGAAAAAGAAGAGGAGCGGGGCTGCTACGGAGGAAGAAAAAGTGAGATCAGATTATATTTTGTAAAAGATAATGGAACAAGAAATTGAGATTTAATTTCAAGTAAGTTATATATTTAAATGTTAGCGTGTGTTTTTTTTCTACTTCTACAATCTAAGATAATTGTTGTTGTGATTGGGTTATTCTTTTCAGTTTAGGTGTTTTGTTTCTTTTTTTAGCACTAATGTTAATAGCTCATATGTTAAAGCTCAAAGTTACATATTATATAACTATAAGTAGTATCACATGTATATATATATATATATATATATATATATATATATATATATATATATATATATATATATATATATATATATATATATATATATATATATATACGGGGAGGATCTAAAGTGGACCACATAAGCGGACCAAAGAACGGACCAAGGCAAAAACACGCGGGTTTCAGGTTTCGAGTCGGACCAACCCGCGGGTTGACCCTGAAACCCGCGTGTTTTTGCCTTGGTTCGTTCTTTGGTCCGCTTATGTGGTCCGCTTTAGATCCTCCCCATATATATATATATATATATATATATATATATATATATATATATATATATATATATATATGTTAGTAATCAGAGTGTGCAGTGATTGAAACTTAATAACATGAAACGTGGGACTATACTGGGCATATAATGGTCTTTATTTTAAACTATTTGTTAATGGGATCTGACATACTAGTATCATTGTCCAACAATAAATGACCACATGCGAATTATAAAATAATAAAGTATTAAGGCAATTGAATTGGGTAATTGAACTAAAGTTAGTGATAACAATATAATGCAAATATTTGTGGTCATACATGTCAAAAAAAATTATAAAATTAATTTGAAATTATTATTAAACTTATAAGTTATTATTTATTTTAATTTGTTTGGAATGAGGGAGTCTAACAAGTTATATTTGGAATATATTTTGGGTAATAATAATAATAATAATAATTCACTAATTGTACTTACTTATTATTTTGTTTAATTAGTTCGGACGGAAGGAATTTAACGAGTTATATTTGGATTATAATTTTGGGTATGACGTTGCTTAACTCATGTACGAATTCAGAACTCTTTCAGCGATACTCTTGTTAAATTTGATTTGTTCGTTTTGTTGTTTGTTCGAATTTCATTATTATTTCACATAATTATTTCCTGTGAAATAAATATATTAGTTTCATTTTGGGAGTTGATGCATATGATTCGTATTTGTATTCTTTGAATTAGGATATCACGTTTAGTATTTATTTTGATAATTATATAGCGGTACATGTTGCTACCTTCTTTTTGAGACCTTGTGACTATAATTTGATTTGGTTCAACATGTACATATAGAACCCTTTTGTTGGTATTATATCGCATGTGTTATGACATGGTATTTTTGTTAGAATATACCGTAGGGTATACCTGAGCTATAACCACCTGTGGGGGTACCACAGGCATGTCGTCTTGGCACGAGAGGTATGACACTTTTCGTGGCAGTGTGATTAGTCCACGGGCATCTCCATTTAGGCTCTGGAGGAAGTGGGCCATTTGGTGTTTTATTGGGGGAGGCGTATGGGTTAATCCTAGTTTTCTGTTCTGCGGATTTGTGATGTTGTGGCAAACACACCTATCCGATTTGCATACATTTGGATTCGCAGTCCAATGTGTGATTTTGCCTGTGTGGCATTATTTTGGTTGCCTGTGTGGCATCATTTGATTTGCCTGTGTCGCATTAATTTGACTTGCCTGTGTGGCAAGATATATTTCTGAGCTCAATCGATATGAAATAACCCCAGCCATTTGTTTCAGCCTATTATTTTATTGTGTTAGTTTTGTTGGCTTTTGTTCAGTTCAATTAATTCTGTTAGTTATTTCAATTCATTATTTTCTTTACTCTTTTGTTTGTTTCATTAATTCTGTTGGTTCAGATATATTCTATTCAAATCTTTAGAGATTTTAATTTTTTTGTCAGAGGCAATATTTTGTCTCTGTTGATTTCGTATTTCAGTTGTATATCTTTTGTATCTTTACATCCGTACTGGGCATTTGGCTCATGCTCTGTTTTTTCTTCCGGCAGGTTTGCAGTGGTGATTCAGGGCTAGTGTGATGAGAGTGTTGCCTTTGACCATCTAGGTTGATTCGAATTTTAAGTTTTGATTATTTTGACTCTGTTTGGATAATTGTACTTAGTACTTTATTAATGGATCACCACTATTAATATTTTGAGGTTGTTAGTACTCCGTTTATTTATTTTGAGATTTGTTGTGCTTTGCACGTGACTTCCCATTCCTTTTCGGGAAGGTGGTGTTACAGAGATGGTATCAAAGCGTAGGTTCTTTCTTGTAGAAAACCTATTTAGGTTTGACCTGTGTGTTATGGGTAAACGATTAGGTAGACGTAGGATTTTGATTCGATTTTGTTAATTGTTTGGTTGGTCTCTATTTTGACTAACTATCGATTTCTTTTCGATTTGTAGTTGATTTGAGAAAAGTGGAATAATTTATTAAGGTGATTTAGTAATGATATTAGTTAAGAATTGTGATTTAATGATTGAGGTGAATAAAGTTATACTTTGTACAGATAGGAAATGATCTTATACAAGATGTGATTATGATGTGAGTATTTGTATATTTCGACGAGTATTTGATTTTGGAAACTTAATCTTTTAGAGTTGTTGTGTTTTTGTGACAATTATTATGATCGTTGAATTGAGGATTTGATTTGAGTTAAGTTTTGATTTATGTTAAGCTTGTGGATAATTTGAGGTTTATGTATTGATGGCATACTATGATAAAATGAAAATTACTAAGTATAGAGGATCTTTTATAAATTTGAGTCGTTGATATTTGAGGTAATTAGATTAATCATTTGGAGTTACTGATCAAATTTGTGCTATTTTCTAGTCGGATGTTGGAGTTATATTCTATGAACTTTCTTTGTGATAGTATGGGGAGACATTGAAATTTATTGGAGTAAGGTTTACAATATGGGAGGATTGATTTATTATATAACTAGATAGTAAGTGATAAAATTCAATTGATTTTGAGAGATCTTGAATATTTATAGTTTGCTTATGCAGATAATAGAATATTTGACTTAGAGTTTGATATGACGATAAATAGATCTTAGTAGTATATTCTTTGGGGTAATAATATTTAAGAACTAGCTAGTTCAAATTGAGGTTTGAATATTTTGAAGCTCTTGATGATTTAGGAAAAAATTGATATAATTTGTTGAGTTGTTTGGTTTTTCCGATATCCTTGGAGTTTTGTATGATCGATTTTATGTAAATTAAATAAAAATAATTTGTTAGATCTTTGTCATGTGTGGAACATAAACGTTTTACAAATTAAAGATAATTTTAAATATTTTGGGTATTCGAATCGTATTTAGATGAAGAAATATTTTTTTGTGATTTCGAATTATGTTCCGAAGAGTACATTTACAAGAATTAAACTCAAAGATATTAGCGACAGCCCGCACCAACGGTGGATCATGTGATCTAATTTGATGCAACACGAAGAACCTTACTAAGGCTTGACACGGTAGCTGACGAATCTTTTACAGGTACATTGATAATTACATGGACCGATGACTTATCCGCGTTGATCGTTACAAATAGCAGTGCTGCGTCATAACTAAATTTATTTATTTTTTTTTGTAGCTTATTTGAATTCCGAGGACAGAATTATTTTTAAGGGGTGAAAAATGTAATAACCTATATTTTTTTTTAAATTACATATTAATTAATTTTATTTTATACAATTGTATTTAAATTGAAAAAGGTAATTGATTTTTTTTCTTTCTTTTTTATTCTTCCTTGTTTTGTTTGGAAAGTTTAATTGTTTTAGTAGATAATTGAATAATGGATTAAATTAAAAATGAGAAGTCCGTCAGAGTTTTGGTAACTCTTATATTGAGTTATATTTATATTTAAAGAGTGAAATTGTAACTTTAATCCTATTCTAATTTGATTAGTTGAATTTATGAGTAGAATACTTATACGCGCTGTAGTCCATTAGAAAATTATAATTAATTCATTTGATGTCGGAATTGAGTGAATCCAAATCAGGTTCCTTCAGTTTTTCGTCCTCTACAATTTTGAATAAGGGATAAACTTAAGGTAATGTTTGATTGTCAGGAGCGGGGTATGAGGAGGAAGATAATCCTATTTGTTAAAATTTTGAGGAAAAGAAAATAAAATATTCGGAGCGGGAAGCCACTTGGGAGATGGAGGATTCTATTTGAGCGGAGTATCCGCATCTTTTTGATAATCAGGTACTTTCCACTCTTTTGATTCCGGGGACGGAATCCTTTTTAAGGGTTAGGTGATGTAATACCTTGAAAAAAAAATATATTTAATTTTAAAACATATTAATTGGACTTTGTTTTTAGTTGGGTCAAAGTAGTCATTTAAATTATGTAGGCTAATAAATATTAATAAGTAATAGATAATATTATGTGATTAAAATTTGGGCCTTAATATTAAATTAACCCAATTAGAAATTTATTAGGGCAACTTAATTAATAAATAGCTAAACCTAATATTACTTCATTATACAAACTGAAAAAGAAGAGGAGCGGGGCTGCTACGGAGGAAGAAAAGGAGAGATCAGATTATATTTTGTAAAAGATAATGGAACAAGAAATTGAGATTTAATTTCAAGTAAGTTATATATTTAAATGTTAGCGTGTGTTTTTTTTCTACTTCTACAATCTAAGATAATTGTTGTTGTGATTGGGTTATTCTTTTCAGTTTAGGTGTTTTGTTTCTTTTTTAACTCTAATGTTAATAGCTCACATTTTAAAGCTCAAAGTTACATATTATATAATTATAAGTAGTATCACATGTGTGTGTGTATATATATATATATATATATATATATATATATATATATATATATATATATATATATATATATATATGTTAGTAATCAGATTGTGCAGTGATTGAAACTTAATAACATGAAACGTGGGACTATACTGGGCATGTAATGGTCTTTATTTTAAACTATTTGTTAATGGGATATGACATACTAGTATCATTGTCCAACAATAAATGACCACGTGCGAATTATAAAATAATAAAGTATTAAGGCAATTGAATTGGGTAATTGAACTAAAGTCAGTGATACTAATATAATGTAAATATTTTTGGTCATACATGCATGTCTAACAAAATTTTAAAATTAATTTGAAATTATTATTAAACTTATAAGTTATTATTTATTTTAATTTGTTTGGAATGAGGGAGTCTAACAAGTTATATTTGGAATATATTTTGGGTAATAATATTAATAATAATTCACTAATTATACTTATTTATTATTTTGTTTAATTAGTTCGGACGGAAGGAATTTAACGAGTTATATTCAGATTATAATTTTGGGTATGACGTTGCATAACTCAGGTACAGATTCCGTACTCTTTCAGCGATATTCTTGTTAAATTTGATTTGTTTGTTTTGTTGTTTGTTCGAATTTCATTATTATTTCACATAATTGTTTCCTGTGAAATAAATATATTAGTTTCGTTTTGGGAGTTGATACATATGACTCGTATTTGTATTCTATGAATTAGGATATCACGTTTAGTATTTATTTTGATAATTATAGAGCGGTACATGTTGCTACCTTCTTTTTGAGACCTTGTGACTATAATTTGATTTGGTTCAACATGTACATATAGAACCCTTTTGTTGGTATTATGCCGTATGTGTTGTGACATGGTATTTTTGTTAGAATATACCGTAGGGTATACCTGAGCTATAACCACCTGTGGGGGTACCACAGGCATGTCGTCTTGGCACGAGAGGCATGACACTTTTCGAGGCAGTGTGATTAGTCCACGGCGTCTCCATTTGGGCTCCGGAGGAAGTGGGCCATTTGGTGTTTTGTTGTGGGAGGCATATGAGTTAACCCTAGTTTTCTGTTCTGCAGATTTGTGATGTTGTGCCAAACACACCTATCCAATTTGCATACATTTGGATTCGCGGCCCAATGTGTGATTTGCCTGTGTGGCATTATTTTGGTTGCATGTGTGGCATCATTTGATTTGCCTGTGTGGCATTAGTTTGACTTACCTGTGTGGCAAGATATATTTCTAAGCTCAATCGGTATGAAATAACACCAGCCATTTGTTTCAGCCTATTATTTTATTGTGTTAGTTTTGTTGGCTTTTGTTCAGTTCAATTAATTATGTTAGTTATTTCAGTTCATTATTTTCTTTATTCTTCTGTTTGTTTCATTAATTCTGTTGGTTCAGATATATTCTATTCAAATCTTTAGATATTTTATTTTTTTGTCAGAGGCAATATTTTGTCTCTGTTGATTTCGTATTTCAGTTGTATATCTTTTGTATCTTTACATCCGTACTGGGCATTTGGCTCATGCTGTGTTTTTTCTTCCGGCAGGTTTGCAGGGGTGATTCAGGACTAGTGTTATGAGAGTGTTGCCTTTGACCATCTAGGTTGATTCGAATTTTAAGTTTTGATTATTTTGACTCTGTTTGAAGAATTGTACTTAGTACTTTATTAATGGATCATCACTATTAATATTTTGAGGTTGTTAGTACTCCATTTATTTATTTTGAGATTTGTTGTGCTTTGCACGTGACTTCCCATTCCTTTTCGGGAAGGGGGTGTTACATTGTTGGTCTTTAAAGCATAAGATTCAAAATCTGATCGAAAGTGGCAATATTGTGGTCCAACAACCCGATCAACAAAATGTCAACACCAACCCTCCGTTACAGCATGATACGGAGGAAGTAAACATGATCGGGTCAGGAAGCGCTGAAATGTATCCAAATCGTAAGTACATACGAAGGGTCGAGGAATACCCCCAAAGGAACAGAACAGATGTCCTAGAGTGGGAAAACTCAGAGGAGGGTATGCCAGTAATGCAAAAATTAGAGACGATCCAGAATCAAGTAAATCTGCTGGCTAAGCTGATAGTGCGCCAACATCAGGAAACGAGGCAGTTTTTCACTCAACTATCAGAAAGCCAAGAAAAAACCATATCTCTCTATGATGAGCCAGCTAAATGAAGAATATCAAAGCAGGATGAAAGTACAAGAAAATGGGGATGATAAAATTGCTATAAAATCTTGCCAGCGGAAAAATCGCTTAGGGGAATGCGATTTCCCAAAGAAGAAAGATCAAACAACCTCCCAAAGGGCCCAAAAATTCACCCCTCTGAGCAAATCAAATGAAGAAATGCTACACTTTCTGATAAGCGAAGGAAGGATTACTGAGTTGCTACTTCCTATAAATTCCAAGATAATGAGTTATGATTCCACCAAGATATGTCTCTATCATTCTAACTCACTTGGACATGCAACTGAGGAATGTTGGTTTTTGCGATATAAAATCCAGGATCTCATTGTAAATGGAGAGCTGGAGATAGAATTCTCCATGATCAAAAAAGGCGAAAAGGAAAGCTTAAGATGTCCCTTCGAGACAGGCAGTTCAAAGGAGGTGAAGGCTATGAGCGCCAATTCTGGCAGAACACAAGGTGGACTGAACCCAATGCAAGGAATGACAGAGGAGACCAGGGAATCCCTAAAGAAGATTCCTCTGCCAACATCAAACACCTTGTGGTCCAAAGATATCAACCACATTCCTGATTTTATCACCTTGGATGATGAGGAGGAAATACTAATCCTTTCCAAGGTAGGAAAAGCCAAAAAGGAAAGTTCCTTACGAGAAATACAACAACAGCTCGAGGGAGATTTCATGGTCGAATCCTCCCAAGCCCAGGAAAAAGGTGAAGGAACAGATAAAGAAAAAGGTGGTGTGGTTGTCGGGGAAGCCATCCCGTTGAAGAATCCGGAGTTCATACCTTTGTGCGATGGGTCCAGTTCAAGCGTCCCTGAGGAATGTACTAAATCAGGAAGCGATCAAGTTATGGCTATAAGTGAAGATATTCATAATCAAGAGGTAACCTCTATCGCGAGCCCTGACGGCAACATAACCACTGAAAACTGGACTATCATGCCTTAGCTAGCTAAGAAGATACAGATCTAGAGGATACAGTTGTGAGTTCCAGGAGATGTTAGGACGATATCACTTTCTTCGCAGTGTGCCATTTATTTTCCATGCATGTAAAGAAAAAAAAGAAAAAAAATGAAAAATGAAAAACAAAAAACAAAAAGAAAAAGAAAAAGAAAAAAATAAAAAATAAAAACAAAAACAAAAAGAAAGAAAAAAAACAAAAAACAAAAACAAAAACATCTCTACACCCTTCTCACCACTTACCACTTTGAACCTTTTCAAACCAACGTTGGAACTACGCAGACCTGATCTCCCCTCATTAATGGGAGTACATAGGCAGCCATATACGGTGCGGTCTAACCACTACAAAAATTGAAAAACCCCTTCAACCAATCTCAAACTCCAATAAATATTTTCAGCCTTTCAAGCCAAAGCCTGAACTACGAAAGATCTGATCTCCCTTCATTAATGGGAGTACGTAGGCAACCAATTATGGTGTGGTCAAGCTAAACAAAAAACCCAAAAACCCCCAAACAAACACTTCTCAAACCGTTTATCTTATCAAGCAGGAACTACGCAGACTTGATCTCCTGCACATACAGGAGTACATAGGCAACCATCAGTGGTGCGGTCGAACCCTCAAAAGAAATATCCAAACCCAAACATCAATCCCAAGACACCAAAGAACAACCCTCTAAGTCAACGACCCATGTTGAGAAGACCCAACAACACTTCAATGTCATTCCATCAAATCTGGCACAAATCCTAGAAAGGAAGAAATAGCGATACACTAAAACAACTAGCAGCGAGGACCTTCAAAGAGCTGACACCCTCAATCATAAGGCATCATTAAATCAGAAGAAAACCATCAACGCCGATTGCGATAGCAAGTCAGGACCAATGATTGAGGGTATCAAAGCCCAAATACACTACCTGTTCACCATCTGGTACAGAGGTAAATGCCTCTTGTGATCTCGGCGTCTTATCAGCCCGTCTGTCAAAGCAACTATCCCAGACAATAAGCAAGGCTGGGTCAATTTCAAAATTGGCGACAACCCGATATTGGAGACCTTACAACAAGACTGGGTCAATCTCGAAAACAGCGACAACTCAACACTGGAGCATTTATCAACCATCCTAAGGAGGAAAATGCGCTAGTCAGCACCATCAGCATGGAACATCATCATCAAAGCTTCCCTCACATCATCTCACTGGCGATTTAGAGATTACTCACTTGCGACTTCATCAACAAAGAGAGTTTCTCATATGAATCCTCTGCATCAACATGCGAATGGACTGGGGCATTGTCCAATTCCAAAAAATGGAAGGAGCTTAAGGCGGGATCAAGCCTCTCATCAAAAGAAAGGGAAGAACTCCTAAAAGAAATCATGACGACTTTAGCTTGCCCCTATAAAAGAAAGGGGAAAATTCTCAGAAAAGTCCTTAACTCAAAAACAGAAGCCCAATGATAAAAGGTCTAGTGAATGAAATCCTCATCATCAAATGTGCCAACCAGCGTCTAGTCTTCACGAGTCGAGGCCTCTACACCGAAGTTCAAATCTAGGCAGCGAAAGAACGAGCTACACCCCCCAGGGATGTCAGCAAAATTAAGTCATCAGTTCAGCCGGATTACGAATCAAGCGCTCAAGGAAATGGGGCACAAGCATCCAACAGCGAAAGGAAACTCTAAATCACCTCAAAAGAAAAGATGAGGTAAAATTTAACTCCAGACAAGTTAAAATATGCATCAAACTAGGACAATAGACTCCTAAGGATAAATCTAGATTATCACATCATGCGTGATCTGCACATGTGCAAATGCGCTATATCAATGTGCATCTCTATCAAGGTTTGGCTTGTATCTCCAGTAGATTTAAATATGCATACAAATTAAATGCCTAGATTAGAGAAAAATTTTGTTGTAGACATATGGTGGTTGTCATCGATCCAGCGTAACATCAGGCAGAGTCTGATTAAGTGGACTTTGGAATATTACTTCAGCGAAGGAATCGGAAGATCTGGTATTCTAAACCATTGGCATCGATCTAGCGTAACATCAGGTAGAGTTTGGTGAAGCAGACCTTGGAATATTACTTCAACAAAGGTATCGGAAGATCTGGTATTCTAAACTATTGGCATCAATTTAACGTAACATCAAGACAGTGCAGGGATACCACTGTTTAAGTGGGAACCGAAATAGTTTGGCAATGTTAGCGTATTCAACTACCAGCAAGGTAGGATCTGTTGTCAAACTACCAGCGTATACATCGGGAAGGTCCGGTGATTTCAGAACGTCATCACCAGTAGAGATGTAGAAAACATCTCAACTTATCTTTATCAAACAAGCATCGGCAACACCGACAAAAGGCCAAACCATTGGAGTCAACACCAGCATAGGTATCAGCAATGATCGGTAAAGGTAAAGCGATTTGCAAAAACATTTTAACATTCATAATAACATTCATTACATTATAATTTGCGATATGCAAAATGCAATGTTCGAGTTGTAATGTGCGAGTTGCGATGTACGAGTTGCGAAGTGCGATTGGCCAAATACGAAAAGCGAAGTGCGAAGTGTGAAATGTGATGTGCGATTTACAAACTGCGATTTGCGAAAATATTTTAACAGTAATCATAAACATTCATTACATTGCGATTTGCATCATTAGAAATATCTTGTCATATTTCAAGTGTCTAGTAATCTTTATCATGCCCATTCCATTGTATTGCATGAACATGATAAAGAGGGGCATCTGTAGACGCTAGAAATTTTGTTTTCCTGTTACTAACTATACAGGAGGACAAAAGCGTCTTTTTTACACTCTAAAGATAACCCTGGAGAACTACAACATCAATTCTAACCCCGAAGATAGCCCCGGAAGATCCAGTTTCCAACCCTGGAGGAGATAAACTCGAGAAATCAGTTTCTAACCCCGAAGATAACCTAGGGAAAGTTAGTTCCAACCCCGGAGATTATCCCGGGGGATCAAGTTCAAAGCCTGGAGATAAACCCAGGAGGTCAAGACAACCTCAGAGATAACCCTGAGGATGGTTAAAGTCAACATCAGGTCAACCTCAGAGATAACCCTGGGAAAAACTCACTACAACTGTGCGAAAATCGGAGATAATATCAGGAGGGGCAAAATGGTTATTTTGCCAACTCAACTTTAACTCAAATCAAATACACTCATTTTAACTAAAATTACTTCAAAAGAAGTCCCACAAGAACCATATCTTAACTTCAGAGCGCAAACTACGCAAAATGGCTCAACGGACTACCTGACGAAAACCCAGAAATGCCAATTCTTTCATAGACCCATCTTCCCAAAATCAAAAAAGGGCAAATCATATGTCATTGCGTAGCTCTCGGAAAGAGCTTTTAGGAATGGTATGACATGCTTCCATCGGACTTCCGGATTGAAAGTTATGAAGGTTCGAGCGAACAACGCGTTGTCTAAGTGCATGTACTTCCAGACGGCGGGACCCACATTGCCTGGGGCACCCCGGGCAGTCACAGGTACACCTTCTGCTACCGCAGGTAGACCTGTGGCTCTCCCCTCTATAAATAGAGGGCTTGGGGTGGCCATATTTGTAAGAGAAAAGGCAAAGAAGCCCTGTTCAATTTGCTCTGTACACACCCTAAACTGAGTGCTTTCTCATTTTAAACACTTGTGAGCTTCTATATTGTTATATTTTTAGTGGCGGGAGCCTAGTGTTCATTCATTTAAATTCATTGAAGTCTTCTTTGGCAGTCCACTGTAAGCCTTCTTACATTTTCTAAAGCATTTCTCCACTACTGTGCACACGTAATTCTTCACGTTGAGAGTCGTGTAGCATGTGTATGTCCGAACTTCAGTCCGTGGCTTTTATTTCTTTTTGTATATATATATATATATATATATATATATATATATTTGTAGACACTCAAAATTTTCTACATACCTGTTACTAACATTGTAGGAGGGCAGAATCGTCTTTCAGAGATAACCCTGGAAGACATCTCAATTCAATCCTAGAGACAACCCTGGGATATTCAGTATTACCATCTCGAAGATAACCCCGAGACATCCAGCTCAGACCCGAAAATACCACCGAAAGTTTCAACCTCAACCCTGGAAACAACACCGGGAGTTCCACCTTCAACCTCAGAGATAACCCCGAGGAATGCAGTTCAAATACCGAAAAACACACCGGAGAAGATTGTGTCATCTCGGAGATAACCCCGATATACTCAGTCTCAGTCCCAAAAATCACACCGGGAAAGAGAGCGTCAACCTCGGAGATAACCCCGAGGCATGTAGTTGCAGTTGCAGTTCCAAAGATAACCCCAGAAATGCTTGTTTCAAACCCATGCAATCAGCTTTAAACAGTCGGCAATGGCCCCGAGGCACTCATTTCCAAAGTCCAGAGATAACCCCGAAAAGTCAGGCACATCTCAAAAACAATACTGAGGATGGTCAACACATGCAACAGTCCAATCTCAGAGATAACCCTGAGCAATGACTGCTAAATCAGCTCAAGTCGAAGATAACCCCGGTGAAGAGAAGAACCGTCATCTTGCCATCCTAATTTCTCAACATTTATACATACATACACAGCAATGTCCTACAAGAACCAAAGAGCGCCAATCCCGAGTGACTACTGCATAAGACAGCACACCGGATAAAATTTTTGAAGCTTGAAGACCAAGGGCATGGTCCAATCTTCCTGACTTTGTACAACCTCTAATCCCATGTCATTGTGTAGCTCTCGATAACAGCATGCCGAAAAAGGTCTTATACACCTCAATCAGATGTCCGGATTGAAGTTCTGAAAGTTTAAGCGGACATCACGTTGCACGCGTGGACGTACTTCGGGACGATGGGACCCACGAAACCCGGGGCTCCCCGAGGAGCCGCAGGTACATCTGCAGCTGCTGCAGATACACCTGCGGGTCCCCCTCTATAAATAGAGGGCTTGGGGTAGCCATTTTGAAAAGAGAAAAGGCGAGAAAGCCCTGTCCAATTTGCTCTGTACACCCTATAAACTGAGTGTTTTCACATTTTTAAACACTTGTGAGCTCGTATATTGTTATATTTTTACCGGCGGGAGCCGAGTGTTCATCCCTTTAAAGCTATTGAAGTCTTCTTTGGCAGTCCACTATAAGCCTTCTTACACACTTTAAAGCCTTTTCTCCACTATTGTGCACACACAGCTCTTCACGTTGGGAGTCGTGTAGCGTGTGTGTGCCCAGACTTCGGTCCGTGGCTTTTATATCTTTGTATATATATTTATTTTATATATATATATATATATATATATAGCGATAAATCGCTGAAATTATAAACCGAGCCGGGATCGATACATATCATGTGCGTTTACTACTTTAATATATATACATACATTTCAGTCCGGCCTAGAGTTTACTTCGTGGCCTTTTACTACTTTTTTTACATTCCGCCCCGCCTAGAGTTTACTTCGTGGCGGTTGATCGCTTTTACAGCTTTATTTACATTTCGTCCCGCCTGGAGTTTACTTCAAGGCGGTTGATCATTTTTATTTCTTTATTTATATTTTCAATCCCCCATGGAGGTGCTTTGTGGTGGTTGATTGATTTTTATTGCTTTATTTATATTTTCAATCCCCTATGGAGGTGCTTCGTGGTGGTTGATTGTATGCACACACACACACACAAACACACACACACACACACACATATATGTGTATATATATATATATATATATATATATACTGTTTTTATATATTTACATTTCTGATCGCTCATTGAGGTGCTTCGTGGTGGTTGATCAAGTCTGTATATATATATTTACAGCTTTTATATATATAACTGCTTACTGCTTTCATATAAATTGCGGCATCATGTGAGGCTAGGAATCATGTAATCACAGATTCAGTCTACTGAATCTAGATTCGATTCCCGTGATGGACATTTTCAGCTGTAAGCAGCTTGTAAATTATGCACAGTGTTTGAATGTCCTTAGATGGCTCTCATGCCCATAATGAGTTCTGCACTACTTTGTACATTATTTTCTTGAAGATGCTTCGCATCTCGACAATAAAAGCAATCCAGCCGAACAATTAATAAAATGGAAGTGTAAAAAGGTCTCAATTACTATTGAGCATAAGGGTTTGAAAAACCTCTTTTACAAAACATCACTACTATATCTTGTTTAAAACTGAATTTTTATATATAAATTCAAACCCTGTGTATATAGGTGTGAACGAGGCCTCGCACTACTTCTAAATAACTGCATATTGACCCACACACATACACATTCATATAACAGTTTCTTGAGAAGTGGCGATAACCGTGGTAACACGGATGTCGGGGGGTGCCTAACACCTTCCCTCCGCAAAAGCAACTCCCCGGACCTTAATATATCTCGGTTTCACAGACCCGTTAAGCAGTGTCACATCACTGGGTCAATGTGCAAACCTTTTCTCGGTTGTGTTGGTACAACCATTTAAAAAACCAATTGGCGACTCTTACAGTCAATTCGTCAATATATAAATGTAGGACCTTTTCACAACTTGTTTTTTAAAACAAATCTCACCTAACATGAGAACACCAAAGAACAAGAACAGAAAAGGGACAAATAAAATCCCGACGTCAACAGGTGGCGACTCTGCTGGGGACCTTTGCCAGTAAGAGAACTTAAGCCGCTATTACAAGCTTTTCAAAACTGTTCTATGCTTGTGTGTGGATGTTGCATTTACATTTAATGGATGTGTACGAATGCATTTACTTACTGTACATAATGTTTTACACTATATCTGCCTATGATATTAGTGCTTCGGACATGTCATCATTTTCATAAACAGTGAGACATGTTGTATGTGAATGTATGCTGTGTGGTTCCTCCATCAGGAGGCTATCCTGTCGGTGTTTGATTACTGGACTCGTAGGAAGACTAATTCCAACGAGGTCTAGGAAAGGCACCACCCAAATTCGCTCCAATTGAAAGGCCGGATTAACTTTCCGTTGAGTAAATTGCGATGATTTGGGAACCTTCATGCCAAAAAGTCGCAAGAGTAGCCTAAGATAGGTCAGCCTCTGATAAACCAAACGCAGAGGAAAATCTCTTCATACTTTCCATTTTCAATTACTCGTAATGTCATTTACTTGTAATTTCATTCCATATTAATCTCCATGTAATGAGAAGTATGAAGAAATATGTGCACACGCATATCTACAAAGTACTAATATGCTATCCTGTAATACAAACAGCTAACATCCGTGTTGCAGGATAATACTCCTAAAAAGGATACATCATATAGCATATAAATATTTATGCATTCCGTAAAACTAAACTACATTAGTCTTTGGCAGGGAAGCAATCGGATCTATTACCCGTTCAAAGTCCAAAAAGGCCACAAGCCTACAGCCAATTATGTCGTCATCCGACCATACTAATCTTAATCATGTCTCCCGTGAAGAGTTCGACGGATTAAGTAAACAAATCACATATTTGGTTGTTCTGCTTAAAGAACTACACCAATCTACTCAGGGTGCAAGGATACCCATACATACTGAATCCTCTGTACAAGGAGGAACCCAAGGTTCGGATAAAGCCATTTCAGTACCTGAGCTCCAGTTAGATATGACCAACAAAATTCATGATACCACCCATCTCAAAGAAGATCTAGACACCGGTGATATTAGAAAGAAGGTCCTTCAAATGGAAGAGTCCATTCGTTCTATCAAAGGGATTGGAGCACATGTGAGTGTTTTATATGCCAACCTTTGTATATTCCTTGGTGTTTATTATCAAGAGAAGTTCAAGACTCCTGAATTTGAAAAGTATTACGGGTTAGGAGATCCTTACACACATTTTAAGGTATTCATTGGAGAATTCGGATCTTATGCCGAAGACGAGAAGCTCAAAATGCAACTCTTCTAGAAAAGTCTAACTGGAGAAGCCCGATCGTGGTATACCAGATTAGACAATTCAAAGATCCATAGCTGAGAGGAGCTAGCTCATGCCTTCCTCACTCAGTATAGCTTCTAGTCTCAGATGACCCCTGACCGGCATCAAATTACTAAAGTCAGAAAACAAACCAATGAATCTTTTAGAGAGTATGCTCAAAGGTGGAGGCGTCTTGCTGCTCAAGTTGTTCCTTCTATGAATGAGTCAGATATAGTTATAACCTTTATAGACATACAAGAAGCTCCTTTCTATGAGAGAGTTTTAGTCAGTATTGGCAAACTATTCTCTGAAATGATTAAGCATGGGGAGATGGCTAAAATGGGATTGAAGTCAGGAAAAATTCAAGACCTAGCTGCCCTCAAAGCTGTTGCAGAACACATCCAGTCCAGAAATTATGGAAACAACCCCTAGAGGGTCCATAAAAAGAAAGAGGAGGATGTTTCCTTGATACTACAAGGTCAGAAAGGCAGTCAGAATATGCCTATCCAAAGGGGAAATTACACTCCCTTTCAAGCACAATCCTCAAACTCTCCATTACCTAAAGGTGGAGAAGTCAAACGCACTCGAGTGTTCACACCCCTAGGGGACTCACTCGAGAACATCCTCAATCTTCTGACCACTCAGAAGAAAATTACTCATCTTCTTCTACCAGCCAACCGTAATGGGAGGGGTTTTAATGCTACTCAGAAGTATGCTTATCATGTCGGAGCACTGGGACATGATACTCAAGATTGTTGGGCCTTAAAACACAAGATCCGAGATTTGATCGACAGCGGCGAGATTGTGGTCACCAAACCAGATCAACCCAATATGAAAGACAGCCCTCTTCCTCAACACAAAGAAAAAGAGGTCAATATGATTAATTGGAGTAATGGACAGAGTTCCAATTTTAATAGTGGATCTTCCCAGACTAGCAAGGATGGCGCTGACAAGTGGGACTGTACAAAGTTCAAGTTTATAATGGAACAAAAAATGAATGCTCTGCGTGAGCAACTCAACCAATTGGCAGAACTGGTGGTCCATCAGCATCAAGCCACCCGCCAATTATTTAGTCAGGAGCATTCCAGTCTCCTTCCTCTTGTTACAAACACTCCATCACATACTCCAGAAAATGAAATATTGGAGGATAAAATTGCAAAAAGAGCAAGTGCTAAAGCCCTGTCGGGATTTTGCCCACAAAAGGGAATTTACATACCTAGGCCAACCGATGGAAGAAATAATGCAGATGCTGATAAATGAAGGAAGAATCACAGCTCTGCTACCTCCAATTAACCCGCATTCAAGACGGTTTGATTTCAATGGGGTGTGTCAATATCACTCCCAATCTCGCGGTCACAGCACAGAAGAATGCTGGGCACTCCGCCACCTTATTCAGAATTTAATTGACAGCAGTGTCCTATAGATGGCAGACGATGATTCTATAGTATTGGAGAGTGAGGACGTGTTTCCTACAATGTGGAAGGAAGTCATAGCAGTCTTATTTGATGAGACAGATACAGCTACTCCCTCACATATAATCCAACCAATTCAACTCAAAGGAGTTGACAATCCTTTGAAAGTGGATGCGCCAGAGCCAATTATCTTGACATTCAGACCACAATATCCTGTTGTCAGCCTACAAAAAGTTCCATGGAATTATGGAGGGGCTGAAGGTTCCACATCGCACATAACTGCTGCAGTGTCGAAGGATATTCCACTGTATCTTGACTAAATGAAGTTCTAAGCCTGCTGGGTTTGAAGAGTTCCTAGAGAACTAGAGAAGTTCCAAGGCTGCTGGCCTTGAAGAGTTCTTAGTGAACTAAAGTTCCAAGGCTACTGGCCTTGAAGGAATCTTAGTGATTCAGGATGCTACCCTTCCTTAGTGGAAATCCTGCTAGTTGAAAGCAGAAGAGTGGATTAGGAGCTTGAGTCTCTGAACCACTTAAAACCCCACGTGTCTTTTACTTTATGTCATTTACATTATGCACTTAACTGCTATAACTTCTATGTATGTATTAACTGCTTACAACCGAACTAACTCTAAGAACAATGTATGTTTGATTATGAATATATCAATGAAGGGGATATTTTACTTATTCCGCTGTGCTTGAAAAGATTCTTATGTTTGTCATATGCTAAATCATTAGCAATACAAAATAAACAAGAAAAGTATTTGAAATTTAAAAAGGATCTATTCAACCCCCCTTCTAGATCTATATTGTGCCTACTGAGAACTAACAGACTTGATTATAGATTGATGCAACATTTAATGAGAGAAACTAGATCTAGATTGGATTTAGAGAGGTTTTTTTTTCCTTACACTATTTTCTCCCCAAATAACACATTTTCTCTCTCTAAAATGCCTTCTTCTCCCAAAAAATGAGTTAAAACCGCCTTAAATAAGCACCCTTAGGGCAGGTCCCACTTGAATTAGTTTTCGTGCAATGTCGTTGGTTTTTTTATGTTATGTGTTGAAACGTCTATAACTTTCAAATCGGGAAGAGTTAAAAAAATGTGTCATACCAATCCGAAAAGTTTTTTCAAGAGCTACACAAGGCATAAAGTTTGATCAATTTCGAATTCAAAAAGATAGAGAAAAAGGAGAAAAATTGTTCTTCTATAAACGTCGACTAGTCTCTCATCTTCTTTTCTATAGCTTGTCGCTCAAAGGTCATTGTTGAGACTTCAAATAATTGTTTTGAGCCTTGTAATCTTTGCTTTGACATCTTGACCTTGAGGTAAAATGACATTTTTGCTCTCATGCCACTCTTAGAGAAAAGATGTGCAAATTTTAAGTGTCTATATGTGCAACCCAATTTGGACATAATTTTTTTTAATATATAAATTATTTTTTTAACCTGTATAAACATGACATAAATTTGTTATCATAGAAACACTCTTCCTATTTATTAAAGAGTTCTACTACATATGACGATAAATTTATGTCGACATTAAATGTCAACATATGTGGATACATGCGATATGTAGTAATTAAGAAGGGACCACACATTATTTTTCTATCTTATCACATCAAGTTTCATGTTAGTCGCAATCCAACTTTGTTATCATATTTGTGACCATAATGTACCCCATTTTCCTTTATTGAATGTGATTTTAGGGATTGGAATCATCATAGACAAAATTAACATTTACTCAACTGTAGTTGTACTACTTTGTGCAATAATTCATTAAACTTTAAAAAACTGCAATTAGAAAACTAAACTATATATTTATCTAGGTGGCATCGTAGAAAAATAAAAAGAAATCAAATACAAACTAAGTGGCAAGGGAGAAAAAAGAAAAAAAAAAGAAGAATGACATGCTTTTAAATATATAGTTTTTATTTTATATATGTTCCATCCTCAATCTCTACATTCTCATCCGGATAACAGAGTTGCTCCATAAAATAAGCAAGATCAAGATATTTGTGTGGATTTAGTATAGTTTGTAATTTTAAAATACACTCATATTGTGAGATATCATCAAAGTGATGCAAAACCCATACTGAAGTACATCAATTTTCTTACAGTCCATGGATTATAATTGGGGTTCTTGCGAATGATAGGTTACACCCGATTCCCCCTATCCTACCTTCTTGTCTAGATTATTAAATTCTAGTCGATGGAATAAAACTTGTTTATAGATGAGTAGAAGAGGTTACATTGTTTTCATGGAAAATTATTTCTACTATTTAAATATGTTGCAAGCAATCATAAGTCTCTAATAAATTGGGAGATGTTGTTGACACTCCTAAATTAATACCTTACTTCTACTCTACTAACATAAGAATGAGTATAGCTATAAGCAAGGATCGATCCCATAGAGAGTGATGTATTTTTGAGTTTGATTAACTATACTAAAGAAAATAGAGAATAATTAAGATTAATAACTAATGAATAAAAGATTCTAGTTCCACAGTTCAGTATTGCCTTTTCACAATTATGAAATAATCAAGTTAAACAATATTTACCTTCAATGAAATTAATAACCCTAGATAATCGCAGTCACTAATTATCCGAATTCTCCTTAAGTAGTAAATCTAAGGTGAGAATCATCCAAATAGACCCTAACTATCATACAACCTAGAACTATCAGTCTAGATTTAATATAACAGCAACATGAAGAATGAGAATTAGGTTATTTCATGTAATAATCACACAATAAGGAATTATTTAACTTGCCTTATGATAATCTTAGCAATACTTAAAAGCTTGTCTACAATCATGTATCACTAAGTGCTACTTATGATCAGATATAATATCGTTTTCTTAATACTATATCTTAATCTAACAGATGATATTAATAAGATTAATCTAACTGGCCAAATCAAATCAATCAGATAGAATAACATGCAATCATTAAAAACAGATTATCAGAATGAATTTCATGCAAGAAGGAATAAATAAAGTAAACTTGATCAAACCGTTAATTATGAATACGGTTCAACAACCCTGAGAACTGAAATAGAGAATTTAGCTTGACATGCCTTTGATCTTCCAAAACAAGGGTTTAAATTCCAATGTGTATGATAAAATAATAAACATCAAATATAACCACGTATTTATACTACTAAACAAATTCCTAAACCTATGAGAAATAACAATCCTAAACCTAGTAGAAATTTGCCAAAATTTGCTCTCAAAACTTTCCATATTCTAAAATTTTCCGATGAATTAGTCGTGGCAAATTCGTGTATGTTAAGGAGCTCACCGGGGCAAGTTCATGTGTTTTCAGACAAAGAGGTATTCACCGGGGCAAATTTGCTGCCTTGGTTGAGTTCGCCGATGCGAATTTAAGTGAATAAGTATAGAGACGAACTCGCTGGGGCTAGTTCGTGTAGGTCAATGGGCTTACCGGGGTAGATTCGATTATTTCCAGATTCTTTTTCCTTTTCCATCTAATCATTTCTTATTCATCCCATTTTTATCCTTTCAGCTTCATTTCAACCTGAAATTAATAAACAACTTATTAAGCTCAAGGATATTATAAAACATGCAATAAACTAAATATAAAAGAATCAAAATACATGGATATTATGCACTCATCAAATTTTCCTACACTTAATCTTTACACGCCCTTGTGTTAATCACAACCAAATATCATATCAAATGTTTTAACTAAAATCTATTTTACCAAATCCTCAAAAGTTTTAAGTTTTACATTATGAACATCAACACTAACTGACAGATATCCGATTAGCACCTCATCAATAAATAAATAACAACAACTTCATTTCTCACCATTGACCCTCTCAGAATCAAACCATATCCACATAAGTAACTCTCTTATAATCTACACACATACTCAACTTAGTTATCATGGAACAACACCCTTGCACACTGATTCAAAACTCAAAACATATTTTCCTTGCTATTCATTTTCCTTTATTTTCATCAGAACCCACAAATTCACTTTCTTTTTCAGGTGAATGCATTTTATGCACCATTTCACATTTCTCATTCTTTCTCTTTTGTAAGTGAGTGCATTTTATTCTCCATCTCACTTATCTGTATGTGTTTATGGAAGAGTGCGTTTTACGCTCCATCTCTACCCACCACATGCTTCTCTTTTGAATTTTTTTCTCAAAATTTTTCATTCTTCTCTTATGGACAACTCATATATGCATGCTCCTCTTATGGTTCTTCTAAGTAAGATCTCAGTTAAGCAATTCTAAATCATGTAATCAGTGCATATAGACAACTCCACAGATAACTTAACCAAATAAGCATGTTTATGATATTTAAGTACTCATGTAACACAAATTCAATTCAAATTAGTTACTATAGATCATGACTTAGTTCTTATCATTCATCAATCAATTAAGCAACACATAGACTTTGAATTTTAGAATTAATTCTCAATTCCATGCTCTTAACCTTTGAAAAGCTAGCCAAATAAAATCATAGAGCTAAAGTCAAAAACATTTCAAAGCCAAAATTATTATTTATTTCTTCAGACTCCCAGCAAAAATAGATTTAATTCATTAACTCAGAGCATATTCCTAATCTTACACCTGCCCCACACTCAAACATTACATTGTCCCCAATATAAGGCATGTATGTAAAGATGAAGTGACTAAAAAGTAAAAGAGATAGAAAAGTAAATCTGAGATCTTAAGTTACCTCCCAATTAGCACATTTTTTTAACTTCGTTTGCTCGACAGCAATCCTCTCGATCAATCATAAACTGGATCCACCAAACTTAACATCTCCACTCCTTCTATCCGAAAGCCTTCGAAGAACGGTTACAGCCTGTGACCATTCACCTTGAATATTTTCCCTGTCTTTGGATTTTGTGTATCTATATCACCATGAGGAAACACATTAGAAATAACAAAAGGACCTTCCCAACGAGACCACAACTTACCTGGAAACAATTTCAGCCTTGAATTATAGAGAAGAACTTTTTGTCCAATAGTGAAATTTTTCCTTAAGATCTGCTTGTCGTGGAATGCCTTTGTCTTATTCTTGTACAGCCTAGAACTCTCATATGCTTCATTCCGCAACTCCTCCAACTCATTTAGCTGTAGTTTCCTATGCACTTTCGCTTAATCCATACCCATGTTACATTACTAAATCGCCCAGATTAAGCTTTATGTTCTAACTCTACAGGTAGATGACATGGCTTCCTAAACAACAACCGATACGGAGACATACCAATGGGAGTTTTGTATGCGGTTCTATACGCCCAAAGTGCATCTTCTAACCTCAAACTCCAATCTTTTCTGTTTGGCTTGACTACCTTTTCCAGAATAGATTTTACTTCTCGATTAGACACCTCGGCTTGGCCATTTCTTTTTGGGTGATAGGATGTAGAAACCTTATGATTCTTAAACAAAGCTGCAATCACCCTATTGCAAAAGTGTGTTCCTCTATCACTGATGATAGCTCTCGGAGTTCCAAACTTGACAAATATGTTAGATTTGACAAAATTTGCAGCAACTTTAGAATCATTAGTCCGAGTAGGTTTACCTTCCACCTATTTGGAAACATAATTAACAACCAAAACAATGCAGAAATTACCAAAAGAAGCAAGAAACGGTCCCATAAAAGCAATACCCCAAACATCGAAGATCTCAACAATTAAAATAGGGTTTTGTGACATTTGATTTCTATGTGTAATATTACTCGTCTTTTGACAATTTGCACAAGCTTTACAAAAAAAAAGGAGTCTTTAAAAATTAAAGGAAAAAAAAAACCACTTTTTAAAACCTTATGAGCAATCCTTTTCTGTCCAAAGTGTCCTTCACAAGCATAAGAGTGACAAAAGGTTAACATAAATAAAAATTCACTATTTGGCACAAACCTTCTTACTACCTGATCAGCACATAATTTCCATAGATATGGATCATCATATACATAATACTTGGCATCACTCTTAAGTTTATCTTTTTGTGTTATCTAAAGAATTCACTATGAAAATATGTACTTGCTAAGTAATTTACGATGTTTGCATGCCAGGGAAATTTCTCATGAATATAAAGTAGATGCTCATTAGGAAAGGAATCACAATGGTAGTACCTCCTCGTCTCTTAACAACCTACTAAAGTGATCTGCCACCAAGTTGTCTGCCCCTTTCTTATCCTTGATTTCCAAGTTAAATTCTTTCAAAAGTAGAATCCATATGATAATCCTAGGTTTTGAGTCCTTGGTTAGAAAATACCTGAGAGTAGCATGGTCAGAATAAACTACTACTTTAGTACCAAGCAAATATGATCTAAATTTATCTAAAGCAAAAAATAGCTAAAAGTTCTTTTTCTGTTGTAGAGTAGTTAATCTGAGCAGAATTTAGAGTTCTCGAGGTATAATATATAACATGGACAACTTTGTTAATTCTTTGGCTCAAAACATCTCCCACTGCCTAATTTCTTGCATCACACATGATTTCAAAGGGTAGAGTCCAATTTGGGGGTTGAATCATATGTGCAGAAGTTAATAGGCTTTTTAACTTGTTAAACACCTCTTTGCACTCATCAAAAAACTGGTATTCCTCATCCTTTTGCAACAACTTACACAAGGTCAGAGCTATCTTTAAGAAGTCTTTGATAAATATACGATAGAACTTGCATGTCCAAGAAAAGGACGAATCTCTCGTACACTGACGGGGTACGGCAAAGCAGAAATAACATTTATCTTAGCTTTATTAACTTCTAAACCTTTAGCTAACACAACATGACCAAGTACTATGCCTTATTCTACCATAAAATGACATTTTTCCCAATTAAGAACAAGATTAGTTTCTAAGCTTCTATCTAGCACATGAGTCAAATTATCCAAGCAGATATCCAAAGAATCACCATGAATTGTGAAATTATCTATGCAATTTTCTAAAAGAATAGAAAAAATGCTTACCATACATCTTTGGAATGTTCCTGGTGCATTACATAATCCAAAGGACATTCTATAATAGGCAAATGTACCGAAAGGAAATGTGAATGTGGTCTTTTCATGGTCTTTGGGTGCAATCAAAATCTGGTTATAACTTGAAAAACCATTTAGAAAACAATAATAAACACACTCATCCAATCGTTCTAAAATTTGATCAATGAAAGGAAGGGGAAAATGATCTTTTTTTGTTACAACATTCAATTTTCTATAATCAATACACACTCTCCATCCTATTTGTGTACGTGTGGGCACCAACTCATTGTTGTCGTTCTTGATGACTGTGATTCCAAATTTCTTTGGTATTACCTGTACTGGACTTACCCACTGACTGTCTGAAATTGGGTAGATTATACCAGCATCAAGCAATTTGAGCACCTCTTTTTTTACTACCTCCATCATGGGTGGATTCAATCTCTGTTGTGCTTCTCTAGTGGGCCTTGCTCCATCTTCTAACAAAATTTGATGTATGCACATCTCAAGGTTTATACATTTGATATATGTTACTGTCCTACAAAAAACTGTGATGTGGTTCCTTAGGACTCTTAGCAATTTATCTTCATGCACTTTGGTCATATTGATAGTAATAATCACAGATAATGTTTCATTAGTTCTTAGATATGCATATTTTAAGTGAGTAGGTAATGGTTTCAATTCTAACATTGGAGCTTGCACAGTTTTTGATGAGAAATAAGAATTTGAATGGATCAGACTGCATACTTATATGAGATTTTAGGTAAAGAATGTAATGCAGCTACCTCATTCAATTCCTGATCATGCTCAATCTCCTCATCTCTATCCATCTCCAAGTTGTTGGTGATAGCAACCTCCAAACTTTCCTTATACATATGTTCAAAATATCCTTGCACTAATGAATCAATAATTTCAATAGCAAAAACAAGATTAACATCACTGGGATACCTCATTGCCTCATATATGTTGAATTGTATCTTTTCACCATCAAACTCCATGGTTAAGGTTCCATTGTGTACATCAATCATTATCCTCGTTGTTTTCAAGAATGACATCCCTAACAAGATATGAGAGGGATTAAAAGATTTGTCATCTTCCATATCCATTATGTAAAAATCTGTAGGAAATATCAACTGGTTCACTTGTAGCAATACATCTTCAATTACCCCTTGAGGGTATGTGTTAGTACGATCAACTAATTGAATAATAACACCAATTTGTTTTAAAGGACCCAAATTTAAAGAAGAAAATATAGTTAATGGCATGACATTTATTGAAGCTCCTAGATATAGCATGGTTCTCTCAAATCTGGTATTACCTATTCGACATGGGATTGTGAATATTCCTGGATCTTTACATTTAGGGAGAATTTTTCTTTGTAGAAATGCTGACATATTTTCACCAACATTAACTCTTTCATCATTTTTCAATTTTATTTTATTAGTGTACAATTCTTTTAAAAACTTAGCATACCTGGGCACCTGATTTATAACATCCAAAAGAGGAATGTTTACCTCTACCTTCTTGAAGGTTTCCAGAATTTCCTTCTCTTATTCATCCTTCCTTGAAGTCTTATAATTCTTGGGTGGAAAAGGTAATGGCTTAGAATTAACTGGAATAGATGAGTTAGAGATTACCTTAGGTGTTTCAATCTCTTTAGCTTTTCCTCCTAAAAATTAGCAATTGCTTTGGGCACTTCCAGCTCTTTTCCTCTCTGTACTGTAATCACACTGGAAAATGTTTGGGAAGGTAACTTTCCCGAGCCTTGAGATTCCAATATCCCCACTATTGTAGCCAGCTGCCCCACTTGGTTTCTCAAATCTTGAATAAAAGTTTGTGTTTCCTGCATGAATTGTTGTGTTTGGGTCATGAATTGTTGTGACTGACCCATAAATGCCTTGAACATATCCTCCATGTATTGTCCAGTATTTGCAGGAGCTGGTTGTCTAGGTTGATACTGAGATTGGGTCGGTTGGAAACCTTGGTTTCTAGGTGGGAAAACTCTTTGTCCTGGTGGCTTATTCCCTTCATAACTAAAGTTTGGATGATCTCTCTAACCCGAATTGTAAGTGTGTGAGTAGGGATTATACTTCTTTTGTGGTTGTGCTTGAATGTTTTCCATGTCATTGGCTTGTTTTGCATGCTCCTTATCTTGCAATGTTGGGCAAAAATATGTGTTGTGATTTACTTGTAAACAGATTCCACAAGCCTTTGTCACAGACAAATTTCCTTTAGCTATTTGTTTCACACAAACAGTTCAGTCAAAAATTTGATGCTCTAAATTGCTCGTGCTTACCTCACTTACCCTTTGTGGTGCATGATCATTCCTTGTCCTGTACTGTTGTGCATTGGATGCCATGTTTACAATCAAATTTCTTCTAGTTTCTAGAGTTTTGTCAACTAATGCCCCTCCACTAGGACCATCAATCATACTCATATCCATTGGTACCAGCCCTTCGTAGAAGTATTGGATCAAGTGTTGATCATCTACCTGGTGAGGTGGACAGCTAGAGCACAGTTTCTTGAACCTCTCCCAATATTTATACAACATCTCTCCACTGAATTGTCAGATTCCGCATATTTCCTTCCTTATGTTAGCTACTCTTGAAGCAGGAAAATACTTTTCCAAGAACAACCTTTTTATATCGATCTATAACTGTATCAATTTTGAAGGGTGATAGTATAACTAATCCTTTGTTAAGTCCACCAGTGAAAAGGGGAAAACTCTAAGTTTTATCTGTTCCTCTGTAATCCCATGAGGTTTCATGGTGGAACATACCACATGGAACTCCTTTAAGAGCTTGTATGGATCCTCACCTGTGAGACCACGAAAAGTAGACAAACGGTGAATTAGTCCATATTTTAATTTAAAAGCAGCAGTTAAAGTAGGATATTCAATACACAAGAGTTGTTGGTGTAGATTAGGAGTAGACAACTCCTTCAAAATCCTGTTATTTTTTGGCACCGCCATCTCTTCTTCGTCTGATTCACTAGATGAATGGTTTAAAATAAGCTCGAGTGCTATATTGAGACTTGGTGATGGGGCTTCATCAGAATTGATAAGTGGTTTTACAACCACTTATTTAGATATAAACCAACTTGATTTGTTGTTTAAACTCACTTTATTGTATAGCTTTTTATGCATTTGTGCTTTCTTTTGTAGTGTTATAAATGGGAACTCTTTCGGTGAAAATGTGGAGCTAAGCATATTGCTTGATGATGGAATGAAGAAATGGAGTGAGATGCCATGAACCTACAAATATCAAAAGACTGCAGCTGTGTCATTAGGAACAGCTGATGCACGGCGCAGCTGCGCCCAGCTTGCCCTTTGACATAGCGTAACTGCGCCAGATAGCCTGCCTAGATTCCACATAGCGCAGCTGCGCCCTCTTCAAAGCTAATCATAGCGCAGCTGCGCTGGTCTAAGTTCTGCATATGACTTTTAAACTAGCTGTCCAATAGAATTGTTTCTGGGATGAGGGGCAAACGAACTAGACTCTTATTTAATCAGACTTATTTCAGATGTAACAGGATTCCACCCCTTTTGGGATCACTTAGCTATTATTGCTTTCTGTCTTTAATTTGAATATTAGAATAGAGTAGATTAGAGTAATTATTTTATAGGTCTGATTAGATCTGAAGACTTAAAGCATTGGGGTAACATTGAAGATTCAATCTTGGAGCAAGAGAACAGATTTGCCCTTCAATTCTCTACTCTTAATTTCTCTTTGATTCCTATTTGTATTATTATGATGTTCATTCAATTTGTGGATGATGGATCTAATTCAACTATGAGTTAAACTTTATTTTGGGATTGCAATGGAATCTAATGCTTAGTTTATTTTGATATGCTTCATTGTTAGCCTTATTGACTGCTATGGGATTGTCTATTAAGATTCATGCTTATTTGCTTAGTTGATTGGTCATCGATTACTGTGATAATCCATATGAACTTGACAGACAAAGTATGGGTTTAGATCTGATCTTGATAGCTTGTGATAGTATGTTCTACATGGTGGTGGGATGTATGATTTATGCTTAGGATAGACATATACCGAAGCACCACTTGTAGTCAATTGAGAACTTGGGCTTAAACCCTAATTATTTGTAAATCACATAGTTATATAGTGGTTTAGGTAATGTAGGTGTTCATGTGTATTCTATCAATTGTGGATTATATATGGTATGAGTATAGTACATTGAGAGATGGCTACACTTTACTTTCGTGTTCTCGACTAACAATTTGGTGCAATTTATTTGGCTTAATAGGAAGTGTGTTGATTAAATGATTCAATAGGTGAAATTGTAATCTCAAGTCTTCATTATCTAGTGTTACTCTAGGGATAGTTAGGCTTATTTAATTTCATAGTTTAAATATATAGGTATCAAATCAATCGTTTAAATAATACTGAAATGGTTATGGGCTTGTGCTTGGTAAACTTTATTAATTAATTCTCCGTGGAAACGATACTTTACTTACTCTTTATTACTTATTGACCGTGTATACTTGCACATATTCATTGATTGCGAAATCAGTCAACAAGTTTTTGGCGCCATTGCCGGGGAATTAGTTTAATAATTTTTGTCAACATTAATTTCAACCAAATTAGTCTTAATTTAAACATTTTATTTTAGTTTATTTATCTTTATATATTTCTCTCTTTTCAGGTACCATGGATGACTTTGCTTATCAATGGCCACATGCGAATACGACTCAACCAAGGGACACGAGAATTGAAGGACTTAATGTATTTTCTACATTGTCAGCACAAATTGAAATACTTTCAAAGAGGTTGGATGTTATTACAACCCAACATAGTCGAAAGATCACAGTAGTCTGTAATTATTGTGCAGGCAATCATCAGAGTCATCAATGCACTATTAGATTTGGACCAACACAGTGTGGGGCTGGTTACCTCAACAACTATGCTTATCCCAATTATCATCAAGGTTGGGGGTATCACCCAGATTCTACATGGAGTTATAACTATCAAGACCAATACTGCGTCCCAAGTCCAACATATCCATCGGATTTCTCATATCCACCTTCAATGCAATAAGAAGAAAATTCAGAGTTGAAGGAATTCATGTCAAAGATCATAGCAGACCAGGAAGAGATGATAATAAGTCAGGAGTTATCAACCCAAAATCTTAATAGACAGATGGAACAACTCATTAACTCATTAATGAATGGTCCCCAATACATGGATTTCAAAACTGAAAAAGGAAATTCAAGATTGGAGGATTTGTGGTTCAAATTTATAGTGTCAACTGAGGAGAAGATGAATGAGCATGAGATGTCAATTCAAAATCTTTAGAATAAGATGGATCGAATGTTCGAAGCATTGAACAATCGCCCTCCAAACAATTGGTGCTATGACATGGATGATGAAACTGATGGAGAGCCAGAAGAGTACATGCCACTGGATGAACTTAAAGAAGTTGACATTGAGGAAACAAATGGGGATATGGAAAATGCAGAACATGAGCTGACTTGTATAATACCCCAAGTGTCTTCTCAGTCAGAGTTAAAAAATCCAGTGAACTTTGCGCACTCATGTCCCCTTGGTAGGCATATCCAAAGCAAAGATCTCTATGATAATGAGACCTCTTACACACCATGGTGGGCTGAGGAAGAAAATATAGAAGAAGAAAAGCCCGTTGTATTTTTCATGCCTCAATACAAAAATTTTCTCGCAAATACAACGGAAGAAGCACCTAGCTATGCAATAGAAATGGGGACATCATGTACAAGAAATATGCTAGGTGGCTTCAATTCAAAGACTCTCATGATGGGGAGCCTACCAACGCATGTTGTAGTTCTAATGGATGGAGGGTTCCTAGTTTGTCGTAGAGGAATTGGATAGCGGTGTCAAGAAAAGAGTCCAGCTAACGGACTATAAACCGAGTGCTCGATGGGAGGCACCCCATCAAATCTCTCTCCCTATTTGTTTAATTCTCCATTATCTACGTTCTATCACTTTCCTTCCCCTTTGTTTAATTCTTATTGCTTTAATTAATAAGTTCATTCTTAATTTAGTTAATTCAATTTTAATAGCAAATGCTGGTTAGTATTAAATAAGGTTTGATAGTTCGTTTTGATCCTTTCCTGGAATAATCAATGGGGCAGCAGTGGAAAAGTACAAACATTTGGTCACAACATTACAGAACAATGGAAGTGGGAAAAATTAAGCAGGATTGGGCTCAGGGTTGCGCAGCTGCGCAACTGCGCCCTTGCATAGGTCAAAATTGGCACAGCTGCGCCACATGAAAGAGCAGGACATCACACAGCGCAGCTGCGCCCCCTTCTAAGTCACCGGGCATTAAGTTAGTTTTTAAAAAGCAAACAAGGAGCCGGTACACTACAACTCTTATTTCATTTTTGAAACCTTCGAACTCTCTCTCTCTTTCTCTTCCTCTCAAAACCGAGCACTACAAAACTCTCCACAACTCAAATCTCTCTTTCCCTCACGCAAACTCTCCTAATCCATCTCTAACTCTCTAGCATACTCCACATCCTCCTCCCAATCAAAGCCCTAAAATCCAAATACATACATACCCCCTACTCCATTCCTACCGAACTCTTACCCTAACCCTCCAACATCACCCTACATGTCCATATCTGAATTTCTCAGCCTCTCAAGTAGTGGGGTGGCACAATAAGTGTTCGATCAAAGGTCAGAGAAGTCTGTGGGTGTGTATTCAAGGAAATAGTGACAGAGCAGGGGTAGATTTTGAATCTTTATTTAGTGCATTTCAGTTGTTGATAAAGAGAAAGAGTTTGGGTTAATTGAAGAGTTCAAGGCATCCAAGACAGAAGCTCTCTCATTAGATAATACCTTCATCAATAGCATGCCTAAGAGAATCTGACTCCCATCTCCATCATCGAGTAGTGAATGTGAGGGCCCCGAATCCAGGTCCTAAATCACCTCGGATCCGGTTTGATTATTCTATACAACTATTACTATTTGCGAAAGATATAAACATAAATTGTTTATAAAATATATATACTCACTATTCCCCAAGGTCGAGTAACCTTAACTTAATCACATTCATAACTTTTCTAACATATAACATTATTAACATACAATACTTATACAATTTAGCTGCACACATATCCTAACGCTGGAACTGTCTTTGACCTTTTCTTGAATCCGACGCGTTCGTCTTAATCTGCAATGTTTTATCATGATATAGCAAGGGTGAGCATAAGGATTGCCCAGCAAGTTTAAATTCAATAATATGACGATATATCATGATTGAAAGAGTATGAACAATAAGCTGGCTATAATTCATCAATATAATTGTGAACTAGCAGGAACAAACTTTTGACTGAACAAGTATTGAACATGAACAAATATATCTTGACCGACTGGTAATGAAGGTGATCAGCCTTTCATACCTGACTTACACATGCAATATGTACAGAGTACAATTTATACATGGCAATCAACAATGATTAACCATAAGCTTATCCGAATGAAACAACTCTTAGTAGAGTTAAGTAAAAATAAACTTGCCTGAACAGTTAATTACCGCAACACAATTTATATCGCTTTATCCGAAGACCTAATATTATTAATATAGATCTCCAATATTAGAATAATATCAACACAGTATAATACAATTATATATATATATATATATATATATATATATATATATATATATATATATATATATATAGAGAGAGAATAACCTAAACACATAACATATAACCCTATCAGTCTATAACACACATAAGACTCGGTGTCAAGTCAAACTATTACAGTCTGAGTTGAACCCGACACAAATCTGATATCCCGACGGTCTAGTCGGACAATTATTGAGTTTAAGTTCAATTAAACTCTGCCTAAACACTTAACAAATTATCTCAGATAATTTTATTAACAGTCGAAATAATTTTTCTAAGTCTCATACTAATTTTCACATAATTATTACCATTTATCATGAATTTTAAATCATTAAACTCGTATTTAAATGAATTAAATACCACATAATTATATTATCATTAATATTTATTTATTATCAAATATTAATGAAATACATGTGATAATATAATAATATATATATAATATCACAAAGTATTTTTAATACTTTAAAATCACCTTTATATGATTTTTAAACAGTTAAATCCATTATCCGATAATTGCTATTAATATTAAAATATTAATATTTTCATGATAAAATATCAAAAGTTATATTTTATAACTTAAAACATTTTTATAATACTTAAATCATTTTTATATGATTTTTAAATCATTAATTCTATTTTTCCTTAATTTATTTAATATATTCATTAAATAAACTAATTACCATTAATAATAATTTATTAATGAATTTCATCACAAAATATTAAAAGTCACTTAAAATATTTTCTAATACCATAATATAATTTTTCATGATTTTTCATGAATTAAAACCATTTTTAAATAATTTATTTAATTTTCTAATTAAATAAATTAAATACCATTTATATTCCAAAAATATTAAATATTTATGAAATATACTTAAAATAATTAAAAACTATTTTTCAGAATTTAAAATAAATTTTTCGAAAATTTTTAAGTATTTTTAGTAATTAAAATTTATTTATTCTATTTATTTAATTAAAATAATTAATTTCTAAAACTAACAGTCGCTAAAGGGCCCTATAGCAACAGAACCGTCGCTATAGGTGTTCTTGGCCTGTTCTTGAGTGTTCTTCAGACCTTCATGTCAGTCACCAAGGTAGGTAGTTTGACCACCATTTAATCTTTTACTATTATGTTTCTAGGCTTGTTAATGGGTTATGATTATAGTATGAGTGTAACACTACAATCATGAACAAGTTCCATAGGCATAACATCACTTAATTGCAAGATCCAAGCTCGCAAAATTACTGTCAGAGGCCTGTTGGGTTTTCTGGGTTACCCAGAAACCCAGACAGGTTCGAGTTCTCACTATGTGGCTCAAATATCTTAGGGTTCTGGTCATTAGTTAAGTGTTCTGAAGGTTTAAACATGTAGTAATGATGTTAGGGTACCATAATATATCATCAAATCAGCATAACAACCACATTAAAGTAATATTTGATCTGGTCAAAGTAGGGATCAGGAAATGGGTCTTGAATTTTCTGGGGTTTCCAGAAAGTTCTTAAGGCTGATCGGTTAACGTAGTTTGACCATAATTATCTACGATCCAGTTAAGGATCTGAGTGATCTAAAGGCATAGATTAGTAGTTCATATACCAGTCTCCAACATCCAACCAACAACATGACCGAAAACATAAAACACTGCAAGATCTAAGGCCTACAAAACGTTGTCAGAGAACTGTTGAAATTCTGGGCTGCCCAGAATTTCATTAGCGTGAATGGTCAACAAGGTTTGACCGCTCGCAGCTCTCAATCTATTCATGATATGGTCGTGTTTCCAGTTTCAGATCAAAGTCCTAATGTCATAGAACATATCCAAAACATAAAACACATTAAACAATTAACACATAAAGATTTATAAGCCCTGACATTCGGCTGTCAGGCCATTTTTTTCTATTTTTCCAGATTTTTGAAAAATGCTATTTCGTGCACTTTGATGTTATAGATCCATGATCCATCAACCCAGATCATTAAAAGACGCTCTCTAACACATTTATAACCAACCAATTTCAACTTTTAACATCAAATCAAAAGATTTTAAAAATTAGGGTTCCTATACCTTTTGAAGCTTTGATTCTGATTCTGATCCTCATGATCTGTTCTTGGTGTGTTATCACATGATCTTGGCTTGTTTTCTCACACTCTCTCACTCTAAGATCCGAAAATATAGAGAGAAAAGGGACTTGGACAAAATGAAAAATAAAGAGGCCATTTCTCTCTCTTTAATCTCTTATAAATGACTTGATGCAATGAAATGGCTGATAATCTTGGTTGAGATAGATGGTAATTGTCAAATGCTAGGGTTTAGGGTTGGTGAGCAACACACTAGGACAACTCTTGCAAGTTAAGTCCAATAATATAACAAAGGGCAAAATAGTCTTTTTCATTTAATTTTAATTCTAGAATGGTCATTTTGGACAATTGACCAAACCCTTAGGGTTTAGGGTTTGGGAAAATTTAGGATTTAGGCTTTAACCCTTAATTTTGCAATTTAATTTCTAATATTTTCGAATTTCGGTTTTCAAAAATAAAAAATTAATATTTCTAAATTATAATTAGAATTTTCTAATTATATTAAAATTTCTTAATCACTAATTATTCTTGCTAATTAGGATTAATAATTCCTAATTAAAATTGCTAATTAAGCAATTAGGGTCAAAATAGTCATTAGGGTTTATAACCCACGAATTAGGGTTTCTAATACAAAAAAAATAATTTTCCTAAATTAGAAATTAGATTTCCGTAATTAGATTAGGGTTTTCTAATTACTTAACTTGAAAATTAGAATTAATATATCCTAATTAACATTAAAACTATTTAATTAACACTTAGGTTTTTCCCTATTTACAAATTAGGGTTTCAAATCCGTAATTAGAGTTTTTAAAATGTGACATTAGGGTTTGCTAATTAATTAAGCGTTACCTTAATTAATATTATAATTATTTACACTTACGCCACTAAGTTCCCGATTTAGGGTTTCATGCACCGAATTAAGGTTTCGGATTCCCGGAACTGAAATTAGGGTTTTCAGAACCGGTTTCTAGGGTTTCTTATTAAACATTAGGGTTTTCTAACCGAACGTTGACGTTCTTAATATATACATAGGGTTTGTTACAGATATCAATTATCTGGTCAACCCTTGACCCTTAACCACATACTGTACACATATACACAAAACATATTTACGTATTTCTTAATCCTGAATAATTCACCTAAATCCTTCACAAAATTTTGAAATCCTCAAAATTCCATCTTAAAAATATCAAACGCATACACTAATTTTCCGTCTAGGTTCTAATTTTGAACCCTAAAAATTAATTAATAAAAATTTTAAAATATTCAAAATTCTCAGGTTGTCACATTCACCCCTTCTTCTAAAATTTCGTCCCCGAAATTTACCTTACACATACTCCATACACCATACTGCTTACACCATTCACACACATTATCACATGCTACCCAATACACCACTCACAAGAGTAAAAGTTTTTAAATTGTGCTGAGGGATCATATAGATCATGAACTACTGAGGTTTATAGGTATTACTACCTGCTACCTATTTCAATTAAGAAAAAGGTACTCTACCCCGTACAAAGGTTAACAGTATGTTTACAATCACAAAGAAGGTAAACTGTCGATGCGGGTACTTTAGATGATCAATCTATTGTACCTTAGTAATCGGAACGACTATATGCGTTCTTAGATTGGAATATTTTATCCAATTAGTATATCCCCATTTTCAGGGTTGTTCACCTCAGACTTATCATAAGATTCCGTAACAAAACAATTTGGTTCGGGAAATTTCATTCAATGAACACTTAGAGTTTTCATAAACTTTATTCTAGCTGAATCGAATAGCATAGACACATATCAATAATTCAATTCAATCGAATTATTTAGGTGTAGCCAAACCCCGTTGGCAAATTAAACTTTTGAAAACATTTTCGAGAATGACGTCATGATGTCGTACTGTATTAACAGTCCGTTTGAGGATGCCGTCATTATATGACTTTGTCATAACACATCATACAATAGTGGAACGGTGATTTTTAGATCGGATTCGCACTAAGTATTCCTGTATTTACAACTCCATCACCTTTTTATCATCTCTGCACCAGGTTACATGGTACATGAGTGATAAATAAAATATATTTTGATATTTCAAATCATTTGCGTCTAGCTGAAATAAGTAGCATAGACTAGACTTTAAACCGTTTCAAAAATGATTACGAGTCTACATATTTTTTTTAAAGGCACATAGTGCGTATTTAGCTTGATGTCAATCATTTCGTAGTCTAGCATAGCTAGGAGTTTCGGAAACCTAAGTCTTCACTAGTAATCATTTTCTTAACAATCTATCTGTTCCTATTATCCTCAATATTCTGTTTACACACAACTATACCCAGTTCGTCACACCACACTTATGAGTTCATTTACTTGCCACAATCATATGAGTTTAAGAACTTGTCCTAGTCTGACCTTTGGCGTCCGTTCGCTGAGGGGTTCATAAACATTTCATATAACTATGAGTAAAGAATGTCACATAAGTATGAGTTTTAAGAACTCGTACTTAACCTTATATCCTCTACCTATGACCTATCTATCTGTTATACACATGAGAAAGGAATCACCCTCTTAACATGCATATAGCAAATAGCGCGACACAACATTTCAATGATTATCATTTTCAGAAACTAAGTAGTTATTACACCAAGTACAATTCAGCTCCCATACGAAGAATCATACAAATCAGCTGCTGACATGAGTCCTCAATTGAATCCCCAACTAACACTAACACCCTTCTCAATACGAATTTCATTTAATCCGTATCCATAATCCTTTCCTGAATCTGTACCAATTCATAGTACAACTAACACCCAGCAATCTTGCTGTAAACTTTTCAATCATTAGATTGACTCTTCTTCCTGTTATCACCTTATTAGATCACGGGGTGATCTCATCGTATATATTACGATTCATTTCTATGTCTTGATCGTTTTGATTTACGATCTTCTATCACTGTACTTTTAGTCTTTTTGACTCTATCTATTCACTATTACTGTTCAACTTTATTATCAGAGTTAGGGAACTCTGTATCTTATAACTCGTCGAGATTCGTCTTTGAATCTTACCGACCAACTAACTCTATGTGAGTTAGATCTTATCCTAATCACTGCGGTTATTAATCTCAAGTATTCCTACCTAAGATTCATAACCTACAGCTCTGATACAAACTGTGAAGGCCCCGAATTCAGGTCCTAAATCACCTCGGATTCGGTTCGATCATTCTATACAACTATTACTATTTGCGGAAGATATAAACATAAATTGTTTATACAATACATATACTCACTATTCCCCAAGGTCGAGTAACCTTAACTTAATCACATTCATAAGTTTTCTAACATATAACATTATTAACATACAATACTTATACAATTTAGCTACACATATATCCCAACGCTGGAACTGTCTTTGACCTTTTCTTGAATCCGACGCGTTCGTCTTAATCTGCAATGTTTTATCATGATATAGCAAGGGTGAGCATAAGGATTGCCCATCAAGTTTAAATTCAATAATATGACGATATATCATGATTGAAAGAGTATGAACAATAAGCTGGCTATAATTCATCAATATAATTGTGAACTAGCAGGAACAAACTTTTGACTGAATAAGTATTGAACATGAACAAATATATCTTGACTGACTAGTAATGAAGGTGATCAGCCTTTCAAACCTGACTTATACATGCAATATGTACAGAGTGCAATTTATACATGGCAATCAGCAATGATTAACCATAAGCTTATCCGAATGAAACAACTCTTAGTAGAGTTAAGTAAAAATAAACTTGCCTGAACAGTTAATTACCGCAACACAATTTATATCGCTTTATCCGAAGACCTAATATTATTAATATAGATCTCCAATATTAGAATAATATCAACACAGTATAATACAATTATATATATATATATATATATATATATATATATATATATATATATATATATAGAGAGAGAGAATAACCTAAACACATAACATATAACCCTATCAGTCTATAACACACATAAGACTCGGTGTCAGGTCAAACTATTACAGTCTGAGTTGAACCCGACACAAATCTGACATCCCGACGGTCTAGTCGGACAATTATCGAGTTTAAGTTCAATTAAACTCTGCCTAAACACTTAACAAATTATCTCAGATAATTTTATTAACAGTCGAAATAATTTTTCTAAGTTTCATACTAATTTTCACATAATTATTACCATTTATCATGAATTTTAAATCATTAAACTCGTATTTAAATGAATTAAATACCACATAATTCTATTATCATTAATATTTATTTATTATCAAATATTAATGAAATACATGTCATAATATAATAATATATATATAATATCACAAAGTATTTTTAATACTTTAAAATCACCTTTATATGATTTTTAAATAGTTAAATCCATTATCCGATAATTGCTATTAATATTAAAATATTAATATTTTCATGATAAAATATCAAAAGTTATATTTTATAACTTAAAACATTTTTATAATACTTAAATCATTTTTAAATCATTAATTCTATTTTTTCTTAATTTATTTAATATATTCATTAAATAAACTAATTACCATTAATAATAATTTATTAATGAATTTCGTCACAAAATATTAAAAGTCACTTAAAATATTTTCTAATACCATAATATAATTTTTCATGATTTTTCATGAATTAAAACCATTTTTAAATAATTTATTTAATTTTGTAATTAAATAAATTAAATACCATTTATATTCCAAAAATATTAAATATTTATGAAATATACTTAAAATAATTAAAAACTATTTTTCAGAATTTAAAATAAATTAATTTTTTCGGAAATTTTTAAGTATCTTTAGTAATTAAAATCTATTTATTCTATGTATTTAATTAAAATAATCAATTTCTAAAACTAACAGTCGCTAAAGGGCCCTATAGCGACAGAACCGTCGCTATAGGTGTTCTTGGCCTGTTCTTGAGTGTTCTTCAGACCTTCATGTCAGTCACCGAGGTAGGTAGTTTGACCACCATTTAATCTTTTACTATTATGTTTCTAGGCTTGTTAATGGGTTATGATTATAGTATGAGTGTAACACTACAATCATGAACAAGTTCCATAGGCATAACATCACTTAATTGCAAGATCCAAGCTCGCAAAATTACTGTCAGAGGCCTGTTGGGTTTTCTGGGTTACCCAGAAACCCAGACAGGTTCGAGTTCTCACTATGTGGCTCAAATATCTCAGGGTTCTGGTCATTAGTTAAGTGTTCTGAAGGTTTAAACATGTAGTAATGATGTTAGGGTACCATAATATATCATCAAATCAGCATAACAACCACATTAAAGTAATATTTGATCTGGTCAAAGTAGGGATCAGGAAATGGGTCTTGAATTTTCTGGGGTTTCCAGAAAGTTCTTAAGGCTGATCGGTTAACGTAGTTTGACCATAATTATCTACGATCCAGTTAAGGATCTGAGTGATCTAAAGGCATAGATTAGTAGTTCATATACCAGTCTCTAACATCCAACCAACAACATGACCGAAAACATAAAACACTGCAAGATCTAAGGCCTACAAAACGTTGTCAGAGAACTGCTGAAATTCTGGGCTGCCCAGAATTTCATTACCGTGAATGGTCAACAAGGTTTGACCGCTCGTAGCTCTCAATCTATTCATGATATGGTCGTGTTTCCAGTTTCAGATCAAAGTCCTAATGTCATAGAACATACCCAAAACATAAAACACATTAAACAATTAACACATAAAGATTTATAAGCCCTGACATTCGGCTGTCAGGCCATTTTTTTCTATTTTTCCAGATTTTTGAAAAATGCTATTTCGCGCACTTTGATGTTATAGATCCATGATCCATCAACCCAGATCATTAAAAGACACCCTCTAACACATTTCTAACCAACCAATTTCAACTTTTAACATCAAATCAAAAGATTTTAAAAATTAGGGTTCCTATACCTTTTGAAGCTTTGATTCTGATTCTGATCCTCATGATCTGTTCTTGGTGTGTTATCACATGATCTTAACTTGTTTTCTCACACTCTCTCACTCTAAGATCCGAAAATATAGAGAGAAAAGGGTCTTGGACAAAATGAAAAATAAAGAGGTCATTTCTCTCTCTTTAATCTCTTATAAATGACTTGATGCAATGAAATGGTTGATAATCTTGGCTGAGATAGCTGGTAATTGTCAAATGCTAGGGTTTAGGGTTGGTGAGCAACTCACTAGGACAACTCTTGCAAGTTAAGTCCAATAATGAAACAAAGGGCAAAATAGTCTTTTTCATTTAATTTTAATTCTAGAATGGTCATTTTGGACAATTGACCAAACCCTTAGGGTTTAGGGTTTGGGAAAATTTAGGATTTAGGCTTTAACCCTTAATTTTGCAATTTAATTTCTAATATTTTCGAATTTCGGTTTTCAAAAATAGAAAATTAATATTTCTAAATTATAATTAGAATTTTCTAATTATATTAAAATTTCTTAATCACTAATTACTTCTTGCTAATTAGGATTAATGATTCCTAATTAAAATTGCTAATTAAGCAATTAGGGTCAAAATAGTCATTAGGGTTTATAACCCACGAATTAGGGTTTCTAATAGAAAAAAATAATTTTCCTAAATTAGAAATTAGATTTCCGTAATTAGATTAGGGTTTTCTAATTACTTAACTTGAAAATTAGAATTAATATATCCTAATTAACATTAAAACTATTTAATTAACACTTAGGTTTTTCCCTATTTATAAATTAGGGTTTCAAATCCGTAATTAGAGTTTTCAAAATGTGACATTAGGGTTTGCTAATTAATTAAGTGTTACCCTAATTAATATTATAATTATTTACACTTACGCCACTAAGTTCCCAATTTAGGGTTTCATGCACCGAATTAAGGTTTCGGATTCCCGGAACTGAAATTAGGGTTTTCAGAACCGGTTTCTAGGGTTTCTTATTAAACATTAGGGTTTTCTAACCGAACGTTGACGTTCTTAATATATACCTAGGGTTTGTTACAGATATCAATTATCTGGTCAACCCTTGACCCTTAACCACATACTGTACACATATACACAAAACATATTTACGTATTTCTTAATCCTGAATAATTCACCTAAATCCTTCACAAAATTTTGAAATCCTCAAAATTCCATCTTAAAAATATCAAACGCATACACTAATTTTCCGTCTAGGTTCTAATTTTGAACCCTAAAAATTAATTAATAAAAATTTTAAAATATTCAAAATTCTCAGGTTGTCACATTCACCCCTTCTTCTAAAAATTTCGTCCCCGAAATTTACCTTACACATACTCCATACACCATACTGCTTACACCATTCACACACATTATCACATGCTACCCAATACACCACTCACAAGAGTAAAAGTTTTTAAATTGTGCTGAGGGGTCATATAGATCATGAACTACTGAGGTTTATAGGTATTACTACCTGCTACCTATTTCAATTAAGAAAAAGGTACTCTACCCCGTACAAAGGTTAACAGTATGTTTACAATCACAAAGAAGGTAAACTGTCGATGCGGGTACTTTAGATGATCAATCTATTGTACCTTAGTAATCGGAACGACTATATGCGTTCTTAGATTGGAATATTTTATCCAATTAGTATATCCCCATTTTCAGGGTTGTTCACCTCAGACTTATCATAAGATTCCGTAACAAAACAATTTGGTTCGGGAAATTTCATTCAATGAACACTTAGAGTTTTCATAAACTTTACTCTAGCTGAATCGAATAGCATAGACACATATCAATAATTCAATTCAATCGAATTATTTAGGTGTAGCCAAACCCCGTTGGCAAATTAAACTTTTGAAAACATTTTCGAGAATGACGTCATGATGTCGTACTGTATTAACAGTCCGTTTGAGGATGCCGTCATTATATGACTTTGTCATAACACATCATACAATAGTGGAACGGTGATTTTTAGATCGGATTCGCACTAAGTATTCCTGTATTTACAACTCCATCACCTTTTTATCATCTCTGCACCAGGTTACATGGTACATGAGTGATAAATAAAATATATTTTGATATTTCAAATCATTTGCGTCTAGCTGAAATAAGTAGCATAGACTAGACTTTAAACCGTTTCAAAAATGATTACGAGTCTACATATTTTTTTTAAAGGCACATAGTGCGTATTTAGCTTGATGTCAATCATTTCGTAGTCTAGCATAGCTAGGAGTTTCGGAAACCTAAGTCTTCACTAGTAATCATTTTCTTAACAATCTATCTGTTCCTATTATCCTCAATATTCTGTTTACACACAACTATACCCAGTTCGTCACACCACACTTATGAGTTCATTTACTTGCCACAATCATATGAGTTTAAGAACTTGTCCTAGTCTGACCTTTGGCGTCCGTTCGCTGAGGGGTTCATAAACATTTCATATAACTATGAGTAAAGAATGTCACATAAGTATGAGTTTTAAGAACTCGTACTTAACCTTATATCCTCTACCTATGACCTATCTATCTGTTATACACATGAGAAAGGAATCACCCTCTTAACATGCATATAGCAAATAGCGCGACACAACATTTCAATGATTATCATTTTCAGAAACTAAGTAGTTATTACACCAAGTACAATTCAGCTCCCATACGAAGAATCATACAAATCAGCTGCTGACATGAGTCCTCAATTGAATCCCCAACTAACACTAACACCCTTCTCAATACGAATTTCATTTAATCCGTATCCATAATCCTTTCCTGAATCTGTACCAATTCATAGTACAACTAACACCCAGCAATCTTGCTGTAAACTTTTCAATCATTAGACTGACTCTTCTTCCTGTTATCACCTTATTAGATCACGGGGTGATCTCATCGTATATATTACGATTCATTTCTATGTCTTGATCGTTTTGATTTACGATCTTCTATCACTGTACTTTTAGTCTTTTAGACTCTATCTATTCACTATTACTGTTCAACTTTATTATCAGAGTTAGGGAACTCTGTATCTTATAACTCGTCGAGATTCGTCTTTGAATCTTACCGACCAACTAACTCTATGTGAGTTAGATCTTATCCTAATCACTGCGGTTATTAATCTCAAGTATTCCTACCTAAGATTCATAACCTACAGCTCTGATACAAACTGTGAAGGCCCCGAATTCAGGTCCTAAATCACCTCGGATTCGGTTCGATCATTCTATACAACTATTACTATTTGCGGAAGATATAAACATAAATTGTTTATACAATACATATACTCACTATTCCCCAAGGTCGAGTAACCTTAACTTAATCACATTCATAACTTTTCTAACATATAACATTATTAACATACAATACTTATACAATTTAGCTACACATATATCCCAACGCTGGAACTGTCTTTGACCTTTTCTTGAATCCGACACGTTCGTCTTAATCTGCAATGTTTTATCATGATATAGCAAGGGTGAGCATAAGGATTGCCCAGCAAGTTTAAATTCAATAATATGACGATATATCATGATTGAAAGAGTATGAACAATAAGCTGGCTATAATTCATCAATATAATTATGAACTAGCAGGAACAAACTTTTGACTGAATAAGTATTGAACATGAACAAATATATCTTGACCGACTAGTAATGAAGGTGATCAGCCTTTCAAACCTGACTTATACATGCAATATGTACAGAGTACAATTTATACATGGCAATAAGCAATGATTAACCATAAGCTTATCCGAATGAAACAACTCTTAGTAGAGTTAAGTAAAAATAAACTTGCCTGAACAGTTAATTACCGCAACACAATTTATATCGCTTTATCCGAAGACCTAATATTATTAATATAGATCTCCAATATTAGAATAATATCAACACAGTATAATACAATTATATATATATATATATATATATATATATATATATATATATATATATATATATATATATATATATATAGAGAGAGAATAACCTAAACACATAACATATAACCCTATCAGTCTATAACACACATAAGACTCGGTGTCAGGTCAAACTATTACAGTCTGAGTTGAACCCGACACAAATCTGACATCCCGACGGTCTAGTCGGACAATTATCGAGTTAAAGTTCAATTCAACTCTGCCTAAACACTTAACAAATTATCTCAGATAATTTTATTAACAGTCGAAATAATTTTTCTAAGTTTCATACTAATTTTCACATAATTATTACCATTTATCATGAATTTTAAATCATTAAACTCGTATTTAAATGAATTAAATACCACATAATTCTATTATCATTAATATTTATTTATTATCAAATATTAATGAAATACATGTCATAATATAATAATATATATATATAATATCACAAAGTATTTTTAATACTTTAAAATCACCTTTATATGATTTTTAAACAGTTAAATCCATTATCCGATAATTGCTATTAATATTAAAATATTAATATTTTCATGATAAAATATCAAAAGTTATATTTTATAACTTAAAACATTTTTATAATACTTAAATCATTTTTAAATCATTAATTCTATTTTTTCTTAATTTATTTAATATATTCATTAAATAAACTAATTACCATTAATAATAATTTATTAATGAATTTCGTCACAAAATATTAAAAGTCACTTAAAATGTTTTCTAATACCATAATATAATTTTTCATGATTTTTCATGAATTAAAACCATTTTTAAATAATTTATTTAATTTTGTAATTAAATAAATTAAATATCATTTATATTCCAAAAATATTAAATATTTATGAAATATACTTAAAATAATTAAAAACTATTTTTCAGAATTTAAAATAAATTAAATTTTTCGGAAATTTTTAAGTATCTTTAGTAATTAAAATCTATTTATTCTATGTATTTAATTAAAATAATCAATTTCTAAAACTAACAGTCGCTAAAGGGCCCTATAGCGACAGAACCGTCGCTATAGGTGTTCTTGGCCTGTTCTTGAGTGTTCTTCAGACCTTCATGTCAGTCACCGAGGTAGGTAGTTTGACCACCATTTAATCTTTTACTATTATGTTTCTAGGCTTGTTAATGGGTTATGATTATAGTATGAGTGTAACACTACAATCATGAACAAGTTCCATAGGCATAACATCACTTAATTGCAAGATCCAAGCTCGCAAAATTACTGTCAGAGGCCTGTTGGGTTTTCTGGGTTACCCAGAAACCCAGGCAGGTTCGAGTTCTCACTATGTGGCTCAAATATCTTAGGGTTCTGGTCATTAGTTAAGTGTTCTGAAGGTTTAAACATGTAGTAATGATGTTAGGGTACCATAATATATCATCAAATCAGCATAACAACCACATTAAAGTAATATTTGATCTGGTCAAAGTAGGGATCAGGAAATGGGTCTTGAATTTTCTGGGGTTTCCAGAAAGTTCTTAAGGCTGATCGGTTAACGTAGTTTGACCATAATTATCTACGATCCAGTTAAGGATCTGAGTGATCTAAAGGCATAGATTAGTAGTTCATATACCAGTCTCCAACATCCAACCAACAACATGACCGAAAACATAAAACACTGCAAGATCTAAGGCCTACAAAACGTTGTCAGAGAACTGCTGAAATTCTGGGCTGCCTAGAATTTCATTACCGTGAATGGTCAACAAGGTTTGACCGCTCGTAGCTCTCAATCTATTCATGATATGGTCGTGTTTCCAATTTCAGATCAAAGTCCTAATGTCATAGAACATACCCAAAACATAAAACACATTAAACAATTAACACATAAAGATTTATAAGCCCTGACATTCGGCTGTCAGGCCATTTTTTTCTATTTTTCCAGATTTTTGAAACATGCTATTTCGCGCACTTTGATGTTATAGATCCATGATCCATCAACCCAGATCATTAAAAGACACCCTCTAACACATTTCTAACCAACCAATTTCAACTTTTAACATCAAATCAAAAGATTTTAAAAATTAGGGTTCCTATACCTTTTGAAGCTTTGATTCTGATTCTGATCCTCATGATCTGTTCTTGGTGTGTTATCACATGATCTTGGCTTGTTTTCTCACACTCTCTCACTCTAAGATCCGAAAATATAGAGAGAAAAGGGTCTTGGACAAAATGAAAAATAAAGAGGCCATTTCTCTCTCTTTAATCTCTTATAAATGACTTGATGCAATGAAATGGCTGATAATCTTGGCTGAGATAGCTGGTAATTGTCAAATGCTAGGGTTTAGGGTTGGTGAGCAACTCACTAGGACAACTCTTGCAAGTTAAGTCCAATAATGAAACAAAGGGCAAAATAGTCTTTTTCATTTAATTTTAATTCTAGAATGGTCATTTTGGACAATTGACCAAACCCTTAGGGTTTAGGGTTTGGGAAAATTTAGGATTTAGGGTTTAACCCTTAATTTTGCAATTTAATTTCTAATATTTTCGAATTTCGGTTTTCAAAAATAGAAAATTAATATTTCTAAATTATAATTAGAATTTTCTAATTATATTAAAATTTCTTAATCACTAATTACTTCTTGCTAATTAGGATTAATGATTCCTAATTAAAATTGCTAATTAAGCAATTAGGGTCAAAATAGTCATTAGGGTTTATAACCCACGAATTAGGGTTTCTAATAGAAAAAAATAATTTTCCTAAATTAGAAATTAGATTTCCGTAATTAGATTAGGGTTTTCTAATTACTTAACTTGAAAATTAGAATTAATATATCCTAATTAACATTAAAACTATTTAATTAACACTTAGGTTTTTCCCTATTTATAAATTAGGGTTTCAAATCCGTAATTAGAGTTTTCAAAATGTGACATTAGGGTTTGCTAATTAATTAAGCGTTACCCTAATTAATATTATAATTATTTACACTTACGCCACTAAGTTCCCGATTTAGGGTTTCATGCACCGAATTAAGGTTTCGGATTTCCGGAACTGAATTTAGGGTTTTCAGAACCGGTTTCTAGGGTTTCTTATTAAACACTAGGGTTTTCTAACCGAACGTTGACGTTCTTAATATATACCTAGGGTTTGTTACAGATATCAATTATCTGGTCAACCCTTGACCCTTAACCACATACTGTACACATATACACAAAACATATTTACGTATTTCTTAATCCTGAATAATTCACCTAAATCCTTCACAAAATTTTGAAATCCTCAAAATTCCATCTTAAAAATATCAAACGCATACACTAATTTTCCGTTTAGGTTCTAATTTTGAACCCTAAAAATTAATTAATAAAAATTTTAAAATATTCAAAATTCTCAGGTTGTCACATTCACCCCTTCTTCTAAAAATTTCGTCCCCGAAATTTACCTTACACATACTCCATACACCATACTGCTTACACCATTCACACACATTATCACATGCTACCCAATACACCACTCACAAGAGTAAAAGTTTTTAAATTGTGCTGAGGGATCATATAGATCATGAACTACTGAGGTTTATAGGTATTACTACCTGCTACCTATTTCAATTAAGAAAAAGGTACTCTACCCCGTACAAAGGTTAACAGTATGTTTACAATCACAAAGAAGGTAAACTGTCGATGCGGGTACTTTAGATGATCAATCTATTGTACCTTAGTAATCGGAACGACTATATGCGTTCTTAGATTGGAATATTTTATCCAATTAGTATATCCCCATTTTCAGGGTTGTTCACCTCAGACTTATCATAAGATTCCGTAACAAAACAATTTGGTTCGGGAAATTTCATTCAATGAACACTTAGAGTTTTCATAAACTTTACTCTAGCTGAATCGAATAGCATAGACACATATCAATAATTCAATTCAATCGAATTATTTAGGTGTAGCCAAACCCCGTTGGCAAATTAAACTTTTGAAAACATTTTCGAGAATGACGTCATGATGTCGTACTGTATTAACAGTCCGTTTGAGGATGCCGTCATTATATGACTTTGTCATAACACATCATACAATAGTGGAACGGTGATTTTTAGATCGGATTCGCACTAAGTATTCCTGTATTTACAACTCCATCACCTTTTTATCATCTCTGCACCAGGTTACATGGTACATGAGTGATAAATAAAATATATTTTGATATTTCAAATCATTTGCATCTAGCTGAAATAAGTAGCATAGACTAGACTTTAAACCGTTTCAAAAATGATTACGAGTCTACATATTTTTTTTAAAGGCACATAGTGCGTATTTAGCTTGATGTCAATCATTTCGTAGTCTAGCATAGCTAGGAGTTTCGGAAACCTAAGTCTTCACTAGTAATCATTTTCTTAACAATCTATCTGTTCCTATTATCCTCAATATTCTGTTTACACACAACTATACCCAGTTCGTCACACCACACTTATGAGTTCATTTACTTGCCACAATCATATGAGTTTAAGAACTTGTCCTAGTCTGACCTTTGGCGTCCGTTCGCTGAGGGGTTCATAAACATTTCATATAACTATGAGTAAAGAATGTCACATAAGTATGAGTTTTAAGAACTCGTACTTAACCTTATATCCTCTACCTATGACCTATCTATCTGTTATACACATGAGAAAGGAATCACCCTCTTAACATGCATATAGCAAATAGCGCGACACAACATTTCAATGATTATCATTTTCAGAAACTAAGTAGTTATTACACCAAGTACAATTCAGCTCCCATACGAAGAATCATACAAATCAGCTGCTGACATGAGTCCTCAATTGAATCCCCAACTAACACTAACACCCTTCTCAATACGAATTTCATTTAATCCGTATCCATAATCCTTTCCTGAATCTGTACCAATTCATAGTACAACTAACACCCAGCAATCTTGCTGTAAACTTTTCAATCATTAGACTGACTCTTCTTCCTGTTATCACCTTATTAGATCACGGGGTGATCTCATCGTATATATTACGATTCATTTCTATGTCTTGATCGTTTTGATTTACGATCTTCTATCACTGTACTTTTAGTCTTTTAGACTCTATCTATTCACTATTACTGTTCAACTTTATTATCAGAGTTAGGGAACTCTGTATCTTATAATTCGTCGAGATTCGTCTTTGAATCTTACCGACCAACTAACTCTATGTGAGTTAGATCTTATCCTAATCACTGCGGTTATTAATCTCAAGTATTCCTACCTAAGATTCATAACCTACAGCTCTGATACAAACTGTGAAGGCCCCAAATTCAGGTCCTAAATCACCTCGGATTCGGTTCGATCATTCTATACAACTATTACTATTTGCGGAATATATAAACATAAATTGTTTATACAATACATATACTCACTATTCTCCAAGGTCGAGTAACCTTAACTTAATCACATTCATAACTTTTCTAACATATAACATTATTAACATACAATACTTATACAATTTAGCTACACATATATCCCAAAGCTGGAACTGTCTTTGACCTTTTCTTGAATCTGACGCGTTCGTCTTAATCTGCAATGTTTTATCATGATATAGCAAGGGTGAGCATAAGGATTGCCCAGCAAGTTTAAATTCAATAATATGACGATATATCATGATTGAAAGAGTATGAACAATAAGCTGGCTATAATTCATCAATATAATTGTGAACTAGCAGGAACAAACTTTTGACTGAATAAGTATTGAACATGAACAAATATATCTTGACCGACTAGTAATGAAGGTGATCAACCTTTCAAACCTGACTTATACATGCAATATGTACAGAGTACAATTTATACATGGCAATCAGCAATGATTAACCATAAGCTTATCCGAATGAAACAACTCTTAGTAGAGTTAAGTAAAAATAAACTTGCCTGAACAGTTAATTACCGCAACACAATTTATATCGCTTTATCCGAAGACCTAATATTATTAATATAGATCTCCAATATTAGAATAATATCAACACAGTATAATACAATTATATATATATATAGAGAGAGAGAGAGAATAACCTAAACACATAACATATAACCCTATCAGTCTATAACACACATAAGACTCGGTGTCAGGTCAAACTATTACAGTCTGAGTTGAACCCGACACAAATCTGACATCCCGACGGTCTAGTCGGACAATTATCGAGTTTAAGTTCAATTAAACTCTGCCTAAACACTTAACAAATTATCTCAGATAATTTTATTAATAGTCGAAATAATTTTTCTAAGTCTCATACTAATTTTCACATAATTATTACCATTTATCATGAATTTTAAATCATTAAACTCGTATTTAAATGAATTAAATACCACATAATTCTATTATCATTAATATTTATTTATTATCAAATATTAATGAAATACATGTCATAATATAATAATATATATATAATATCACAAAGTATTTTTAATACTTTAAAATCACCTTTATATGATTTTTAAACAGTTAAATCCATTATCCGATAATTGCTATTAATATTAAAATATTAATATTTTCATGATAAAATATCAAAAGTTATATTTTATAACTTAAAACATTTTTATAATACTTAAATCATTTTTAAATCATTAATTCTATTTTTTCTTAATTTATTTAATATATTCATTAAATAAACTAATTACCATTAATAATAATTTATTAATGAATTTCGTCACAAAATATTAAAAGTCACTTAAAATATTTTCTAATACCATAATATAATTTTTCATGATTTTTCATGAATTAAAACTATTTTTAAATAATTTATTTAATTTTGTAAATAAATAAATTAAATACCATTTATATTCCAAAAATATTAAATATTTATGTAATATACTTTAAATAATTAAAAACTATTTTTCAGAATTTAAAATAAATTAAATTTTTTGGAAATTTTTAAGTATCTTTAGTAATTAAAATCTATTTATTCTATGTATTTAATTAAAATAATCAATTTCTAAAACTAACCGTCGGTAAAGGGCCCTATAGCGACAGAACCGTCGCTATAGGTGTTCTTGGCTTGTTCTTGAATGTTCTTCAGACCTTCATGTCAGTCACCGAGGTAGGTAGTTTGACCACCATTTAATCTTTTACTATTATGTTTCTAGGCTTGTTAATGGGTTATGATTATAGTATGAGTGTAACACTACAATCATGATCAAGTTCCATAGCCATAACATCACTTAATTGCAAGATCCAAGCTCGCAAAATTACTGTCAGAGGCCTGTTGGGTTTTCTGGGTTACCCAGAAACCCAGACAGGTTCGAGTTCTCACTATGTGGCTCAAATATCTTAGGGTTCTGGTCATTAGTTAAGTGTTCTGAAGGTTTAAACATGTAGTAATGATGTTAGGGTACCATAATATATCATCAAATCAGCATAACAACCACATTAAAGTAATATTTGATCTGGTCAAAGTAGGGACCAGGAAATGGGTCTTGAATTTTCTGGGTTTTCCAGAAAGTTCTTAAGGCTGATCGGTTAACGTAGTTTGACCATAATTATCTACGATCCAGTTACGGATCTGAGTGATCTAAAGGCATAGATTAGTAGTTCATATACCAGTCTCCAACATCCAACCAACAACATGACCAAAAACATAAAACACTGCAAGATCTAAGGCCTACAAAACGTTGTCAGAGAACTGCTGAAATTCTGGGCTGCCCAGAATTTCATTACCGTGAATGGTTAACAAGGTTTAACCGCTCGTAGCTCTCAATCTATTCATGATATGGTCGTGTTTCCAGTTTCAGATCAAAGTCCTCATGTCATAGAACATATCCAAAACATAAAACACATTAAACAATTAACACATAAAGATTTATAAGCCCTGACATTCGGCTGTCAGGCCATTTTTTTCTATTTTTCCAGATTTTTGAAAAATGCTATTTCATGCACTTTGATGTTATAGATCCATGATCCATCAACCCAGATCATTAAAAGACACCCTCTAACACATTTCTAACCAACCAATTTCAACTTTTTACATCAAATCAAAAGATTTTAAAAATTAGGGTTCCTATACCTTTTGAAGCTTTGATTCTGATTCTGATCCTCATGATCTGTTCTTGGTGTGTTATCACATGATCTTGGCTTGTTTTCTCACACTCTCTCACTCTAAGATCCGAAAATATAGAGAGAAAAGGGACTTGGACAAAATGAAAAATAAAGAGGCCATTTCTCTCTTTAATCTCTTATAAATGACTTGATGCAATGAAATGGCTGATAATCTTGGCTGAGATAGCTGGTAATTGTCAAATGCTAGGGTTTAGGGTTGGTGAGTAACTCACTAGGGCAACTCTTGCAAGTTAAGTCCAATAATGTAACAAAGGGCAAAATAGTCTTTTTCATTTAATTTTAATTCTAGAATGGTCATTTTGGACAATTGACCAAACCCTTAAGGTTTAGGGTTTGGGAAAATTTAGAGTTTAGGGTTTAACCCTTAATTTTGCAATTTAATTTCTAACATTTCCGAATTTCGGTTTTTAAAAATAGAAAATTAATTTTTCTAAATTATAATTAGAATTTTCTAATTATATTAAAATTTCTTAATCACTAATTAATTCTTGCTAGTTAGGATTAATAATTCCTAATTAAAATTGCTAATTAAGCAATTAGGGTCAAAATAGTTATTAGGGTTTATAACCCACGAATTAGGGTTTCTAATAGAAAAAAATAATTTTCCTAAATTAGAAATTAGATTTCCGTAATTAGATTAGGGTTTTCTAATTACTTAACTTGAAAATTAGAATTAATATATCCTAATTAACATTAAAACTATTTAATTAAAACTTAGGTTTTTCCCTATTTACAAATTAGGGTTTCAAATCCGTAATTAGAGTTTTCAAAATGTGACATTAGGGTTTGCTAATTAATTAAGTGTTACCCTAATTAATATTATAATTATTTACACTTACGCCACTAAGTTCCCGATTTAGGGTTTCATGCACCGAATTAAGGTTTCGGATTCCCGGAACTGAAATTAGGGTTTTCAGAACCGGTTTCTAGGGTTTCTTATTAAACACTAGGATTTTCTAACCGAACGTTGACATTCTTAATATATACCTAGGGTTGGTTACAGATATCAATTATCTAGTCAACCCGTGACCCTTAACCACATACTGTACACATATACACAGAACATATTTACGTATTTTTTAATCCTGGATAATTCACCTAAATCCTTCACAGAATTTTGAAATCCTCAAAATTCCATCTTAAAAATATCAAACGCATACACTAATTTTCCGTCTAGGTTCTAATTTTGAACCCTAAAAATTAATTAATAAAAATTTTAAAATATTCAAAATTCTCGGGTTGTCACAGTGAACATGAGAATGAGGGGAATAACAGAGATATTTTGGATACCTCTAGGTTCGTGAACCTCTCTGACCAACACTATTATCTGGATGTCTTAGTGGGCAAATCATTCGTACCAAAGAGGGGTTTCAGGCTTGGGAAAGAAGATGGGAAATTGAAGGAACAAATTGTTGCACATGGATGAGCCCTTGTGGTAGCCAAGCCAGTGGCTGCCCAAATGGCAATAGTGAAAGAATTCTACGCTAACACTCGCGAGACTCAGAATGGCATTTCTTTTGTGCGAGGAAGGCAAGTGTAGTACACTAAGCAAGTGATTAATGACATATTTCACATTAACACATTGCCATCGGGTGCTGTAAACTGGGCAGAATCACAGCGATTCGAAACGGACTTAGATAAGTTGGTGAAGGAACTTTGCAAGCCAGGCACAAAATGGACCACCAAAGCTGGCACTGACAGAAAGGTTCACTTCCCACAGACTTCGCTCAGCCTATATGCAAAGGCATGTTATAGCTTCATATGCGCAGGCATACTCCCCACTAGCTATCATGCCGATGTCATGACTGACAGAGCTACATTGCTATATGGAATACTGAAGATGATGAAAGCAATTGACATCGGGCACGTCATCAATCAGTTGATGCTGTGATACATGAGGGGAAGTACTTCAGGGGGCATACCACATGCTTCTATTATCACTCGACTGTGTTTAGCTGTGGGGGTTGATTGGGATTCTGAGGCTCTTCAACTGTCAATGAGAGAGATTGATCACACTACTATTCAAAAGTACACCATTTGGAATGGTGCAGAGTCTCACCCCCAGGGCTTGGGGTTCATTATGCCAGAAGATGGGTCAGAGAGTGAAGAAGAAAAAGATAATGAAGAAGAGGAGGACACTGATGTTCCTCATTCAACTAGGGCACCTTCAGGCAGGCAGGACCGTGACATTCGCCACCTCCAGAGAAGGATGGATGCGATGCACACAAACTTTCAAGCCTTCATTGCTGAGTTCTCTAGAGTCATGTCAGATGCATTCAGCCAGCTGGGAGCACAGGTCCGGTTTTTGACATTTGGGGTGGCTACTCCATATCCACCGCCAGACACTCCACCTGAGCAAGAGGAGGATGGTGATGATGAAAACAGCTAGGGGAGTTTTCCTTTACCTTTTATCTCCAATGAGGACATTGTAGTTTTTAAGTTTGGGGGTATTAGGTTTATTTTTACATTTAGTATAATTCATATCATGTTACATTTTGTTTTGTTCTAGTTGATTGTGTTAGGAAATGTTGCATTTTGTTTTGTTTTAGTGATTGCGTTAGGACAAATTGCATGAATCCAGTGTTCAGTTGGTTTGTTATTTAGTTGGCCTATGAGGAAATTAAAATTACTTGATTTTTGAATTAATTTGAGACTTATGCTTGGTTGTGATGTCATATCATACTATATAAATCCTTATATGTCTGATACTGATGTAACCGGTTAGTACACTAGAGTAACCATTATGATATGCTTAGTTTAAATTTTCATTTACTTGTCTTCTGGTGGAAATTCTGTGTTTTGATGAGAGAGTGTCAGCACTCAGATGGTAATAGCTAGGACTGTATAAATCTTAAGTTTGGGGGAATTCAGTAGGTATGCATGCCTCTCTGTAAAAAAATGAATAATAACCGTAGCCCGAGGGGATTGTCTTTATACCTAGCGCCCTAAGGTCTTGATGGTCTAGGAGTCGTTGGTCAAACATTCGCTAAGGGGTAGCACTATTAGCCTAATGGAATGAGACATTGCACAGTAATGGGAAATAGAAAAAATCAATAAACACCGCGAAAAAGTGCGAAAATCGCCCTCGTGAGTAAATAAAGGCATAAATCCCCCTATTGACTCTTAACTTAAGTAATGCATGGTCTTAGTTAGAACTTGTTTGATTTACTGTTTCTCTTGAGTTAAAACTGGTTCTTTCCCCCTAAGAAGCATAATATGTGAAAAATTTGTTCAATGACATGTTTAGTGGTTGCTTCACACTCACACACTATATCAGTGTTGACAGAATTGGATTTGCAGAGTGCTATGCTTTATGATCTTGTCTTGGGTAGCTTTTCTGTTTGATTATCTTGAAATTTTTCTGAGGCATTGCATTTGAATTTCATTTCTGGCTAACTATTGGATTCAATTTCATGATAGTGTAGGTTGTATGCATGGTAGTTAACGCATTGCATTTTTGTTTGGTTTTGTTTTGGTTGCTTGAGGGAAAGAAATGGTTTAAGTTTGGGGGTATTTGATAAGTGGTTTTACAACCACTTATTTAGACATAAACCAACTTGATTTGTTGTTTAAACTTACTTTATTGTATAGCTTTTTATGCATTTGTGCTTTCTTTTGTAGTGTTATAAATGGGAACTCTTTTGGTGAAAATGTGGAGCTAAGCATATTGCTTGATGATGGAATGAAGAAATGGAGTGAGATGACATGAACCTAAAAACATCAGAAGACTGCAGTTGTGTCATCAGGACCAACTGGTGCACAGCGCAGCTACACCCAACTTGCCTTTTGACACAGCGCAGCTGCGCCAGACATCCTGCCCGGATTCCACATAGCGCAGCTGCGCCCTCTTCAAAGCCAATCATAGTGCAGCTGCGCCGGTCTAAATTTTGCATATGACTTTTAAATAAGCTGCCCAATAGAATTGTTGCTGGGATGAGGGGCATACAAACTAGACTCTTATATAATCAGACTTATTTCAGATGTAACAGGGATTCCACCCCTTGGGGTATCACTTAGCTACTTTTTCTTTCTCTCTTTAATTTCAATATTAGAATAGAGTAGATTAGAGCAATTATTTTATAGATCTGATTAGATCTGAAGACTTGAAGCATTGGGATAGCATTGAAGATTCAACCTTGGAGCAAAAGAACAGATTTGCATTTCAATTCTCTACTCTTAATTTCTCTTTGATTCCTATTTATAGTTTTATGATGTTCATTCAATTTGAGGATGATGGATTTAATTCAACTATGAGTTAAACTCTATTTTGGGATTGCAATGGAATCTAATGCTTAGTTTATTTTGATATGCTTCATTGTTAGCCTTATTGATTGCTATGGGATTGTCTATTAAGATTCATGCTTATTTGCTTAGTTGATTGGCCATCGATTACTATGATAATCCATATGAACTTGAAAGGCGAAGTATGGGTTTAGATCTGATCTTGATAGCTTGTGATAGTATGTTCTACATGGTGGTGGGATGTATGATTTGTGCTTAGGATAGACATATATCGAAGCACCATTCGTAGTCAATTAAGAACTTGGGCTTAAACCCTAATTATTTGTAAATCACATAGACATATAGTGGTTTAGGTAATGTGGGTGTTCATGTGTATTCTATCAATTATGGATTATTTATGGTATGGGTACAGTATATTAAGAGATGGCTATACTTTACTTTCGTGTTCTTGACTAACAATCCGGTGCAATTAATTTGGCTTAATAGGAAGTGTGTTGATTTAAATGATTCAATAGGTGAAATTGTAATCTCAAGTCTTCATTATATAGTGTCACTCTAGGGATAGTTAGGCTTATTTAATTTCATAGTTTAAATTTATAGGTTTCAAATCAATCATTTAAATAAAACTGAAATGGTTATGGGCTAGTGCTTGGTGAACTTTATTAATTAATTCTCCGTGGAAACGATACTTTACTTACTCTTTATTACTTGTTGACCGTGTATACTTGCACGTATTCATTGACTGCGAAATCAGCCAACAGGAATCTGCAATTGTACTCCGAGATTGATGAGTCTCCTTCCAAAGCCTGCGTTCGGTTCTCTCTATTTCTGGATCAATTTTCAAGTCAAGAGATTGAGAGGATCGAGGCATAAAAAAATAAAAGAAAAGAAAACAATGAATAAATAAAAACAAATAACACTCCCGACAACGACGCCAAAATTTGGGAGATGTTGTTGACACTCTTAAAATAATACATTACTTATACTCTACTAACACAAGAATGAGTATAACAATAAGCAAGAATTGATCTTATAGAGAATGATGTGTTTTTATATTTATTCAAGTGTTTCTAGCAAAGACGGGGACTTTTGAGTTTGATTAACTAAACTAAAGAAAATAGAGAATAAGTAAGATAAACAACCAATGAATAAAAGATTCATGTTCCACAGTTCAGTATCGCCTTTTCAATTATGGAATAATCAAGTTATACAATATTTACCCTTCAATGAAATTAAAACCCAAGATAACAACAATCGCTAATTATCCAAAAAAGTATAGAGACGAACTCGCCGGATTCGACTGTTTTCATGTTCTTCTTCCTTTTCCATCTAATCAGCTCCAATTTATCCCATTTTCATCCTTTCAGCTCCATTTCAACATGAAATCAATAAACACCTTATTAAGCTCATGTATACCACAAAACATACAATAAACTAAATATAAAGGAATCAAAATACATGGATATTATGCACTCATCATAAATCTTCCTTATTTTTTTTGGATGGGAAGAGGTAATACCTAAATCATTCATTGACAATAAATTCATGGTAGCTCCTCGTTTGTTCAGATTAAAAGTTGCTTGATCTTTGTCTTCTTTTTATGAAATGAAGGTTGAAGATGACTCGACTGAAGGTTGATCAGATTAAAATGTGCACATGTTGAGTTAACCCGGCTGAAGGTTGAAGATGACACCCTTTTTGGGACACTTAATATTTGAAAAATGACTGCTTACTTTCTTTTGACTTACAAGCTGATTTGATTTATCATTTTTTATTTTTTTATTTTTACCTTGCTCATCCTCATTGGTGACGAGTCTACATGTCATTTAGTTTTTTTTGAAAATTTATTTTTTAGACAACCGTGTAGGAAAACATTAACGAATGTTTGATTAATTTAACAAAATTTCCATTTTCACAATTTTAATTAGTTTAGTGTGATAATTGTAGTTTTTAAAAGTTTAATGGGCTACAACACAAAATAGTTCAAGTACAGTGACTTAAGCATTAGTTTTGCGTATCATCACATGACCATCGAATAGGCTTCTTGAGATGTTATAGTGGTTATAACAAGTGATCAAGAGAAGACATCATAAACACACCCAAGGAGAGCAAGAAGCTTAAAGATAAAGCCAAGTTAAATATAGCTTTGAGAGAAAGGTCTTTTTGTTGTAATAGATGATTATTTAAGCTTGAACGGAGTAATAATAACATCTATTAATTTTTTATTGTATTGTTTTACTCTAAATATGCCACAAAATTAGTTTGATCAATATATATACCCTATATATATATATATATATAAGAACGACCAATAATCATACCTTATGACCACCCGAGTTAACTCGGGTGTCATTAGTTAACTCGAACAGTTAATATTATAAAAATTCAGGTCACTATATTGCTGAATGGAACAAGCCACGGAGAGAGTAGTTAAAGAAAGAAAAGAAGAATGATTTTGCTCCCAAAAAAAAAGAATTTAAAGGCTTAAGAAGTTTTAGAAGAAGGACAAATGTTTAGTTTCTAAGGGGTCGTGGAGTGATTTTGAAAATGATCCGAGTTCAGAATTCAACGAAGATTAAGGACCCCAGATGACCAACTTGTGTCTTATGGACATAAAAGCAGAAGCAAACAACACCATCGATAATCAAGAAGTTGATATCAGTGAGGTATTTGAATTTAACTCTCTAGATATAGATGTAGATGATTTAAGAATTGTATTGCATGGCATTGCATCTAACATGCATAAGTATATGAAATGGTTTGAGGTTCTATCAAAGTACCATTCTTTCCTTCAAGAGGGAAAGAAGAAAGTACAGGTGGACTTGGAAAAAACTCTACAAAATGGTAGCTCTCTCTCTAAACTTGAAGCAGAGAATGAGAGATTGAGAAAGATAACTGAATAATCCGCATAATAAGACTCTACTCAAGTTTCTAAGATTGAGGAACTAGAGAAGACTATCTCTATGTGGAATAGGATTTCTTCTTCCATGAACTCCCGATATTAAGTTAGAGATCAGTCTCAGACCGATTAAGATTAGGATTTGCATATTAATCCTCAAATCGTAGTTTTGACACAGTGATGAGATTAATAGTTATAGTGATTCTACCCCCATAAAAGTATTATGTTTTTCAAATCCACAGAGGTTGTGGAGCCAATTATTCCGAGTTGTACAATCTCTGTTGATCAAGTTGTGATCCTTGAGAACAATAGATAACACACTGACCTAGGTTTCAAGAAACAGCAGGGTAAGCCAAACACTAACTTTAAGCCTCGAAGGATCGTAGAGTCAGGTCATACTCATTCTACGAACCAACCAGGTAAGAAATGTAGAGTTAACTTTCACCCTACAAATTCTCAGAATCATAGAGTAGTGTGGAAACAGAGAGAGTATAAGCTTAGAAGAAAGGCGATAAGTGTCTATTGTCCACACGTGTTCTCAAAGAGAAGTAATCCGTACACATAAACATGCATTATATAAAATGTTATAACTTTCATGAATATGGACATTTTGCTGCTATGTGTTATGTTGATTATTATCCTATTTATTATAGACCTAAAATCAAGCAAATTCGGGTCCTAAAAAGAACACAAATTAGGAACCAAGGAAATTTGAGTAACAAAATAAAGGTTAATGCTTAATTTAGGAAAGGAGCTCCACTAGATCAATCCGGTAACTTGATAGTGGATGCTCAAGGCATATGACCGATAACAAAACTCTCCTGTCAAACTTCAAAGAAAAAAAAGGGTCCTACAGTTTTCTTTGGAGGCAACAACTCTAGAAAGACTCGAGGATATGACTCAATTAGAAATGGTGTAGTATCCTTTAGTAAAGTGTCATTCATTAAAGACTTTAAGCATAATCCCTAAGCATCAGTTAACTATACAATAAAGGGCATCAAGTAATCTTCCTCAACAACTAGTGTCAAGTCATAGACCTTGAATCAAATTAGTTGAAGCTATCCGAAACTAGAGAATGAAATGTGTACAATCTTGCAGAACTGAGTTCAAATAAAACTATCTACTTCTTTGCAAAAGCGTTAGAAGATGTCAGCTGGTTATGGCTTGAAAGGTTATCTCATTTGAACTTCAGAAATATGTCAAAGCTTTCCTCCAAAGATCTAGTTTTAGGTTTACCAAAGCTCAAATTCATTAAAGAAAAACTTTCCAAAGCTTGTTAGTTAGAAAATCAAACCAAAGTCTCATTCAAAAGAAAGATAATCAACTCCAATGATATGCCTCTCCAACTACTTCATATGGATCTCTTTGGACCTATCCTGATTGTCAGCCTTGGAGGAAAGAGGTAATCAATGGTGATAGTAGACGACTATACCATATTCATATGGATATTCTTCCTGAGCTCTAGGGATGAAACTATCTCTTAATTGATCAAATTCTTCAACCTGATTGAGAATGAGAATGGTGATAATATCAAGGCTATAAGGAGTGATCATGGAAGAGAATTTAATTTTCTAGAGGTAGAAAAGTTTTGTGAAAATAATGATATCCATCATAACTTCTCAGTTCCAAGAACTCCACAACAAAATGGGGTAGCTGAAAGGAAAAATGGAACTCTTATAGAGGCTAGAAAGACTCTTCTAGCTGCAATGACTTCCTGAATATTTTTGGGCTAAAGCTATCAATATTGTCTGCTACATTCAGAATCGATCGCTTATTCACTCCATATTCAAGAAGAATCCCTACCAGTTGTGGAGAGGAAGGAATCCCAACATTAAATATTTTTATGTCTTTGGTTGTGCGTGTTACATCCTTAACAACGAAAAACGAAACTTGACCAATTTTTTAACTCAAGTTAGATGAAGGAAACTTTCTTGGATACTTTGTATATAGCAAAGCATATAGAGTGTTCAACAAGAAATTGTTGAGTGTTGAAGTATCAATTCATGTCACATTCGATGAATTTGACTTAGAGGATCCAAGAAAAGTCATGTCCTTCGCTGAGATCGTAGAGTAGAATCAAGAAGTTGTAGATTCAGAGGTCGTAGAGCTAGATCCAATAATCATAATATCAGAGTAAGGGATCGTAGATTCTATAATTCCTGAGATGGAAACTCTACGAATTGAAGATTTTACTAAATAAGAGCTAGAGCTTGAAGAACTAGGATAGGAAGGCACAAGGACTAATGTTCCAATTAGAAGAAAATGGGCAAGAGATCACACTCAAGACCTGATTATTGGAAATCACAATACAAGAATCAGAACTATGTCTACAACTTAAAATGGATGCTTTTTCCTAAACTTTCTCTCATATGGAGCCAAAGAAGATTGAAGAAGCCTTAGAAGATTCAAACTAGATTGAAGTCATACATGAAAGAAGAGTTGAACCAGTTTGAAAGAAGTAGAGTTTGGAGATTAGTCCTAAGATCTAAAGATTAACTAGTCGTCGGCATCAAATGGGTATTCAGAAACAAGACAAATGAAGATGGGGTGATCACAAAGAATAAACCAAGATTGGAGCCTAAAGGATATTCTTAGGAAGAAGGAATCGAATATGATGAGACCTTTGTTCCTGTAGCAAGATTTGAAGCCATTAGAATATTTCTTTCATATTTTGCCCATATAAAGTTCAAGGTATTTCAGATGAATGTCAAGAGTACTTTTCTCAAAGGGGAACTTCAGGAAGAGGTTTATGTCGAGTAACCTCCAGGTTTTGTCAATCTAACTCACTGTAATTATGTTTATAAATTAGATAAGGCTTTATATGGATTAAAACAGGCACCTATGGCATGGTGTGAAACTTTAATTAATTTTCTTATTGAAAAAGGATTCACTAGAGGTAGGGTAGATACAACTTTATTTCTTAGGAAACATAAGGATAAAACTCTTTTAGTACAAATATATCTAGATGATATTATATTTGAATCAACTGATGAAAATTTGTGAGAGAGATTTGCCAAGCTAATATAGAGCAAGTTTGAGATAAGCATAAAGGGTCAGATGAATTTCTTCCTTGGACAATGTGACGCCCCCAAAATAGGTATACATCACCCATTCTGAGTCGCCAAATACATGGTACATAACTCAAATACAAACTTAATTTATACAACTGTTAAGTGTCATGCAGAATACGACAAAACATAAGCTGTGAGTTTTAATACAAATATTGTCTCCTAGACAATATCCAAACTCAAAATAAGTCCTCATACAATTATTATCACATTATTCTTATAAAATAGTGAGGACTACTATAGCAATCATCATGGATCATCACTCCATTTCCTGACTAGTCCCAGCTATATTCTCATTTCCTGAAGAGAACAGTGAAAGAAAAGGGTGAGCTCAAGTAGCCCAATAAGAAATATTATGACTAAGATAATGCAGAATAAATTATCGTTAGCCTTCAACAGTATAACAACCAATAGAATACAATAGACAACAAATTTTAGATCAACAACTGCAGCAGAACAAGCGATCCATTAGAAGAGTCAAGCAGAGCATGTTATCTACTATCTTCTATGATTTAAAAGTTTATCATCAATTTTATCGTTGAGACTCAGCTTAATAAATAATTCACATCACTGAATTATCCATGCACTACGGGCCAAGAATATTCATTAGTATCACAACCACGAATTATCCATGCACTACGGGCCTAGGATATTCGTGTTTTCACCAATGGTCATGATCATACCGAATAATCCCTGGTCATAATCATACCAACAACTGTCCATCAATGCACTATGGGCCAATGAGGACATTTAACACATCATTTATAACATTACAGGTCATGATTATACCGAATGATCCCTGGTCATAATCATACCAATCAACAGTCCATCTATGAACTACGGGCCAAAGATGACTTTCATCACAATATAAGTATTAGGATGATGACAATGATATAAGAATTCAATTAAATGAGAGCAAAGGATAAATTTTTAAATATTTATAATTTAATTTATCCAAAACTAAATAATGTCCAAATTATCAACATAATACTGGTTTGTGGAGTAAAATTCAAGAATAATATTGTATCAAAAATGATTTGGACAGAAAAGAAATCAATTTTTCTCATGAATAGTATCCCGGATGAATAGTACTAGAGTAAATAGTACCCCGTGAATAGTACTTCGTGAATAGTACTTCGAGAATAGTACTCTGTGACTAGTACCATGTGAATAGTACTTCATGAATAGTACCCAATAAATAGTACTTTATGAATAGTACCCGTGAATAATGTCTCGTGAATAGTGTCGTATGTATGAATAATGTCGTACGTATGAATAGTACCCATGAATAGTACTCCGGCATGAAAAGCTTAAAATTTAACAAGAATATTTAAAAAAATATCCTTGTGAACCGATACTAGATGAAGAGCAAATTTCAAGGATATTCTACTAATTTCACGTAGTAGAGAAGCAATACTGCAACAAAATGAGCGTAGAATTAGGGATACAAAACGAAATAATATTACTTACATACTACAGAGCATGGAAGAAAATATTATTTCATACGAATATTAAAAAAAAATATCTCTTACGAATAAGAAATAAATAACATCTATTACCTTAGTAGAAGGCTGAATACTGCAATAGTGAAGTAGTCGCCTACTATTCTTCTTTCTCTCTATAGTTTCTCTCTCTATAATTGCTCTTGTGAATCTTAGTGAATTGGTGAGAAAGAAAGAAGAAATGAGCTTCTATTTATAGGAAAACATAGTTTCGATAATTGCACGTTTAGGGGCTCGAATTATTACAGTTTAGTACCTTCATCTTTGCCTCTATTTTTAATTTAGTCTCTCAAGTATTATCAATCTTGCACAACCTCCCTAATAATACATGCATGTGAACCAATAGTTCCGTGCATGTGAACTAATAGCAATTAATTGCTCATTTATCCGATTAATTATCTGTTTGGTTAATTTAACACCCAGAAATCAACTATTATCGAAATAAATGTCGATTTCCACTAACACTAATAATTCCAACACAATGAAAATATTTTTAACAACATTTATTCATCAATAATATAACTTGTAATATTAACAATCAGATCATTCCTAGGAAATAGGGGACTTTCCGATAAGAATTTCGTCCTATTGGCGCAATTAGGTGACCAAACCACTTTTCTCGATAGAACTTTCTAGACATTGTCAATAATACAAATAATAATATGAATAACTTTGTCGTCTCAATTATTTATTTAATAATATAAAATATTGTGCAGATGATACCGTGACAATAATTGAATCAATATTATGAGAGATACTATGCAACAATTACTGTGGCAATAATTGAATAAAACTGAGTGACTTCTCACGTAAGCATCAATAATCAAAGATACGGTACAATACCGTGTGCTACTATACAACCACGCGTATTACTGTACTTTTACCACCGCGTATTTCAACAGTTTAATGGTAAAATTTTCACCGTTATTTTTATAAAAAGATATTTCAATCGTTTTCTAACTCCACAAATAATTCTGTTGTGGGGTCCACTGTGACGCCCCCAAAATAGGTATACATCACTCATTCTGAGTTGTCAAATACATGGTACAGAAACAAATATAACTTCATTAATATAATTGTCGTGCAAAATACGACAACACATATACTGTGAGTTTAAATACAAATATTGTCTAATAGACAACATTAAAACTCAAAAGGAGTCCTCATTATAATTATTGATACACTATTTTACAAAAATAGTGAGGGCTGCTAAAACAACTTTCTAGAACTATCGCTCCATACCCCGGCTAGTTCCTGCTATATTCTCACATCCTGAGAAGAAAAATGGAACAAAAAGGAAAAGGGTGAGCTCAACTAGCCCAGCAAAAAATATTATGACTAAGATAATATACAACAAATTATCAATAGTCTTCAACAGTGAAAAATCTGATAGAATATAATAGACAACAAGTTTTAGATCAACAACTGCAGCAAAAATAACAATTCATTAGAAGAGTTAAGTAGAGAATGAAATCTACTATCATCTATGAATTTAAAAGTCCATCATCAATATTTTATCCCCGTAACATCAATCAATATACATCTTGAATCAAATATTCATCTTTACACTACGGGCCAAAGATATTCATTTGTATCACCAGTTGGTCATGTTCATCTCAACACTTGTTCATCTTTGCACTACGGGCCAAAGATATTCATCAGGTAATCATTTATCTTTACACTACGGGCCAAAGATATTCATCAAGTATCACCATTAAGGACTGAGGATGATGAAAAACATTTTAGAGAACGAATCCAGCAAGATAAAAGGACAAAATTTAGAGATTCGTGCTTTAGATAATTCAAATTTAAAAATACTCCATAATAAATCATAATAGAGTAAAATTCAAGAATGACGATCAAAACATGGATACAATCAAAGATAGTAACTATACTAAACATCTGGGATGAAAAAGAGAAAATTTTATTTTTCGGTGAATAGTGTTGTATTTATGAATAGTGTCGTATACGTGAATAGTAACCCTGACACAAAAAAATTTCACAATAAAACTTATAATAATAATTCGGTATAATGATATTGAAGAAAATAATATCATATAAGAAGAAAATAACATCCCTTACCTCAAAAGAACAGTACTTCCAGCTGAAATATCAGGTATAAGGCTGAAGGAAACTTGCACTGATGAATAGCAACTCACAAAGTATCTAAATACTCACAAAATATGCTCGATAATATAGAGAGAGAAAGAGAAAAAAATTATTTCTGGTATGATTTTTAATTCTAACTTAGCACCCAATTTATAAGAAAATTCTTAGAACGCCATAGCAGGCTAATCTGCTAACTGATGGCTTTACCTGCTACTATTCACGTCCACCACTTTTAAAAATAAAATCCAGCACATTTTATTTCTCACCAACCAAAAGTAGGGTCCACCATATTTTTAATAAAAATATTTATTTTCAAAACTTCAATAATTCATAATAAATCGTATTTTTATTAGAAAAATACGAATTTTATGTCCATTCCATAGGAAATGAAATTCTCTACAACTTTGTAAGTATAAGTTTTTCCATATTCCAAACAAAAAATGCCCAAAATCCACATACGAACGATATTTTAAAACCTCCATTCCGACAAAATACTGATAAAACACCCCAGTATTAATTCTTTCATTTATAACCACAATAAATAAATAAATCAATCAATCACTTATATTCACATAAAATAAATATTTTATTATCATATAAATCAATAATTAATTATTCACAAATAATATTACAGAATCATAATTATGACAACCAAGTCGTTCCCAGTAAAGAGGGGGTTTTCCGATAAGGATTTCACCTTGTTGGCGCGCAATTAAGTGACCAAACCTTTCCTTAGACAAAATTTTCTAGACATTGCCAATAATGTTATCTAATAATAATATTCAAATAATATGAATTATTGATCTGATAATGGAAAATACTGTGCAGTGACAATTATTGAAACAACAATAATATAAAATATCAATGCAGCAATTACTGAATCAATAAAATAAAATATTGAACAGTAATTACTGTAACAATTATTGAGTAGTGCCTTCTTACATAAGAATCAATAATTCAAAAATACTATGCAATACCGTGTGCTACTGTGCAACCACGCGTATTACTGTATTTTAACCATCGGGTATTCTAACAGTGTTAACGGTAACGATTACACAATTATTTATAAAAACTCAAACTTGTCGTTTTCCTCATCTGACAGTTATTCTGTTATGGGGCCCACAAATGGCTGCGCCATCGTACGAATATTCCCCGGCAGCAAGAATATTGCACGACCAAACGAATATTCTCCGGCAGCAAGAATATTGCACGACCAAACGAATATTCCCCGACAAAAATGAATATTTTATAACCACTTGCTTATTTTGCAAAATTTACACATTTCACCTATAACCAAAGTATTATATCAAATTAACTCCTTATTATTTCAAGATAATGAATAGAAAAAATTTAATTTTATTTATAATAAGTTGGGGTCTTACATCCACCAATGATTGTATCGTTGTACGAATATTCCCTGATAAAATGAATATTTCCCGACCAATCGAATATTTTATGGCAATTTGCTTACTTTACAAAATTTTCACATATCACCCTTAACTTTAACCTTTTATCAATTTAACCATTTACTAAATAAAATAATAATGATAAGAAAATTGAATACTTTCATTTCATAAAATTCGGGGTCTTACAATCTCCTCTCCTTATGAAATTTCGCCCTCGAAATTTACGTATGTACTTGATATGCCGAAGAAGTGAGGATACCTTATTTAGATTCTAATTTTTGAGGTATAACCTTTGAGCGTAGAATATATTCCTTCTTATCCAACATTTTAACAAGTATCTCCTCATATGTTAAATCTTCTGCTATCTCATCTAGTTCTAATTCAATAATGTGGTTCGGGTCGTCCACATATTTACGTAACATCGATACATAAAAAATGTTTTGAACACGTGACATACTTGGTGGTAAAGCGAATCTATATGTCACAGTTCCTACTCTATCGAGGATTTCAAATAGACCAATAAAATCGAGGGTTGAGATTTCCTCTCTTCGTCAATTCTTGCTTCTAGAATAACGCCTTCTTGCACCTTCTTCTTCACATTCATCAGCTCTAAGTCTGTAGCTTGAACGGCTTTAACTTTATTGATTAATGTCGATTCTAATCATATATTCGCTATATTCACGTAGGTTCTTGGAGTCTTTAACTCTATCTCCATCTTTTGTAAGTCGTACAAAATGGGTCTTTGTGTTAACAATATCGCACTCGTAAACGCATACGATCTTCCACTCAACGCGTCAGTTACCACATTCACTTTTCTAGGATGGTATTGAATGGTATGATCGTAATCTTTTAACAGCTCGAGCCAACGTGTTTGGCGCATGTTATGTTCGTTTTAGGTGAAGAAATATTTGAGGGTTTTGTACCGGGTTCAAGGTCGATACAAAATTTGATTTCACGCTCTGGGAGTAGGCTATGAAGTTCTTCAGAGAATACGTCAGGAAATTTATTAACAATAGAAATACCATTCAAATCTGACATATTTTTGTTTAAATCTGTGATATGAGCTAAGAAAGCTTGACATCCATTTTTCAATAAATGAATAGCATTCTGGCTTGATATGACAGTGACTGACTTTAGTGGTTTGGTTGCTTGAATTCGCACAATAGATTGGTTAGGAATATGAAAGCTAACAACCTTATGAAAATAATCAATTTTAGCATGATGAGTAGTTAACCAGTCAATTCCTAAAATCACCTCAAAGGCAAGTATTTTCAAAGAGATAAGATCGACAGGTAACGTGAGGGTACTGATTTGAATCAAACAAGATTTATAAACAGTGGAGGTAACGAAGGTTTCTCATAACGAAGTTTCAACAGATAAGTCAAAGTCTAATTTCTTCGGAGTTAAATTTAAACGTTGAGCGCAATTAGGTAAAATAAAAGAGTGCGTAGAATCGGTATCGAATAAGGTATAGACTTCGCAAAAATTTATGATTAACTTAATCGTGATAACTTCGTTCGGGTTTCTCGACAAACGCTCTCACTTAAACTACCGACTTTGACTTGTCTGGGGCATCATTTGGCATCGCTATCCCAGCTGAACTTGACTTCACTACACGACAAAATTAAGCTAGGTGGCCTTCTCTTCCGCAATTGAAACACGCTTTGGGTTGCAGCGTACAATTTGGACGGATGTGTTCCTCCTGTCCGCATTTGTAACATACGACCGGTGGTCGTTCTTCTTCCTTAGAAACGGGTGCAGGTGCTGTTGTCGATGTCTTTCCATCATTGTTGAATCTTCTCTTCTTAAAATTGTCCCCACTTAGTTCACATTTCCTATTATCTTGACCATGATTACCACCTAAGTGGTTACCATTTCTGGCATGATAATTTCCTCCACGATGGTTATCATTGTTCCGATGGCCGTTGCCACCGGTACGATTATCATCGTGTTGTTGGTTGTTGTCTTTTAGTTGGACTGACTCATTATCGCGCTCCAATAACGGAGCCCTATTCACAACATCTGAATACAAGCAAAGTTTATGAGAAATGAGATATTGACGTATTTTGGGTTTTAAACCTCGCAGAAACATTCGCGTCATTCTCTCATCATTATCTACCAAATGGGATACAAACCGGGATAACTCCTCAAATTTAGCCTCGTACTGCGATACAGTCATATTATTTTGCTCCAGTTTGATGAATTCCACCTCCTTCATGTGACGAATACTTTCAGGAAAGTACTTGTCGTTGAAAAATTCTTGGAACTTCTCCCAAGACATCTCTAGTGGGGAAAGATGAGTACGTTTTACAGATTTCCACCAATGATACGCCTCTTCACGCAACATAAAGGTGGCAAAGGTAACCTTTTGCTCTTCGGAGCATCCCAAGACATCAAATATCTTGGTGATCTGCTTAATCCATATCTCTGCCTTAAGTGGCTCTGGCTTTCTCAAAAACTCTGGCGGTCCCAGCTCCTTGAACTGCTTAGCAGTGACCATCCGAGAGTTGCCAGTGTTTCCACCTGCATTTTGAACAGAAGTCGCTCTCGCCTGATGTTGCATGAATTGTATAAAGCCTGTGAGCAACCCATTGTTCATCATTTGGTCGGTGTTGTTATTTACCTGAGGGTTATTGCCTTCCTGATGCACATTATCCTGGGTATTGATCGTTGGTGACTCAACGGTCTCATGTGTTTTATTGCTTATCTCAACATTTTCAAATGCCATTTTCAAACACTGTCATAAAATAAGGGTTAATTGACATGCCACATATTATCCCTATATTCCGACCGACCAATTAAATAACAAATAAACTTAGGAAGGTCATACTAGCAAATGAATTACCCATCTCTCTCCTCCTAGTTTTAGTCTCACATCTCAGCCAGGGATCATATCCCTAAGCTTTGATACCAACTGTGACGCCCCCAAAATAAGTATACATCACCCATTCTGAGTTGCCAAATACATGGTACATAACTCAAATACAAACTTAATTTATACAACTGTTAAGTGTCGTGCAGAATACGACAAAACATAAGTTGTGAGTTTTAATACAAATATTGTCTCCTAGACAATATCCAAACTCAAAATAAGTCCTCATTATAATTATTATCACATTATTCTTATAGAATAGTGAGGACTACTATAGCAATCATCTTGGACCATCACTCCATTCCCTGACTAGTCCCAGCTATATTCTCATTTCTGAAGAGAACAATGAAAGAAAAGGGTGAGCTCAACTAGCCCAATAAGAAATATTATGATTAAGATAATGTAGAATAAATTATCGTTAGCCTTCAACAGTATAACAACTAATAGAATACAATAGACAACAAGTTTTAGATCAACAACTGCAGCAGAACAAGCGATCCATTAGAAGAGTCAAGCAGAGCATGCTATCTACTATCTTCTATGATTTAAAAGTTTATCATCAATTTTATCGCTGAAACTCAGCTTAATAAATAATCCACGTCACTGAATTATCCATGCACTAAGGGTCAAGGATATTCATTAGTATCACAACCACGAATTATCCATGCACTATGGGCCAAGGATATTCGTGTTTTCACCAATGGTTATGATCATACCGAATAATTCCTGGTCATAATCATACCAACAACTGTCCATCAATGCTCTACAGGCCAATGATTACCACATCATTTGTAACATTACGGGTCATGATTATACCGAATAATCCCTGATCATAATCATACCAATCAAAAGTCCATTTATGAACTGCGGGCCAAAGATGACTTTCATCACAATATAAGTATGAGGATGATGACAATGATATAAGAATTCAATTAAATGAGAGCAAATGATAAATTTTTAAAGATTTATAATTTAATTTATCCAGAACTCAATAATATCCAAATTATCAACATGATACTGCTTTGTAGAGTAAAATTCAAGAATAATATTGTATCAAAAATAATTTGGACAGAAAAGAAAGCAATTTTTCTCATGAATAGTTTCCCGAGTGAATAGTATCCCGTGAATAGTATTTTGAGAATAGTACTCTGTGAATAGTACCCCGTGAATAGTACTTCGTGAATAATGTCGTACGTATGAATAGTGTCGTACGTATGAATAGTGTCGTATAAATGAATAGTACCCATAAATAGTACTTCGGCATGAAAATCTTAAAATTTAACAAGATTGTTCAGAAAAATATCATTGTGAAACGATACTAGATGAAGCGCAAATTTCAAGGATATTCTACTAATTTCACGGAATATAGAAGCAATACTTCAACAAAATGAGTGTAGAATTAGGGATACGAAACGAAATAATATTACTTACATACTACAAAGTATGGAAGAAAATATTATTTCATACGAATATTGAACAAAAATAATATCACTTACGAATAAGAAATAAATAACATCCTTTACCTTAGTAGAAGGCTGGATACTGCAATAGTGAAGTAGCAAAATACTCTTCTTCTTTTTCTCTATAGCTTCTCTCTCTATAATTGCTCTTGTGAGTCTTAGTGAATTGGTGAGAATGAAAGAAGAAATGAGCTTCTATTTATAGGAAAATATAGTTTCGATAATTGCACGTTTAGGGGCTCGAATTATTACAGTTTAGTACCTTCATATTTGCCTCCATTTTTAATTTAGTCCCTCAAGTATTATCAATCTTGCACAATCACCCCTAATAGTACATGTATGTAAACCAATAGTTCCATGCATGTGAACAAATAGTAATTTGCATGTGAACTAATAGCAATTAATTGCTCATTTATTCGATTAATTATCCGTTTGGTCAATTTAACACCCAGAAATCAACTATTATCGAAATAAATGTCGATTTTCACTAACACTAATAATTCCAACATAATAAAAATATTTTTAACAACATTTATTCATCAATAATATAACTTGCAATATTAACAACCAGATCATTCCCAGGAAAGAGGGGACTTTCCGATAAGAATTTCTTCCTATTGGCGCACAATTAGGTGACCAAACCCCTTTCCTCGTCAGAACTTTCTAGACATTGTCAATAATACAAATAATAATATGAATAACTATGTTGTCTCAATTATTAATTTAATAATATAAAATATTGTGTAGATGATACTGTGACAATAATTGAATCAATAATATGAGAGATACTATGCAACAATTACTGTGGTAATAATTGAATAAAATTGAGTGACTTCTCATGTAAGCATCAATAATCAAAGATATTGTACAATACCGTGTGCTACTACACAACCACGCGTATTACTGTACTTTTACCACTGGGTATTTCAACAGTTTAACGGTAAAACTTTCGCCGTTATTTTTATAAAAAGATATTTCTATCGTTTTCTAACTCCGACAGTAATCTTGTTGTGAGGTCCACCAATGATTGTGTCGTCGTACGAATATTCCCCGACCAAATGAATATTTTATGATAACTTGCTTATATTGCAAAATTTTCATATATCACCATTAACTTTAACCTTTTATCAATTTAACCATTTACTAAATAAAATGACATGTAATCAGCTACCCCTATGAAGACTCCAATGACATCTATTACAAAGCTTGATAAAGATGTACAAGGTAAAAGTATTGATGTTAAACAATATAGAGGTATGATCAGATGTCTCCTCCACTTAACTGCCAATAGACCAAATATCATATTTGCTACTTTTTATTCTAGATTTCAACCTAACCCTTAAGAACCACATTTAATTATTATTAAAAAGATTTTCAGATATCTTAAGGGTACTCCACATTTGGGACTGTAATATCCCAAAAAGTCACCCTTTGATCTAATAGGGTTTCAGATGTTGATTTTTTAGGATGCAAAATAGACAAGAAAAACACTAGTGGTACATGTCGAATGCTTGGGAACAAACTAGTCTCATGGTTCAACAAAAAACAAAACTCGGTGTCAACTTCAATTGAAAACGCTGAGTATATTGTTGCTGGTAGCTGCTGTGCTTAAATTCTCTGGTTGAAGAATCAATTGGCTGATTATGGGTTTGAATTTAAGTCAGTTCCTATATTTTGTGATAATACTAGTGCTATTGCTATTTCCCATAATCCTGTCATGCATTCTAGGACAAATCATATAGATATAATGTACTATTTTATAAGAGATCGTGTTCCAAATGGAAATATATATTTACATTTTATCTCTAATTAATGAAAATCAATTGGCTGATATTTTTACCAAACCATTAGAGAAATCCAAATTTAATAAGTTAATCTGTGAATTAGGAATGTTAAATTTGTATCCTTAATATTATGCTATGGAGAAAACTAATTACTTTGTAGGAAGAAATCGTAGAACAAAAAAAATAAAGCAAGAATCGTTGAGTGATTCGCAGAGTGCTTCGCAAAGTGGAGAGGTATTGCAGAGTTAAAAATGCCTTATAAAAGGAAGCTCTACGATATCCATCAAATCGTTGTGCAGATAAGTGAAAGTTATATCGTGTGCATGTCAGTTCTAGATCAAGCGAGTGAGACAAAGAAATAACTGTCCAACAAATGTAAATGGTAGTTAAGACATAACGTGTACCCAATATCTGCTCAAAACTTGTCTCACTCAACTAAAATAGAGGGAAGTACATTTATATATTTCAATATTTTAATTTGACCTTTCCTATTCATCTGATCTAAACTTTCTAGCATTCAAATTCTTTTTTTCTCTCTCAAGGCCTATCGTACAAATTGAAAAACTTAGACAAAATTTGTTTCCTTATAGATTAAATTATTCATGCGAAAGATGCCGACTTGCCAAGTTATCTCTGGAAACCAGCTCTACTTTGAAGAATTTGAAGGAATTGAGGTTCAATTCAAAGCAGTGTTGAACCTTGTACAGAAGGCGGGATTCTAGGAAGCTCTGAGCAGAAGTTTGAGGATCTTCACCAAAAGAGTTGAAGAATTATACATGAATGACTCTTGTGAAGATGGGGTCATCTTTACAAAAGCAAGAGACGTCACTCTTACCTACGACGTAATGGAGATGGCCTAGGGTTCTTGAATGAAGGAGCCACTTCCTTTGCAGAGGTAGATATAAAGTCAGGGCTTGAGCTTATGGGGTACGAAAAGAACTTAAAACTCATAGGGATGAAGAAAAATAAAGTTCTTCTACAACTATGAGTTCCTTGCCGACATCATTAGAAAGTGGATTATATGCAAGGACTCAGCCCATGATTCTGTCAACGAACTCTAGATGAAGATCATGACTGCTATAGTGATGGAGACGAAGATAAACTTTGGAGCAGTGTTGATGGACTAGATCTCCAAGTGGTTAAGTGATGCTAAGAAGAAGAAGGCAACGAGTAAGCCTTTTTGCCAAGATGTTCTACGGAAGGTTCATCAGCATCCTTCTGAAGAAAAGGTTGAAGAATCGCCTTAAGGACAAGGAGGGATATATCTTGAACATTAATAAGAAGATAACAAAGAAGTTCTTCGAAAACTAGAAGAGGAATCCAATTGAAATCATGTGGTCAAGGTAGTCAAAGGGGAGTGAAAAGACCTTTAGTGAAGTCTAGAAGCCTACAAAGGCTAAGGCGAAGAGGAAGATCGCTAAGATAAAGCAAGAAACCTCTAGGGGTTCTGCTGCACCTGAACACTACTAAAATACTGGGTATCTGAAACCAATTTTTAAAGACAAACTAAGTTCCATTTCTGATTCTAGCAATTTGTTAAGGACTTAGAAACTGAAATTTTTCTATATCTCAACATGTTTTGGAAATAACAAATTGTGATGGATTTTAAAACTGCTTGTGTAGTCTCAAATTCTAGAGACAGAATTAGAGACAAATTTAGCTGTCTCAAAACTCAAGTATTTCTTAAAAAAAATTAAATAATTTTTTGAAACAGATTTGAGACTAATCGTGCTTGTCTCAAATTAATAATAATAATAATAATAATAAGAAATAAATATTTATGTTTGAAACAGATTAGAGACAAAAAATTTCGTCTCAGACTTTTATTTTCCCTCCAAATATTAGTATCTAATTCCCTCCTTATTTTTGAAACAGAATTATATGTAGATATAATCGTCTCAAAAATTAATTACTTTATAAAGATTTTTAAACTCATTTTAGTAGAGCAGATAACATAAGCAGATAGTAGAACAAACAAAAGAGTCGATTGTAGAGCAGAAGTTAAGTCATTATCGTAGAGCAAATGCAAGGCTCAACTCTACGATTCACATCAATCTACTACCATCAAAATTTGTAGAATTGAGCCACGTCTGAAAGAGAAGACTAACAAATGGAATGTTACCAAATTGAAGGTCCCGAAGCATCCAACAGTGTATCCTTGAATAAGATCGAAGATCTAAACGTTATGTCTAATAGCTAGTTTAAAGAGAAAAGACATCTATTAGTTAAGAGATAAAGTTGCAGTTTGATGTGAGAAGCCGAAAGTAACCTAAAACAAGTTCAGAAAGTCAATATGAAGGATACTGAGATATCTATATCATAAATGCTCCAACGGACACTTTGCAATGGGAAGTCTTTTGAAAAACTATAAATAGCTTTGAGAATTCAAATTCAAAGTTGTTGATCGGCATGACCATACCAACACAAGAATCAAAGAGAGTTGTCACACAAAATCAAAAAGTCGTAGCAAAAAATGAAAAGATCTAGAGTGTTGGCCTGAGTGCAAAAGCAAGTGCGATAGAACGCACATGAGTTAAAGCTGTAATGCAAAGAAGAGTGCAGAGATCTGACAAAGTGCAGAAGGAGTCGAATAGCTAAAGATCACAGAGCCAAGAGCCAGAGCCAGATCCAGAGCCAAAGAGTTGAAGAGTTGAAGAGCCAAAGAGCCAAAGACCCAAAAGCCAAATAGCACATAGCCAGAGAGCTGAAGAGCCAAAGAGCCAAGGAGCAAAGAGTCTAAGTGCTAAGATGATGAAAGCTTTGCAGAGCTCAGAGCCGAAGTGCCAAGAAGCCATGAAGTTGATGTAGGTATAGTAAAAGTGGCAGACTAGAAGGCCAACCTCAAAAACCACACTACGAATGACAAAGAACACTCAAAGTAAAATCGATGAAATGTAGAACAGCTGAAGTCTACAATCCAACAAGTGTTCAAAGCTGCTAAGTTTAAGAAGATATCAAGCTGAATTACAAATGATTAGCAACACAGCATGGGTGATCATGAGTAACTGTTAAGTACCAGAAGAAGTCAAGCATCAACGACTAAGATCAGCAGCATCCAGAAGATGATCACATTCAAAGCTGATAAGTACAAGAGTACATTGAGCTAAATTGTAAAGCTTGGCAGCACATCAAGGATGACCATGAGTAGCTGCTAACTATCAGAAGAAAACAAGTATCAATGACAAAGATCAGCAACACCAAGAAGATGATCACATTCACGCTGCTAAGTACCAGAAGAAGGAAGAGCTTAAATGTCTACTTAGCAACACCTCCAATATCGACAAACAGGAACATGGATCTGAGTGGTCTGGTCTTAGTGATCGAATTGGGTCTGAGTGACCTGGTCTTAATGACTGAACATGGGGTAAGGAGTGACCTGGTCTTAGTGACCGAATTGCCGAGACTTAGTGACTCGATGTCAAGACTCAATGAATCGAAGAAACCTTAGTGGTTCAATTGTAAATGGTCTAAGGGAACTATATCCTTAGTGAATATCCTGCTCGTTGGAGTGGAAAGCTGGATTAGGAGTTGTTCAGTCTCCAAACCACTTAAAACCTCTTGTCATTTACATTTTGTGCATATAAATTGTTATATTTGTTATGTATGTTCTAACAACAAGAGACTAACTTTAGATCTATAATTTACTTAATCTTTAAGGGGGATTAAAAAAGGAATATTCTGATGTGCTTAATCAATACTGATTAACTGATTACTTGGTTATATATATTTAATTAATTAAAAAGTTTTAAAGATATATTCAAACCCCCCTTGTAGATGTGTGCCTCTGGGAAACAATATAAACTCATGTCTAATTTTCATTCAACCCTGACCAAAAATTTATGAGATATCATTTATTGAATCACATATGACATTATCTCTCTTTTTTGGAAGTGGTAGATCATTAACCTACCTCCATGTATACTTTATTATACCTGAACATACCGTTTAGTATACCCTAAGAGTCTTAAGGAATATGATAAAGTATAACTCGGAATACACTAGGTACTATAATGATCTCAAGTCCAAGGATCACTTTCATTACTATAAATGTAGAAACTCCTATTAACATGCAAGTAAAACTCCATTAAGTGTTCCTTTAAGCGAGTCACATTCAGTGAACTTATTCTCCAATAAGCACATACATACTTGTTTTAGTGTTTCTATACAAATGATTATGAGACCAATCATCCTCTTCAAAGGAGCAAGCATAGTATGTACTAATCTATCCTTATTCAGTAACCCCACATTAATTAGCGATCCAATGATTAGGAACGTTCTACTTTTGAGTTATCTAGATTTTAGATCATATGAGCATGGACATCATGATTCTAAAAGTATTGCCCCAAAACTACATGTTTATCCTAATTTATTCTACCAATTAAACATGGATAAATAAATGCCTTTAAATAAATAAATTATTTTATTAATAAATGAATAACTATTAAAAAGTAACTTACCACATCAAATATGATTGACTTGAGGGTATACTACTTTCAATAAGACGATCGTAATGCCAAAGGAAAAATCATTCTAAGATCGTAGAGTAGAAGCTAGATCGTGGAGTCAAGATCGCAGAGTCACCATCGTTCGTAGAAATTAAAGAAAAACTATTCTACAATTTTACTATGAGAAATTCAAAATCGTAGAGTGCAGTCATCTGACAAGTCGATAACATGTTATGACAAGTTCATCAACCTTAACACTCGACCCTCTGAGAATATCTCTAGATAATTTTATAATATGGACAAGTCGAAAAAGCCTCTATTTAAAAACTATTTTAACAGAGTCAAAGGAAACGTGGCTGCTACTGCACTGTTCACAATACTAAAGAAAGCGACTTGAGCTAATCTAAGCAGACAACAATTCAAAGTGAATCAATTGTTGAATGACAAGTGCCCAAAAAAGAATGGAGCAATGGTAACTCTCCAATGAAAAGATCCCATGAGAACTTTATATAAACTCAACAAATTCAGGTATAAAAAAAATCAAGTCGAAACATTGAAACTTTGAGTTCATACTTACTTCGCTATATTCAAAGAAATACACTATGCTACTAAGTCAGTCGAAGAGAGCTTTAAAGCAACTTAGCAACACCTCAAACAAACTGCTTCTCTTAGTGACTAGTTTGGTCTAAGTGATCTTTATAAACCTAAGTCAGTGTGACGACTTGAAGGATTCTTTGTGAATCATTTTGCAAAAGTTCTATGTGAACTATAATCTTGATGATTACCCTTCTTAGTGGAAAATTCCTACTTTAGGAGTAGAAGAAAGAATTAAAAGACTTTTGTGCTCTGAACCATATCAAGTGGCGCCCAAAGAGATTTATTCATTATTTCTATTAGATGATAATTAAAATTTCTCATAATCATGTTGAATATTTTTTACTTTCCTTTTTCTTTTTAAACACCTAAACTGTCATTCTAATGTAATTGTGATTTTTTGAATATATTACTGATGATTCTAATATATTTTAAAACTAAGACAAAATTAGAATATCATATCTAATCAATCTATTCATGCGTTGACCACAAAATTTATAAATACTACGAATGGTCTCACTATTATTAATGTTTTTTGTTATAATTTACAAACTGTATTTAATTGCACAACTTTTATCCAAGGTTTGTAATCTCAAAACATAATTAAGTGGCAACCAGTAAGAGTTGAGGGACCACCCGAGTGAATTCATATACCAACGAAATCAACTCCCCAAGTTTTAAAATTGAAATTGAATTCATCCTAATTAGATGTCGTGCGGATTGATTACATTTATATTTATTTTTTAATAACAATAATACTTTCATATTAGGTAAGTTGATACTCATAAGAAAATATGAGCTAACTCCCCCATAGTCATTGCATTCTTTTTCAAGATTCTCTTTCCTTTGGGAAGTTTGGGAACACTTTTGGACATAAAATTAGGTAAGTTGATGGCTGAGTGTTAAAATTTGCCTCGTCACCGGTTGTGGCTTTGCACTGAGCTTTTGAGACTGAAGAATCTTCTATCTGAACTTTGGGAAGAGGACCAAGTTCAAAGAGGTTGCAAAAAAATTCATTTGATTTCTTCTTATTCTTCTTTGCTTCTCGACTGTAGGACATGCCATGTTATAAATTAATGATGTGGACAATTGGTTAGGTCAATCAATGCTTATGTATAATTAAAAAAATATTTATAATGATTTTTTTCAAATTTATTAAATATCAAAGGGTAAGAATGTCATAAATTTTATGAATGTTTACCCTTTGTTGTTTAATAAATATGAAAAAATCATTTAAAATAACGTTTTTAAGTACACATAAACATTGATTGGCCTAATCAGCAGGCTACATAATCAATTTATGACATGACATGTCCAATAAACATAAGTAAAAAATATTAAAAGTTTGATCACGTGATTTATAAACTTGAAAGGTTCATCATTAAAGTGACAAAAAATTACTAGTTTAAGAAGTCATTTATATTTATTAACGCCTGATTTTGTACGCCTGAAGAAATCACCAAAACAGAAAACCAAAATAGCACTAAATATGGACACAAGAATTTACGTGGAAACTCAATTGGAAAAAAACCGAGGACAGAGATGAGAAATCAACTTAAATAATATGGAGAGTAAAAATTGTTTATTTGTGTCATATCATATTGTGTTGATCTCCTACCCTTGCTTGTTGTTGTATTTATAGAAGTCTTGTCCATCCGAATCCAATTAAGAGTAGCAGTCCTTTTTAGAATCACCTTATAACTGCAATTAATGATTGACTGATTCCTTCCCAAATTAGATCTCCTTATCCTATCAAATAAGGAAACACAATCTTACTCTAATAAGGTCTCTCCCACTATTTCAATAAACTATCACAATAAATGTATATGGGCCAACACTAGATCCGGACCATTAAATAAATTGGGTTACACCTTAGCTAGATCCAAATAATCACATCCCAACATTGTCCCTAAGTCTCTTATTTATAATGAACTTAAAATAAGAGAGTATAAATTTATACCAACAAAAGATCCGTATATTCCGAAGACAAAATATCACACGCAAACAACCGAAGATAAATAACCAACCTTCTCACAACCGAAGATAAAAAAAATAACCATCCTTATCACAATCGAAGATAGCTAAATAATCAACTTTATCACAACCGAATATAGATAAAAAATCAACATTATCACAACCGAAGATAGATAATCAACCTTATCACAACCGAAGGTAGATAACCAACCTTATCACAACCATAGATAGATAAATAATCAACCTTAACAGAACCGAAGATAGATAACCGACCTTATCATAATTGAAGATATAATAACCAACATTCACTACTAGAAAACAGTAAATAGACAACGCGGAAAAAACGTTGTAGTTTCAGTCAGGAAAACGTCGTGGTTAAGGGTGTCATCTATTTGACACCCTTACACAACGTTTTAAAAACGTTGTAGTTAAGCACAATACACAACGTTTTTTAGGGAAAAAACGTTGTAGATTTATTTTTCAAAAATTAGCAGATGCTTAAAAACGTTGTAGTAGGTATGATTCCACAACATTTTCTGAATAAAAACGTTGTAGTTTAGTATATCAGACAACGTTTTTAACCAATTTATACAACATTTTTAAAATGTTGTAGATAAAGAAAAAAAAAGAAAAAAAATATTGTGGTTCACCTATATTACCAATGCACCTGCAATGCCATGATATATAGCTAAAAGGTCTAAATTCTCATTTAAATTTAAAACCAAAATGTATCAACCATTCAAAATACATCCCAATAATACCATTTGTTTACAGTTTCAAATGTCTCAAGCATTGATTATGAAATAACATGAATTAAAAAATACAAATGCTACACTAGTAGAGTTTTATGAACCCTCAAGTCAGAAATCACTGAGGACGCGTACACATTCAGTTTGGTGGCTCTAGACATCATTTTTCTGGACAAATGGAGTATTTAATTAGCAATAGTAGCAAAGCTTGTGTGATCAGCAGATTGAATCCCCTGTTATACAAATTATATGAAATCACCAAAATGTCAAAAGCAATGAACATTCATTTCCTGGGGACCAGCAGCTAATAGCTATAGACATTATATGGCTCTTAGATAACATCAGCAAAAAGCATTTATATAGCTATAGACATTAAAGCTGCCAATAGCTATAGACATTAAAGCTGCCACAACTATCTCCTTCAACAGTCCTGCTCCTACCAATCCTTTAAAGGTGTTCTAAATTTTAGAGCTTGCACATACCTGTTTTAGAAAGGGCAGCCATCCTTGAAAGGATTCTTTCGTTCTGTGCTATGGGTGTCTCATTGATCAAATCATCCTCCCTCAAATTGCCACTTGATCTGTGTAAGCATAGGACTTCAGGACACAGACACATTTGCGTCAATGAAGAAAAAGTTGAAACAAAACAAGAAAACTGATAGATCTAATATTATTGCAACAGGAATATACAGTGTCATTAACATTAAACCCATTATGCTATTAAGTCAAGATACTAACCCTCATTACAATGGGACATGACTGCTCTATGGATGTGACCTGCAGTAAACCACATCAAAATACTTTTGTCTAGTAATCAAACTTTGTAAGGAAGATAACACAATAAAACCATCATTGATCAACTAAAGCACGATCATCAAGGACATCCACTGCCTATTATACACGATAAATTTAATGTTATAACCACAGAGAATAAATGAAATTAAGGAATAACCTAATGGGAATGAATAAATGAAGCTCTTTTAGGCTTACTTTAAACAACTCTCTTCTCATTCACACTTTGAGCATACCGCAGCCATTTCAAAATGACAAAATTACAGTTTCCAATGGGAGCTATGTTCCAAAAGAAAAAAAAGGGAAAACATACAAGATTTTCATAAACCGTGTGGCTAGAGTAAGAAAATGCAAATAAGCTTAACAAGAGAACTATCTCACCAAGTAAGGGCAATGAGGTTCTTTAGTAATGCATTATACAATATCCACACTTCCACATACCTTTTGCATCTTTAGACCTTGAAAGATTCAATCCTTTCTGAGCATTTTGTGCCTTGTTCACCTGTATATAAGATATAATAAGATGTAAGATCAAAATCCAGTAACTTGGATAAGGCAGACATATCAAGAAAATGACTTCAAATCAAAACAGTAACTTACAGCATTAAATAATTTGACCACTGAAAGTCCAGCCAAATACATGGAATTAGTGAAGACTGAGTTAGTTTGGGAGAGCCTAAAATAGGATAGAAAAAATGATGTACAGAAGACTAAAGAGAATGCGGTTGGTTAAATATGTAGGTTGGTACAATCGTAAGTATATCATAAGAACAAAATGAATGTCCTCAGGGCATCCCACAAATGGCCAAATATTGTGAAATACTACGTGTTCACATGTCAAACCTGGAAAAAATATCTCCCATATGTCCAAAGAGCTGCTTTTTGCATTGTGACAACTGCAATGCCAGAACTACCAGCGAAACCTAATATATAGGCTCTTCTCATATAACATTCAGCAATAAACTAGCTCTGGATACAAAAATAAAATGGAATCAGAAATGATAAGAGGAACCATTTGTACGTGGAGCTTAGTCTATGCAAGTTCATTATTGAATCAAAATGAGCCTAATTATTCATTTGAAATAAAATTAATCCGAGCTCATTTAAGCCCTCAATGAAGCACCAGTATTAACCCTTCAGTCAATTCTAGCATTTAGAAACACTACTGAATTGCACTTCTAATTTGAATTCTACTGTCATTCCAACATTATTGGTTTTGTTCAAATGACTGAGTCACTGATATCAATTCTAAACAAGTCTTAAATTATTGAAAAGAACAATTGAAATTCTTAAACATATAAATATTATAGTGTCATTCACCATCTAACTCAATTCCCATTACGATAAAATCAAAATTGAATTCATATTTAAGGCAGAACAATGAGAATCCAAATTCAACAATAAAACATCAATAATATCCACTTATCACATAAAATGAACAAAATCAAGAATAAAAAGAAAACCCAATATTTATCCACAGCCACCCACTACTAAGTAATTTGGGGAACACATTTTTATCAAAACAGAAGAAAAATACAACACACAAATGGGTATCTATAATATACCTCATGGTAATCGATGGTACCAGCAGAATCGATGATAAAGTTTGAATGAAGACCCCTTTTCTTAACCAAGTCTGTGAATACACCCTCAACAGTTGGGCTTCTACAGATGTTACCCAAGCATACAGCTCGGGCTTCTACAGATGTTCATAGGGTTATATTTAGAGAAAAATTGGGGGAATATTGAATTGGCAAAACGTACCAAGCTTAAGAAAGACAAAAGCAGAGGGACGGCGACGGTAGAACAGAGGGACGGCGACGGGGAAGGGAGGGACGACGCCGGCGATATCCTTGATGGCGACGGCGAGGAAGAAAACAAAACCGTAGGAGAGAAACAAAATTGAGATATCAGATCTGGCCTGGAGAGTGGGAGCGGGCTAGGGCAAAATAGGAGAAAAATACAGATAAAGAGTGATAGCATCCCCTCCACTTGCCCCTCCTTCTGTCCTCCAGCTCCACCGCTCTCCTCACTCGTCCCCAAATCCTCCTCTTCCTCCTCCGATCCCCCTTCATTCTCAGACGCGGTAGCTGCTGCAGTATTCAAACACTATTTTACAGAAATAGTGAGGACTGCTAATACATCTTTCTAGAACCATCACTCCATACCCCGACTAGATCCTGCTATGTTCTCACCTCCTGAGAAGAAAAATGGAACAAAAAGGAAAAGGGTGAGCTCAACTAGCCCAGTAAAGAATATTATGACTAAGATAATATACAACAAATTATCGTTAGTCTTCAACAGGGAAAAATCTGATAAAATATAATCGACAACAAGTTTTAGATCAACAACTGCAGCGGAAACAGCAAACCATTAGAAGAGTCAAGTAGAGAAAGAATTCTACTATCTTCTAAGATTTAAAAGTCCATCATCAATATTTTATCCCTGTAACATCAATTAATAATCATCTTTAACCAAATATTCATCTTTGCACTACAGGCCAAAGATATTCATTTGTATCATCAGTCGGTCATGTTCATCTCAACACCTGTTCATCTTTGCACTACAGGCCAAAGATATTCATCAAGTAATTATACATCTTTGCACTACAGGCCAAAGATATTCAGTAATATCATCATTTAGGACTGAGGATGATGAAAAATATCTTAAAGAGAACGAATCCAATGAGACAGAAGGACAAATAGTAGGGATTCGTATAACAGTTTATCCAAGATCAGTAATACTTCATAATAATTAATTGTGAAGCAGAATTCAAAAATAAAGATCAAAACATGGATACAATCAAAGATAGTAACCATAATAGACATCTTGGACAAAAAGGGAAAATTTTATTTTTTGGTGAATAGTGTCGTATTCGTGAATAGTGCCGTATACGTGAATAGTGCCGTATATGTGAATAGTAACCCCCGACACAAAAAGTTCCAAATTTGATAAAAACTCATATCAATATTTCAGCATAATGATATTGAAGAAAATAACATCATTAAGAAGAAAATAATATCCCTTACCTCAAAATATCAGTACTTCTGGTCGGAATACCAGTATAAGGCTGAAAGAAACTTGCTCTGATGAATAGAAACTCTCAAAGTATCTAAATACTCACAAAATACACTCAATAATCTAGAGAGAGAAAGAGAGAAAACTTGTTTCTGGTGTAATTTTCAATTCTAACTTAGCCCTCTATTTATAGGAAAATTTTGGTAGGTTTGACCTGCAACCTGATGGCTTTACCTGCTACTATTCCCACCTACCACATTTGAAATATAATTCAGCACATTTCTTCACCAACCACAAGTGGGGCCCACCAATTCTAGAATTTTCCACCAAAATGATAAACTCCGAAAATTCAACAATTTCTGAACCAGTCATCTCGTAAAATTCATAACAAATCATACGTTCATTTTTAACGGTTCAAAATTTGTGGACATATACTCAACTTATATATGTATAACATATCCAAAAATTACCACGATCCAACGGTCGGATTAAAAATTATAACCCCCGCAAAATATCTCAAAAACCCTGATTTTTAATACCTTCATTCCGACAAAAATACGGATAAAAACCTCAACATTAACTCCTTCATTTTTAACCACAAAAATATATCCCTCATTTATATCCACATAAAATAAATATTTCCTTATCATATGAATCAATAATTAATTATTCACAAATAATATTACAGAATCACATTTATGACAACCAGGCCGTTCCCAGGAAAGAGGGGGCTTTCCAATAAGGATTTCTCCTTACTGGCGCGCAATTAGATGACCAAACCTCTCCTTAGACAGAACTTTCTAGACATTGTCAATAATGTTATCTAATAATATTATTCAAATAATATGAATTATTGATCTGATAAATGAAAATACTGTGCAGCAACAATTATTGAAACAACAATAATATAATATATCAACGCAGCAATTATTGAATCAATAAAATAAAATATTGAATAATAACTACTGTAACAATTATTGAGTAGTGCCTTCTTACGTAAGAATCAATAATTGGTGCAATACCGTGTGCTACTGTATTTTAACCACCGGGTATTCCAACAGTATTAACGGTAACAACTACGCCGTTATTTATAAACAACTTATACTTGTCGTTTTCTTCATCCAATCGCTTTCCGTTATGGGGCCCACACAAGGCTGCGTCGTCGTACGAATATTCCCCGACAACAAGAATATTCCACGACCAACCGAATATTCACCGACCAAAAATAAATATTTTATAACCACTTGCTTATTTTGCAAAATTTGCACATTTCACCCATAACCAAAGTATTATATCAAATTAACCCCCTTATTATTCACAATAATATTTAGAGAAAATCTGATTTTATTCATTAATAAGTTGGGGTCTTACACACTTGGCCGGTCATGATAAAGGAGAGGAAGGGGGGAAGAATGTAATGATTATTTCACTTTAGTTGGTGAACAAACCTCCTAGGTGTCATTTCCCCATTTAGCCAACACTTTATGCATTCTTGTAAGCAACCACTTGATGATTAAGAAAGAGAAAGAGAGAGTGAATGGGGGGAATGAATATTAGATATACAATTATATCTATACATTTTTTTCTAAAGCACAAAAGCCATTTCTCTCTCATCCTATTACTTCCTTTTAGCTAACAAAAAGAAAACCAAGAGGGGGAGAGAGAGAAGTAAATTTGGCAGCCCCTAGAGGGAAAAGAGAGAGTTTTTGATAAGTCATCAAAGCTCCATAAGCAAATCTAGGAAGAAGAAGGAGAGCACAGTAATCAAAGGTATAAACCTCTTTTGTCCATGTAATTTTTGATTATTCAAAATCAAATCTTGAATCTATGTTTCTAAACTCAAAAACCTTAGATTTATGTGTTTATGAGTGTTTCATGTTTAGATTTACCCATATTGGATGTTGTTTTAGTTGGAAATTAAAAGTAAAGAAAAAGTGATTTTTTAGTTTATAAGCCCTAAAATTTCTATGTACTTTGGATTTCTACCGTTTTTGATCTACACCTTATTTTTATGATCCGTCAAAAAGAGGTGTTAGACATATGTGTTGAGTAGTAAAACCAAGTGGTAGAGCTCAAAAATCATGTTTCTAAAAGTCATGGTGTGGATTTTGGTAAAAACTGTCTCGTTTTTTTGGGTACTATTTTGACCAGTCACTTCCAGTCTAATTTCTAGGAGCTTAACTTGTCCAAATATGGATTGTGATAGATGAAAATTGTAGATCGGAAAGATACCAATCCAACAAAATTGACGGATCATTAATTGGAGTTATAGATTTCATTTTATTCAAGTTTTAGCAAATGACTCCAAAACTGCAAATGGACAAAACGTTACTGCCCAAAATTTTAAAAGGGCATTTTCAGCCATTTAAATTATGAGAAAAATTCCAGCCTTTTGGGACATAAAAATATATGGTATTAAGTACCTCCTGTCCAAAAATGAGCTCATTCCCGCTTAAAATGACCAAGTTATGACCATTTCAATTTTTGTGATTTTCTGACTAAAATTGCTATAACCGGAGTTCTATAACTCCGATGGCCACGAAATTTAAACTGTAGGCTCACTTTAACACGTATAAGATTATGTCAAGAGATGGGAATTTTTGGAGTTAAGCAAGAGGTAGCTAATTTCTTAAGAAAATGACTAAAAATGATTTTTGAAAAATACCAAAGGAAGTTGGAAAATTTTGAAAAAATACTTTTTGTGTATGAAATATATGTATATATGTTTGGAAAAAAGATAGAAAAATTAAAAGTTGTTTTAGTATTTTTGTGAATAGGATATGAAATTCAACTTGCTGGATTGGAAAATCTGATGAATCCAGCTTGCTGGATTGAAAAACAGTTTATTGAATTGAAAATATGTGAATCCAACTTGGTGGATTGCAGTTTGGTTGGCTGAATTGACTATCTAGGTTATTGGATTTGGAATCCAGTTTGCTGGACTACAGTTAGGTTTATGGATTGACCATCCATGTTGCTGGATTTGGAATCTAGGCTGCTGGTTTGGTATTTGACTTATTAGAGTTTAAAGAATAACTTATGAAATGAAAAAGCAAGTGTAAAATCATAATGTATATGATATAGTGATTAAAGAATTATCAAAGGTTGATAATAATACTGATGTGTTAAGATGTTATCTAATATTTGATTAAGTGTTAGATAATCTATGGATAAAGTAATAATATTATGTGCTAACAGGTATGTTATGCTAATTGAAAGATCAACCTTATAATTGATAGGTCTTTCATGAGAGATTAAATTAGATTGCGTTGCAGTAATCCATGGTACATGCAAGTTTCCTAACTCAACTTGAGTTGTTAATTCAAAGCATGTTAGTGGTTAATCATTGTTTATTATATCACGTCTATATTGATTATTGATTCGCACGTTGTGCATATTGTAAATGTTCATCAGATATGAAAGGCTGATCACCTTCATTACCATTTGGTTCAGTTAATCTGTTCATGTTCATTATTGACCATTCATTTTTATTGACTTGGTCTTTCAGCTAAGAAAATTTGTTTATGCTCTTTCACAATGTTATATTGTTGAAAGTTAGATAGCTTATTGTTCAATTCTTTCAATCATGATATATCCTCAATTAAACTTATGCTTACTGGGCAAATTTGATGCTCACCCTTGCTATATCATGATAAAATTTTCAGATTTAGATGAAAGCTCGAATAAAGACAGAAGCAAAGTAAAAGTACAAGATTAAACTATGATGCAGTTAGATATATTAAATTTTCTGACGAAAATAGCATTGTAAACCTTTTTAGATATTGAAGGTATGTTTTAAGTTAAGGTTGTAGACCTTGGGAATGATGTGTAAAAGTTTAATGTATAAACAATTTATGTTTATATCTTCCGCAATAGTTATAGAAATGATGTACCAGATCTTAGGTAAAAAGTACCCGGATTTGAGGATGTCATAGTTGGTATCAAAGCTGTAGGTTATAAACCTTAGGTAGGGGTACTTTAGGCTATAACCGCGGAGATGATGATAAGGAATAAACTCATATCGAGTTTAAGGGATAAGAGATGAATTTAAGAAATTCATCATTTAAGTAAAGAGAAAGATAAATAAGATTCAAAGAAGAATCTTGAAGAGCTATAAGGATAAGAATCCGGAGTTACCTGACTCCAGTAATAGAGATGAAAAGCGATAATAAATAGACTATGTCTATAAGATGAGAAATGTTAATAAAATCATAATATAATATGATTAAAGAGAAGAATAAGGAGATCGTAAAATAAAGCGATCGTAGGTAAAAGGAGAAATGATTACCAAATAAGATCACGACGTGATCAGATTAAATCGTTGAATAACATACGATATGTTAAGTGATTGGTATGATATAGCTTGACACTATAAAGAGAAGGTGCTATGAAATGGTACGATGTAAACTTAGAAAAGAGTGGTAAATGTTAATATGCGGATTAAAGAAAATTCTTATTAAGAAAAGAGAAAGTTAGAATGGTGTGGGATTTTAATTGAGGACTCATGTCAGCAGCTGAGTTGTATGATTCCTTGTATGGGCGGAAAATTTGTACTTGGTTTTAGAATCACTTAGCTTCCTGGTCGATATAGTGGTTAGGTTAACCAATTCTTTGTATGGGCAGAGAATTGTTCATTTAGCTTCCTATGTTGATTAGTGGCCGAGTTTGGTTTGACAAACACTTAGTTTCTGGTATTGATAATCATTGAAACCTAATGTCGCGCTATTTGCCATATGCATGTTGATAAGGTGATTCTTTTCTCATGTGTATAAATGAATAGATAGAGAATATAAGGTTAGTTACGAGTTCTTAAAACTCATACTTATGGTAAGTTCATGACTCATTATCATATGGTATATTTTTGAACCCCTCAGCGAATGGACGCCTATGGTCTGACTAGGATAAGTTCTGAAACTCATATGATTGTGGAAAGTTCCTGAACTCATAATGTGTGGTAAGTTTGATAAACTGGGTATGAAAAAGTTGTGAATGGAGAATGAAGGATGATAGAAATAGATAGACTTTTTATGTAATGGATCAGTAGAGAAATTAAAGTTGATGGTGGAAGCATAGGTATTCCAAATCTTCTATCTATGCTAGACTTCGAAGTTTTTGTCATCAAGTTAAATTCGCATTTATGTGCCTTTAAAAATGAATTTTATTATCCTCAACACATGGTGACAAGTGTGTAGGTGTGGACTTCGGGCCACTAACACATCGTTACCTATTGTGGCATTATGACACCAAAGATGATTTTCAAAGGTTTTTAAACAGTTTAAAGAAGAGTCTATGCTAAATGATATGGCTAGACAAAAATGATTTGAATTATCAAAATGTATTTCTATATCTTTAATGCATCATAGAATCTGGTGAAAAGATGATAAAAATGATGGAGTTATCAATGCAGAATTACTTAGTGTCGGATGTGATCTAAAGATCGTCAGCCCACTATAGTATGATGTAGTATGACAAAGTCACAAAATGATGGAATCCTCAAGCGAACTGTATATGCAGTGCGGTATCATGACGTCAAAATGATTTTAAGAATTTTAAAGATAATTTATTGCCAACTGAATTTGGCTAGAAATGTTTCGATTGAAATTTGAATTATTGATATGCGTCTAAGCTATTTGATTCAGCTAGACAAATGTTTATGAAATTCAAAGTATTCTTTGAAAGCTTATGCCGAACCAAATTATTTTGGAACGGAATCTTATGATGAGTCTGAGGTGAATAACCCTAAAAATGGGGATATTCTAATTGGATAAAATATTCCAATCTAAGAACGCATATAGTCGTTCCGATTACTAAGGTACAACATGCTAATCATCTAAAGTACCATCACCGGTAGTTTACCTTCTTCGTGATTGTAAACATACCTATTAGAAAATATTTCAGAGGTAGAGTACCTCTCTTTCGTAATTGAAAGAGGTAGCAGGTAGAAATACCCCTAAACCTCAAAGTTCAAAGTTTTTATGATCCCTCAGACATATTTGAATTTTTTTTAAAACTCTTTAGAGTAATGTTGTAGTAGAAGGTGATGATGGATATGAAATAGTGTGAACTCGTTGCGTATGAGTAGAATCTGAGATGAATGAATATAGGTTATAATGACAACCTAGTTTTGCTGAATGTTTACAAGATGTAAACTCCTAGTGAGTAGTTATAGTGAAATGTGATAATAGATGAGAAATCCTCAAAGGAGGAAATTGTAAAGGTTAAGTTAAAAACCGAGTTTTGATCAAGAGAATAAGCAGAGATTATTATGCTTTAATTTCTAGGACGAAATTATTAGAAGAAGGGGTGAATGTGACAACCAGAGAATTTAGATAATTATTAAAATCCTAAAATGATTGATTAAAGGTTATAAGATGAATCTAGACAGAAAATAAGTGTATGGATTTGACGTTTTTGTGAATGAATTTTAAGGATTTCGAAATTTTTAAGAAGAACCTATATAGTTTCGTAATTGAATGAGAATAAAGAAATATGGGTTACAAAATTTCAAAACCCTATAAATGAATTGATATGTATTTGAATGAATATCAATAATAAGGTATTATGATACCTATAAAATTTGATGTGAAATGAATAGTGTAAGAAATGTTATACTAATACTGGTGGAATTTTATTAACGAAATAAGATTTCACAAGAAGAAAAGCTATGAGGTTAAACGAAGATGAGTATATGTATAGAAATATATATACTTGGTAATGTGCTATATATATTTTAGCAAGAGGAATGATGAATTAAGTTAATGATATAAGGATCAAGATAAAACTATGTTAGTAATTAACATAGCTTGAGCGTTGGCCTTGGCTAGTAAATAAGAATTTGAATAAGTATAAAGTCGTTAGTTAATACGATTAGCAATAAGAAGGGAGTAATTTAAAACTCAAAATTTGAGTTAGAGATATAATTTTGAAGCATAGACTGCTCGGTTGCGTCCGGAATGTCAAGTTAAGTCAAAATGGACAGTAAACACAAAATGTGTAAAGGTTGACTTTTGATCCAAGTCAACAGTTGACTTTTTATGGAGAAAAGTCAAAATTAGTGTGAGAAGTGAAATATGTTATGATATTATGTTATATGGATAATGGTATAATATTTAATATTATACCGAATGATGTAAAGTAAAAATATGAGATGAGATCACTATATAAAATATGTATATTGGTATCAACTAGTTAGTAAATTAAATTCATATTTGAATAAGTGATTGAATATATTAAATTATATATTTAATAGATAAATAAATTGTTTGAAAACAATTTATGGAGAGGAGGAAATTAATTTAATTATACAATATAAATTGTATAATTTAAATAAGTTATTTAAACTAGATATGATAATTAAATAACCTAAATGGTTATTGTTATTTAGTTGTCATAGTATTTTAATTATATACTAGTGACCTAATTTAAGAGATTCGTGGACCATGTCTCAATTTATTAAATTATTTTGTATGATTATGTGAATTATGTATATGATTAAATAAATATACATTATATAATGTGAATACATTTATTTTGTATATAAAAGTGAATTAAGAATTAAGCTATATAACCTAATATATATATTAGGTGTGTTAATTAAATAACCTAAGAGGTTATAATGTGGTAGAATATTAGTATTTATAATATATACTAATTCTAAGAGATTTATTTTATACATCTCAGTTAATTAATTGTATAACCTAATTATAGCAAGTCTAATTGGGTTAAGAAAATAAATGTGCATGAGTAAGGAACTATGTTTTAATGGAGGAAATGAAAACCCTAATTAAATAATTAGGGAATGGTAATATTAAAAGTGTTGGAAGATGTTAATTGTTTTGGCCCAAAGAAACTAAAGTTAGAAGCCCAAAAGAATTAATTGGGAGCCCAAAACTTAGCCTAATGGAAGATGGACTTTTTTGGACATTTAGCAAGCTAAATAATGGAATAAAAGCAAAATAAAAAGGGGCAAATCCAAGGCCACTTAGCCGGTCATGACAAACGAGAGGAAGGGGGGAAGAATGTAATGATTATTTCACTTTAGTTGGTGAACAAACCTCCTAGGTGTCATTTCCCCATGTAGCCAACACTTTGTGCATTCTTGTAAGCAACCACTTGATGATTAAGAAAGTGAAAGAGAGAGTGAATGGGGGGAATGAATATTAGATATACAATTATATCTATACATTTTTTTTCTAAACCACAAAAGCCATTTCTCTCTCATCCTATTACTTTCTTTTAGCTAACAAAAAGAAAACCAAGAGGGGAGAGAGATAAGTAAATTCGGTAGCCCCTAGAGGGAAAAGAGAGAGTTTTTGATAAGTCATCAAAATTCCATAAGCAAATCTAGGAAGAAGAAGAAGGAAAGCATGATAATCAAAGGTATAAACCCCTTTTGTCTATGTAATTTTTGATTATTCCAAATCAAATCTTAGATCTATGTTTCTAAACTCAAAAACCTTAGATCTATGTGTTTATGAGTGTTTCATATTTAGATTTACCCATATTGGGTGTTGTTTTGGTTGGAAATCAAAAGTAAAGAAAAAGTGATTTTCTAGTTTATAAGCCCTAAAATTTCTTTGTACTTTGGATTTCCACCGTTTTTGATGTACACCTTATTCTTATGATCCGTCAAAAAGTGGTGTTAGATATATGTGTTGACTAGTAAACCCAAGTGGTAGAACTCAAAAATTACGTTTCTAAAAGTCGTGGTGTGGATTTTGGTAAAGGGTACTATTTTGACCAGTCACTTCCAGGCTAATTTCCGGGAGCTTAACATGTCCAAATATGGATTGTGATAGATGAAAATTGTAGATCGGAAAGATAAGAATCTAACAAAATTGACGGATCGTTAATTAGAGTTATAGATCTCATTTTATTCAAGTTTTAGCAAAGGACTCCAAAACTGCAAATGGACAAAATGCTACTGCCCAAAATTTTAAAAGGGCATTTTTGGCCACTTAAATTGTGAGAAAAATTACAGCCTTTTGGGACATGAAAATATATGGTATTAAGTACCTCCTGTCCAAAAATGAGCTCATTCCGAGTTAAAATGACCAAGTTATGACCATTTCAATTTTTGTGATTTTCAGACAAAAATCGCTATAACCGGAGTTCTATAACTCCGATGGCCACGAAATTTAAACTGTAGGCTCACATTAACACGTATAAGATTGTTTCAAGAGATGAGAATTTCTGGAGTTAACCACAAGGTAGCTAATTTCTTAAGAAAATGACTAAAAATAATTTTTGAAAAATACCAAAGAAAGTTGGAAAATTTTGGAAAAAATACTTTTTGTGTATGAAATATATGTATATATGTTTGGACAAAAGATAGAAAAATAATAAGCTGTTTTAGAATTTTTGTGAATAGGATATGAAATCCAGCTTACTGGATTAGAAAATCTGATGAATCCAGCTTGCTGGATTGAAAAACAGTTTACTGAATTGAAAATATGTTGAATCCAGCTTGCTGGATTACAGTATGGTTGACTGAATTGACTATCTAAGTTACTGGATTTGGAATCCAGTTTGCTGGATTGAAGTTAGGTTTGTAGATTGACCATCCATGTTGCTGGATTTGGAATCCAGGCTGCTGGTTTGGTATTTGACTTATTAGAGTTTAAAGAATAACTTATGAAATGAAAAAGCAAGTGTTAAATCATAATGTATATGATATAGTGATTAAAGAATTATCAAAGGATGATAATAATACTGATGTGCTAAGATGTTATCTAATATTTGATTAAGTGTTAGATAATCTATGGATAAAGTAATAATATTATGTGCTAACAGGTATGTTATGCTAATTGAAAGATCAACCTTATAATTGATAGGTCTTTCATGAGAGATTAAATTAGATTGCGTTGCAGTAATCCATGGTACATGCAAGTTTCCTAACTCAACTTGAGTTGTTAATTCAAAGCATGTTAGTGGTTAATCATTGTTTATTATATCACGTCTATATTTGATTATTGATTCGTACGTTGTGCATATTGTAAATGTTCATCAGGTATGAAAGGCTGATCACCTTCATTACCATTTGGTTCAGTTAATCTGTTCATGTTCATTATTGACCATTCATTTTTATTGACTTGGTCTCTCAGCTAAGAAAATTTGTTTATGCTCTTTCACAATGTTATATTGTTGAAAGTTAGCTAGCTTATTGTTCAATTCTTTCAATCATGATATATCCTCAATTAAACTTACGCTTGCTGGGCAAATTTGATGCTCACCCTTGCTATATCATGATAAAATTTTCAGATTTAGATGAAAGCTCGAATAAAGACAGAAGCAAAGTTAAAGTGCATGATTAAACTATGATGCAGTTAGATACATTAAATTTTTTGACGAAAATAACATTCTAAACCTTTTTAGATATTGAAGGCATGTATTAAGTTAAGATTGTAGACCTTGGGAATGATGTGTAAAAGTTTAATGTATAAAAAATTTATGTATATATCTTCCGCAATAGTTATAGAAATGATGCACCAGATCTTAGGTAAAAAGTACCCAGATTTGGGGATGTCACAATGACCATTGGTGATGCAAACGATTATCTTTGGCCTTTAGTGCATAGATAATTCGTTAATTGGAAATAATTATTGATTGGTGTTACAGGGATAAAATATTGATGATGAACTTTTAAATCATAAAGATAGTAGACATCATGCTCTACTTGACTCTTCTAATGGATTGTTGTTTCCGTTGTAGTTGTTATTCTGAAACTTGTTGTCTATTATATTATATCAGATTTTTTCCTGTTGAGGACTAAGGATAATTTGTTCTACATTATATTAGTCATAATATTCTTTACTGGGCTAGTTGAGCTCACACTTTTTCTTTTGGTTCCATTGTTCTTCTTAGGAGGCGAGAATGTAGCTGGGACTAATCGGGGAGTGGACTAATTGTGATAACTCGGGATTTCGAATAATCCAAAATTTTCAAATAATTTTTTTTATATTTTATTTAATATTAATATTGATCATCAATTTTGTGACGAGTATCTGTGATACAAATCTCGAGAAGTAGTCAATTTATGTATTGACAGAGAAAATAAGAATAGAGTTGTGCTTAACAGATTTTGAAAACCCTAGCCCTAAGTCCGGATAGGGATTTGATAGAAAATATAATTAAAATAGTTGTATTGATTAGTACGTGTTTGTACTGTAGAGAAATTTTGATCAATGATTGATCGGGTAGGGTACAAAATTAATAAACCCTAGTATGAGATTAGAAACCCTAATCTCAAGATTGGAAACCCTAACGCGTAGTTAGGAACCCTAATCGAAAGTCGGGAAACCTTAATTTTCAATTCGGGAATCCTAAACCCTAATTAGAAAACCCTAATCCTAATTAGTAAGCCCTAAAGTGATTAGTAAACTTTAATGTGTTTAGTAACCTTTAATATAATTAGGAAACACTAATTATATTTTTGAAATCTTAATTTTCTATTTTAAAACCCTAATTTAGAAAATCCTAAAAGCTAAAGTTGCAAAACCTAAGGGTTAGAACCTTAGGGTTAAACCCTAAGGGTTTGGACAATTACCTATATGCCATTAAAATTACATGTCCAATGTCCAAAATACCCTTTACTTAGATTATAAGTAAAGAGATTTGCAAGATCTAGTGAGTCATCACTTGGGACAAGGCCATGTTCATTTAAAATCTCAGCAAATCTGATCCAAAATGCCACCTAGCAAGTATGGATTCATTGCATCTAAGATATAAATGATTTAGGAGAGAGAAAGTTCACAAAATAAGCTCATTAGCTATCTAACACCAACCAACTCTTTCTCTCACCTAAACCCACGAATCCCAAAGTGTTTCAGTCACTAACCAAGCCTTTAGATCATCAAGATCAGTGAAGATGAGCTAGAATCAAAGATTGGACAAGAGAAGGTAAAACCTTAACTCATAGTTTGATCTTGTATGCTAAGAAAAATTTCATGTTTATGTGTTTAGAATCATGCTAAAAGATGTTTTATGATGATCTATGATGTTACATCATAGATCTATAGCCTCAAGAAGCCTTGAAATAGTGTTTTTGAAAAACTGCCCAAGAACATGAAAAATGCTCTAACAACCATATGTCAGTAGCTCTAGATCCTTATCTATTTTTGATTTGGGTTGTTTTATGTTTTAGACTTGTAGTCTGACATGAGGGCTATGATCTGGAAGTGGAATCATAGCTATTCCATGTCCAGATTTCAAGATATTGTTGGTCAAAGTGAGTTGACCGAGCATGACCAAGGAGTTTCTGGGTAACCCAGAAACTCATAAACCGAGTCTGACAAGATTTTCTAAGGCATAGATCTGTCAGATGTTATGAGTTATGTTGATGTTGTTGTAGTTAGCTTGTAGTATGTTAGATGGACTATAGATCCATGCCTTAAAACCCCTTAAACAACAACTATGTTGGATGTAGGAGATGGTCAAAGTAGCCATCCGAGACTGATTTTGAGTTTCTGGAATTTCCAGAAACCGGATGAACAAGTCCTCTGACAGGATTTGATCGGAGCATATCTGGTGATTGTGTTATAGTTGGACTGAGATGTTGTTATTTAGTTGTTCCTTGTCATGTGTAATACATGTATGGACCAAAAACGTAACCATTTAATGACCAGAACATAGAATTAATCGAGTCCCAAAATGGACCCTCGAAGCTGTCTGGGTTTCAAGGTAACCCAGAAAACCCAGAAAGCTCTGACAGTGACTTTGTGAGGCTAGATCTTCATGGTATGATGTTGAATGATTGAGATGATAATTGATACTTGTAGTACTACATGTATACTACAAGATCAAAGTATTAGCTAACCCAGAACATGATTAAGCTGAGAATTGCAAGCGGTCAAACGTGACCTCTTGAGCACTGACTGTCAGTGTTCTTGAGGCTCAAGAACACCAAAAACGACGCTTTGTGTCGCTATAGCTTATAGCGACATTTTTAATTAATTAATTTTCTTATTTTTCCGGAAATTGATTAAAAATAGAAAATAAATTCTAAAAATTACAAAAATGGCTTTAAAAATTATTTTAAATTCTAAAAAATAACTTTTAATTATTTGGAATATTTTTCATTAATATTTATAATTATTTGAATATTAATGATATTTAATTTATTTAATTAGTGTATTAAAAAAATAGAGAAAAATGATTTTAATATTATAAAAATCATTTTAAATAAGAATAAAGTGTATAAAAATATTCTGAGTTATAAAATATAACTTTTAATATTTTTGAGTAATTTTCATTAATAATTTAATATTAATGATAATAAATTTATTTAATTATTATATTTAATAAATGAATTAAAAATGGTTTTATTGATTTAAAAATCATTTTAAAATGAGAAAAATGATTTAAAAATATTTTAAGTTATAATTAATTACTTTTAATATTTTTGTGATAAATTCATTAATATTTAAATATTAATGGTGATGGATTAAAAATAATTTTAATTATTTTAAAAATCATTTAAGTAGAATATTGATGATTTCAAAATATGTTAAGTTATTAAAAATAACTTTAATATTTTGACAAGTATGTCATTAATATTTTAATATTAATGATGATGGAATTAATTAGTAATTAAATCATTTAAAAATGATTTCAGTGTTTGAAAAATTATTATAAATTATAATAATTGTTAGAAAATTATTAAAAGCTTCCGAAAAATATTATAAATGATATATGATTTATCTAAAATAATATTGAAGCTTTGAGACCGAGTTTAAGTGACAATAATTGTGTAAATTATCGGATAAGGTGACCAAGACACCGAAATGAGACCGAAGTCCAACCAGACTAAACTAGTTAGACTTGATAAGTGTTTATATAGGTTATAAATACTAATGTGGCTATGCAGTAATGTGCCTAGGAGAAAGATTGACTGTAAATTATAGTGATATGTGTTATGATTTATTGTTCTAATTGTGAGACCAATATTGTGATTATAGGTCTTGTGAACGCAGTTAAGTATATTGTGTAACAGTAATCAACGCGGAAGGCAAGTTTTCTTAACTCAACCTTGAGTTAATACTTTCAAATATTATGGTGGTTAATTATTGTTGATTAGACCACGTCTGAGAATTATTGATGATTATTCGCAGTTAATGCATGTTTATCAATTCAAATTGAATTATTAATTTTGAGAATATGATTGGGAAATAACTGTTATTGGTTATTCACATCCGTAGAAGTTTTTACTGATTATAAATAGTACAGTTGATTACTGTCTATTGCAGAATCGTATTGAGCAATGTCTTAGCTAATTATTCTGGCTAGATGAATATTTGTTAGAACTTTATAGGTTCGAGAAGAGAATTCAATTATTATTGATGGATCGATGCCAATTATTTCTGCTAGATCGAGAAGTGATTAGATATTGAAATCGTTATATTTCGTTGTTATAAATTAAACTTTGATTATAAGACTGAGAAGAACAACTTTTTATACAAAGAAAACATTTCTGGTCATATATTCGGCCTTTGCAAGCGTGTAAGTATTATGCATAATATAGGGTACAAGGAGTTGGCCGCTCTAAGTACTTGCAGAGGGGTATAATTTAACTTATATGGTTATCGAATACACCTGGGTATATCAAAGTCAAATCTTTGATAGTTACTCGAGAAGAGAAGTTCAAGATCCAACGGATCGGTCAGCAAATTCTGGAAATTATTTCCATTCTATTATTTGGGTATATCAGAGTAAATCTTTGATAGTTACTCGAGAATAGAATTTCAAGATCTTGTAATATTATTCATCATAAACTCTGGAGAGTATTTCTAAATTATTATTCAATAGAATATCGTAGAAACTTTGAAAGGGTTTTACTCTTTCTTTATCGAATTATTATGTTGCATAAGTTGCGAGAAGACTTGTTAGTGATTAACGAATTGTTCAGCTATTTCAAAGTTCTCCGAACTTTGGTGTTATTCTATCGAAATAGATAGTATGTTAAATCTTGATTCTTATACATTCATTGTATGTCTTAACTTGTGGGGCAAATTTGTTGCCCACCCTTGCTAAATAAAATATTTCAGCTAGGAACGAAGAAGCTGGAGGGGCTGAGAATGTAACGACCCCAAATTTCATACAATTTAATTCTCGACTTCGGTCGTTAATAATACATTCAACCTTTAATTTTACATCATTAAACGATAATACAACCATTGAAATTTGCAGAATAATTAAAATTTTCTATTACAAACTATCCTCGTTCCCAAAACCTTCAACCTTTACATCTAAATATCTCAGAATCATTTTAATACTACAATAGTTTACATTCGCAAAACAATATTATAATTACAACATTAATTCATTTACCGAAACATTAGACATGGTTTACAAGAATAACAACTTAGCTAGGATATTAAATCTTCATATATTACTTTTGATCCATAACAATCAAGTAGCACATAGCGTTACCTTCAATTCTTGAATATGCAAAAATGGTTATTTACAAGAATGAGCTCGACAGCTCAGCAAAATCTAACAGTTTTCATGCATCACGTAACACATAATAACATGCTCAACATACAAGAATAATCATAAACAAACATAGCATACATGTTGTAGTTCACATAACAACTATAAAGATTGAGTTCCTTACTCAATCAACGTTCATAGTTCAATCATCATAGTCATAGATTGACTTTCACATTTCATACTTTTGACATATATAATACATCATACACTAAAATTTTAAAGCAGATCATCGTCAAGTTCACATAGCAAAAAGGAACTGAAAGACTTGCCTTTACCGGCGTTTTACCAACACGCTAATACTTCGCGTCCTTGCACAACCTACACTTCTTCTAGCTTTTTCTTCTTCTTCTTCTAGCTCATCTCAATTCCTCTATTTCTCTCTATCTCTCTCAATTTCTCAATACAACTTCTATATAACCATTATCCTACATTATGAAGAACATAAAAATATAATTAAAACAAGGAATTTAAATTATAGCCTTATTAGTATGGATTTAAGAGAGATAAAGATGATGATGATGGGGCTTGTTTTGTCTTCTCAAAGCTTTCCATTCTTCTTCTTTTTCTTCCTCTTCTTCTTTTCCTACAACTCTCTCTAACTCTCTTCTTCTTTCTTTTGTTTGTTTTCTAAAACTAACATACTAACTTGTAGTATATACATATAATATACAATACTAGTAATATATAATATATGTAACTCCTAGTAATTATTAGATATACTAATTACTAGTTAATACATAGGTTACACCAACTTGAGCTTGAAAAGCCTAAGACCATGTTTGACAAATACTCATTATTTTAATTAATCAATAGCTTAACATCAATCAATCTCATCAAATTGTCACATAATTATATTTACTTGTTAATTATAATTTCGTGTAACAATCATCACATAACTCATCAAATTTAGTTATCTCAATTAAATTAGAACTATAACATAAAATTATTATATTAATTAAATTAAATACTAAATATTCATTTAATTAATCTACTACACTTAATTACATTACTCTATAATCAAAATAAAATTTATTTATTTACTCAATAAATAATTCAATTAAATATTTATATATATTAAAATTAATATATAACATTCTCTTCACATCAATTCATATATTCTACAATATATGACATACACATACTCACACCAGACATATCTCATAAATAATACTTTTATTTATAAAATTCTCATTTATAAATTCTAAAAATCTGGGATGTCACAGAGAAGAACAAAGACAAAGGCGTATTACTGGAACAGTTATGAATAACATTATTATTATGTTATGTTTGTAAACTCTTTTGTATATCTAAGGGGTATGTTTGTAAAGTCATGGTTAGATAACCTTGGACAATGTATTAACTATATATGTAAATGAGATGTGTATTGCTATTCATCAATGAATGGGTAGTTAGATGTTATTTATATGTTGGATCGTGAACACCAAACTCGGGAGTCAGGTAACCCAGATTTGGGGGCGTCAGATGTTGGTATCAAAGCTGTAGGTTATAAACCTTAAGTGGGGTGGGGAAAACCCTAGGATTATAACCATACGCAAGAGATAGAGAATACTCATTTAGAGTACTAAGTGAGGGATTGATGAAGTGCATCGATAGTGAGATGTGTGGACGCATCATGTGTATTAAGTTTGTACTGGTGAAGTAAGTTGTTTAACTGACTGTAGGATGTCAGGAGAAGATGAAATAAGTACGGAGATGCTAGTGGCTGTTGCACCAATGCCAGTAGCCGAGGTGCCATCGCAAAGTGAATCAGTTGAAGAAGTGGGAAAAGATGAACCCATGGTGAATCTGGGGAGTGATCATGATGATTATCTCGAGATGTATTTGAGTGGAGATGAGGAGGCAGAGTCCGAAGAAGTTAAGGTGGAGTTAGAAAATAAGACTAAAGTTGGAGAACAAGATCTAGTATCTGCAGAAGTTCAAGAACTCCAGAGTAAAATATTTCTCTTGGAGGAGTTGTGAAAGACCGAGCGAGCACTACGTGAGATGATCGAAGAACGAAACGACTTGAAGGCGCAAGTGGAGAGAATGAAGGCTGAAGGTGGTGGATCGTCTGAAGGAACCGTCAAGAAGCAGAAGGGCAAGAATAAGAAAAAGAGGGACAACGACAATGATAGTAATTCCAAAAATTTAAACCCGAAGAAGAAGTAAGTCTGTGACAAGTGTGGAAAGACTCACTTGGGAGAATGCATGATGTGGAAGAACGCGTGCTTCGATTGTAAGCAGAAAGGACATATTTCCCTACATTGTCCTAAGCCAAATAGGAGGAAGTGTTTTTCATGTGGGAGAACGGGTCACAGATTCAACAAGTGTCCCGGTAAAAAGAAGACTAGTGAAAGGAGTGGAAGGTAGACAGCTTAAGTATAAGAATTAATATCTTTTGATAGTAAGAAGTGATATTAAAGGTTGTAATATCGAGAATGATATGTGAACATATGTAATATATATATATATATATATATATATATATATATATATATATATATATATATATATATATATATATATGTTTGTATGAATCTTTATTTTCTATATGAATATAAGATTTAGTTGCGAGTTCTTAAAACTCATACTTATGGTAAGTTCGTGACTCATAATTATATGAATTTATTGAACCCCTCAGCGAATGGATGCCAAAGGTCTGACTAGGATAAGTTCATACACTCATATAATTGTGGCAAGTTCTTGAACTCATAAGTGTGATAAGTTTGACTAGCTGGGAATAGCTATGTGTGAATGGAGAAGTGCAACTTTCTGTGTAAAGTTGGAGAATTACAACTTTTTGTGTAAAGTTGGAGAATTATAACTTTCTGTGTAAAGTTGTGTTGTTAATCATAAGATTATTAAAAAGGGATAGTTGTATATGTTGAGTACTAAATGTACTATGTGCTATTTGAATAAATATGCGATTATATGAGAACTTTGTGTTAAATTCTTATTGTGTGATTAATGAGAATTTGGGTAGAGAAAGAGAATTAATGTAAGATTTTTATTTAAATCAGATAATGTCGCCTAGACGACAGAATCGAAATCAGAGAGAATAGTAGTCAGTGAATAATGAAGGAGGTCAAGCGGACCCGATGCAGAATTTCGTAGATATGATAGCCCAAGCTATGGGAAATAGAGCTCCAGCAGGAAGAGGAAGAGCGAGAGAACAACCAGCTGATAGATTGGCAAATTTCAAAGACTTTAAAGCGGTAGGACCGCCAGAATTCAAGGGAACTACAGATCCGATTGAAGCCCAAACTTGGGTGAAAGAAATGGAGAAAGCATTCATTATTGCGAGGGTGGCGGAAGAACAGAAGACATCTTTTGCAACGTACTTAATGAAGGGAGAAGTCAATTACTGGTGGGAGACTAATCAGGCGAGAGCTGGTATAGCTGTGGTAACTTGGACAAGATTCAAGGAGTTGTTCTTTGAGAACTACTTTTCGCCGAGTATGCAATCCAGGATGGAAGTCAAATTTTTAGAATTGAAACAAGAGAATATGTCGATTTCTGAATATGCTGCTAAATTCAACGAGTTAGTGAGATTTGCACCTCATCATGTGGACACAAAGGAGAGAAAAGTGAGAAGATTTAAGATTGGGCTGAAGCCAGGGATATTCAACAAAGTAGCTGTATTACAAATTAATACGTTTACGACTTTGTTGGAGAAAACAGTCATTGCTGAGGGGGGAAGCGAAGCTGCAGCCCGATATAATCAGGAGAATAAGAAGAAGACAAATGATGGAGGAAGCAGTGGTGGTAGTAATCCAAACAAGAGAAAGTGGAGCGAGAATACCCAGTCGGGTAACAAAACAGAAAAGAAAAGAAAAGGAGGTGAACCTTGTGCAACTTGTGGGAAGAATCATGCAGGAGTCTATTTGAAAAGAAAGGGAGTTTGTTATAATTGTGGACAAGAGGGACACATGTTGCCCAATTGCCCCAGTTCGAAGAAGATACAAGGTTGTTATGCATGTGGATCGACATATCATATGGTTCAGAACTGTCCAAAGAGAGATGGGGAGAAGGAAAGTGTCAACAAGGGACCCGGTAGCGGAACCTTGGCTATTAGAGGACCTACTCAGCCAGGAAGACCAACGGACCATACATTTAATATGACGGTGCAAGATGCAATGGCTGCCCAGGAGGTGACGATAGGTAACGATTTCGTTGAGAAATTAAATTACGCGAGTATTATTGGATAGAAAATGCTGTGAATAGTTTCTTTTATAGATCTAGGTCACATGTTAGAATATGAGATACAAAATAATATTGTGTTGATATAAGTGAATTGATGATACAACTTTAAAATATTGTAAAGAGTAAGAAAGCGGTGATTCCGAGGACGAAATCCTTATAAGGACGGGAGAATGTGATAACCCGGGATTTCGAATAATCTGAATTGTTTGAATAATTTTTTTTAATTTAATATTAATATTGATTATCAATTTTGTGACGAGTATTTGTGATACCTATCTCGAGAAGTAGTCAATTTGTGTATTGACTGAGAAAATAAGAGTGGAGTTGTGCTTAACAGATTTAGAAACCCTAACCCTAAGTCCGGATAGGGATTCGAAAGAAAATACAATTAAAATAATTGTATTGATTAGTACGTGTTTGTACTGTAGAGAAATATTGATCAATGATTGATCGAGTATGGTACAAAATTAATAAACCCTAGTATGAGATTAAAAACCCTAATCTAGAGATTGGAAACCCTAACGCGTAGTTAGGAACCCTAATCGAAAGTCAGAAAACCTTAATTTTCAATTCGAGAATCTTAAACCCTAATTAGAAAACCCTAATCTTAATTAGTAAGCCCTAAAGTGATTAGTAAACTTTAATGTGTTTAGTAACCTTTAATATAATTAGGAAACACTAATTATATTTTTGAAATCTTAATTTTCTATTTTAAAATCCTAATTTAGAAAATCCTAAAAGCTAAAGTTGCAAAACCTAAGGGTTAGAACCTTAGGGTTAAACCCTAAGGGTTTGGATAATTACCTATATGCCATTAAAATTTCATGTCCAATGTCCAAAATACCCTTTACTAAGATTATAAGTAAAGAGATTTGCAAGATCTAGTGAGTCATCACTTGGGATAAGGCCATGTGCACTTAAAATCTCAGCAAATCCGATCCAAAGTGCCACTTAGCAAGTATGGATTCATTGCATCTAAGATATAAATGATTTAGGAGAGAGAAAGTTCACAAAAAAAGCTCATTAGCTATCTAACACCAACCAACTCTTTCTCTCAGCTAAACCCACAAAATCCCTAAGTGTTTCAATCACTAACCAAGCCTTTAGATCATCAAGATCAGTGGAGAAGAGCTAGAATCAAAGATTAGACAAGAGAAGGTAAAACCCTAACTCATAGTTTGATCTTGTATGCTAAGAAAAATTTCATGTTTATGTGTTTAGAATCATGTTAGAATATGTTTTATGATGATCTATGATGTTACATCATAGATCTATAACATCAAGAAGCCTTAAAATAGAGTTTTTGAAAAACTGCCCAAGAACATGAAAAATTCTCTGACAACCATATGTCAGTGGCTCTATATCCTTATCTGTTTTTTATTTGGGTTGTTTTATGTTTTAGACTTGTAGTCTAACATGAGGGCTGTGATCTGGAAGTGGAATCATAGCTATTCCATGTCCAGATTTCAAGATATTGTTGGTCAAAGTGAGTTGACCGAGCATGACCAAGGAGTTTCTCGGTAACCTAGAAACTCATAAACTGAGTCTAACAAGATTTTCTAAGGCATAGATCTGTCAGGTGTTATGAGTTATGTTGATGTTGTGGTAGCTAGGTTGTAGTATGTTAGATGGACTATATATCCATGCCTTAAAACCCCTTAAACAACAACTATGTTGGAGGTAGGAGATAGTCAAAGTAGCGATTCGAGACTGATTTTGAGTTTCTGGAATTTCCAGAAACCGGATGAACAAGTCCTCTGACAGGATTTGACCGGAGCATATCTGGTGATTGTGTTATAGTTGGACTGAGATGCTGTTATGTAGTTGTTCCTTGTCATGTGTAATACATGTATGTACCAAAAACGTAACCATTTAATGACCAGAACATAGAATTAATCGAGTCCCAAAATGGACCCTCGAAGCTGTCTAGGTTTCTGGGTAACCCAGAAAACCTAGAAAGCTCTGACAATGACTTTGAGAGGCTGGATCTTCATGGTATGATGTTTTATGATTGAGATGATGATTGATACTTGTACTATTACATGTATACTACAAGATCAAAGTATTAGCTAACCCAGAACATTAGACCTGGCAAACGGGCGGGCCGGGCCGGGCAGAAAAGGCCCGGGTTTTGGCGGGCCAGATTTGTTAGGCCCATGGCCCGGGTTGGGCAGGCCGGCCCGCGGGCTTTTTCCTATTTTTTTTTTATAAAATCTTGATACACCAAAAATAGTAATAATAATAAATATTAAAAATAATAAAATAATTTATAATAAACAATAATTTTAATTACTTAAATTAACTATATATCTCAATCAATTAAAATTTTAATAGTATTATAATTTTAGATATTATTTTAAAGGCATGATTTGGGATAATGATTGATTTACTTTCCAAATAAGTAGGGGGAATGCATAATTAAGGGATAATGATTGATTTACTTTCCAAATGTACTACAATAAGTAGGGGGATTGCATAATTAAGGGATAAAATTATCTATATTATTGTGTACAGATTTTGGACTTGCAATCTAAAAAATTAGTGGTTGATTCGAATTATATATTGCTAGTAATTCAAAGTATATAATCAAATTTGATTCTTTAAAATTAATATAATTTATTTTATTTTTAAAAATAATAAATACTGTAATTAATACTAATATATAGATAATTTTAAATTTTTATAATTATATTATCTAACTTAAACTAATAATTGTTATTTGTTAGTTTAATAGTTTTATACTTTAAAATTATTAACTACATATCTCAATCAATTAAAATTTTAATAGTATTATAAATTAGTATTATTAATTAATTACCTACATTAACTACATATCTTAATTATAATTTTCAATTATAGTTAAAATATATTGAAGATTGCATTAAAAATAAATAGTTGTTGTAGCTTAGTTGGTTTGAACTCTTATTTATTTACTTACAAGTCTTGTGTTCAAGCCTCACAACCTACAAGTAGTAACATTTTATTTTTTTAAAAAAATAAAAAATTCACGGGCCACTTGGGCGGGCCGGGCGCCCGCGGGCCGGGCCTCCACGGGCCGGGCCAAAAGGTCTGGGTTTTGGCGGGCTAAAATTCTACGGCCCAAAGCCCGGTTTTTAGCGGGCGGGCCCGGCCCGGCCCGCAGGCCTGTGCCATCTTTGCCAGGTCTACAAAACATGATTAAGCTTAGAATTACAAGCGGTCAAACGTGACCTCTTGAGCATTGACTGTAAGTGTTCTGGAGGCTCAAGAACACCAACAGCGACGCTTTGTGTCGCTATAGCTTATAGAGACAGTTTTAATTAATTAATTTTTTGATTTTTCTGAAAATTGATTAAAAATAGAAAATAAATTCAAAAAATACAAAAATAATTTTAAAAATTATTTTAAATTCTGAAAAATAACTTTTAATTATTTGGAATATTTTTTATTAATATTTATAATTATTTGAATATTAATGATATTTAATTTAATTAATTAGTGTATTAAATAAATTAGAAAAAATGATTTTAATATTATAAAAATCATTTAAAATAAGAATAAAGTGTTTAAAAATATTTTGAATTATAAAATGTAACTTTTAATATTTTTGAGTAATTTTCATTAATAATTTAATATTAATGATAATAGATTTATTTAATTATTATATTAAATAAATGAATTAAAAATAGTTTTATTGATTTAAAAATCATTTAAAAATGAGAAAAATGATTTTAAAATATTTTAAGTTATAATTAATGACTTTTAATATTTTTATGATAAATTCAATAATATTTAAATATTAATGGTGATGGTTTAAAAATGATTTTAATTATTTTAAAAATCATTTAAGTAGAATATTGATGATTTAAAAATATTTTAAGTTATTAAAAATAACTTTAATATTTGGACAAGTATGTCATTAATATTTTAATATTAATGATGATGGAATTAATTAGTAATTAAATCATTTAAAAATGATTTCATTGTTTAAAAAATTATTATAAATTATAATAATTGTTAGAAAATTATTAAAAGCTTTTGAAAAATATTATAAATGATATATGATTTATCTAAAATAATATTGAAGCTTTGAGACCGAGTTTAAGTGACAATAAATGTGTAAATTATCGGATAAGGTGACCAAGACACCGAAATGAGACCAAAGTCCAACCAGACTGAACTAGTTAGTCTTGATAAGTGTTTATATAGGTTATAAACACTAATGTGGCTATGTGGTAATGTGCTTAGGAGAAAGATTGACTGTAAATTACAGTGATACATGTTATGATTTATTGTTCTAATTGTGAGACCGATATTGTGATTATAGGTCTTGTGAATGTAGTTAAGTATATTGTGTAGCAGTAATCAACGCAGAAGGTAAGTTTCCTTAACTTAACCTTGAGTTAATACTTTCAAATATTATGGTGGTTAATTATTGTTGATTAGACCACGTCTGAGAATTATTGTTGATTATTCGCAGTTAGTGCATGTTTATCAATTCAAATTGAATTATTAATTTTGAGAATATGATTGGGGAATAACTGTTATTGGTTATTCACATCCGTAGAAGTTTTTATTGATTATAAATAGTACAGTTAATTACTGTCTATTGTAGAATCGTATTAAGCAATGTCTTAGCTAATTATTCTAGCTAGACGAACATTTGTTAGAACTTGATAGGTTCGAGAAGAGAATTCAATTATTATTGATGGATCGATGCCAATTATTTCGGCTAGATCAAGAAGTGATTAGATATTGAAATCATTGTATTTCATTGTTATAAATCAAACTCTGATTATAAGACTGAGAAGAACAACTTTTTATACAAAGGGAACATTTTTGGTCGCATATTCGGCCTTTGCGCGCGTTTAAGTATTATGCGTAATATAGGGTACAAGGAGTTGGTCACTCTAAGTACTTGCAGAGGGGTATAATTTAATCTATATGGTTATCTGATACACCTGGATATATCAAAGTCAAATCTTTGATAGTTACTCGAGAAGAGAAGTTCAAGATCCAACAGATCACTCATAATAAATTTTGGAAATTATTTCCATCCTGTTATTTGGGTATATCAGGGTAAATCTTTGATAGCTACTCGAGAAGAGAATTTTAAGATCTTGTAAGATCATTCTTTATAAACTCTGGAGAGCATTTCTAAATTGTTATTCAATAGAATAATGTAGAAACTTTGAAAGCGTTTTACTCTTTCATTATCGAATTATTGTGTTGCATAGGTTGCGAGAAGACTTGTTAGTGATTAACGAATTGTTCAGCTATTTCAAAGTTCCCCGAACTTTGGTGTCATTCTATCGAAATATATAGTATGTTAAATCTTGATTCTTATACATTCATTGTATGTCTTAACTTGCGGGAAAAATTTGTTGCTCACCCTTGCTAAATAAATTATTTCAACTAGGAACGAAGAAGCCGGAGGGGCTGAGAAGAACAAAGACAAAGGCGTATTGCTGGAACCGTTATGAATAACATTTATTATTATGTTATGTTTGTAAACCCTTTTGTATATCTAAAGGGTATGTTTGTAAAGTCATGGTTAGATAACCTGGGACAATGTATTAACTATATATGTTAATGAGATGTGTATTGCTATTCATCAATGAATGGGTAGTTAGATGTTATTTATATATTGGATCGTGAGCACCAAACTCGAGAGTCAGGTAACCCAGATTTTGGGGCGTCACAGTAATGGTTCAAGATGGTTATTATAGCAGTTCTCACTATTTTGTAAAATAACGTGACAATAATTATAATGAAGACTTTATTTGAGTTTGGATAATGTCTACGAGACAATATTTGTATTGAAACTTAGAAATTATGTTTTGTCGTATTTTACATGACAATTAATAGTTGTATAAATGAGTTTGTTTTTGAATTCTATACCATGTATTTGGTGACTCAAAATGAGTTGTGTGGACTTATTTTGGGTGCTTCACAATTACTAGCAGCAATGAAGGTCAAAATTTTACAAGTCCGCCCTGGTCCGCTAGGATTACAAGCGGATGAAGCAAAACTGTAAGGACTTGATAGCTATGGGTGTGAACGGAATAGTGGTCGTAGTTGGTGTTCAGATGATAGAAAGTGGTGGTAGTTGGTCTTCGAAGGAAAGAGAAAGTGGTGGTGGACGGGACGGGATCTCTATGAATTATATGTTCAAATTTTGAGAGTTCTCTAAGGATAGAGAGTGGTGGTAGTTGGTCTTCGAAGGATAGAGAAAGTGGTGGTGGTGCACGGAATAGGATCTCTATGAATTATATGTTCAAATTTTGAGAGTAGGCTCAGAACCATAGTAATTCATGCATGTGCCTATGTCCATGCCTATGCCTATGCCTGCGCCTATGCCTACAAAAAAGTAATATTATATGCTACGTAAAGAAGGATTACAAAGTGACTCCACTTCAAATGTTAGTCTTGTAGACAAGTACTACCCTTTTAAAAGTAAAAGTATATTTTGATTTTTTAAATTAATTTATAAATTTATAAAATATAAATTAATATAATTTTATTTAAATTTTCAAAATAATAATTAGTAATATTTTATAACTACTTTATAATTATTATATTTATTTATACTAAATTAAATAATTTTATATTAATTTTAAATTTTATTTAAAAAATTAAAGTAAATTTCTGATTTTAAAAACGTAGAGTAATAATTTCATATCTTTATTTTATTCTAACAATAATCTAAAAAGAAAATAGAATAGGAGAAGAGAGAAAATGATGGGATAAGAATTCAATGCTTTTAAGTCCTTACCTGGAAAAAATTGGCGGGACATCTTGAGTCAAAAGAATTGACAGAACAATTCAAGCCTTTACGTCCTTACCGTCATAGTATGTTTAGTTCGTCTGCTAGTACTTCTAGCGGAGCTTGTAAAATTTTGACCAAATTGGGGCATAATCTTTCAAATTTTTGTTTAACCCCATCCGCTAGAATTACTAGCGGACTTCGAGTTCTTCTTTTAAATCCCAGCCCATGATAATTTTGAAGGATGGTAAAGATGCTATTTGCCCATTTTTAATCCATAGCAAATACATGCTATGGATCCTTCCTCATATATATAGAGAGAGCTTCCTATGCGGGTGGTCCACATGCGGGCCACCTTTAACGACGGACAAAATCGTCACTAAACTCATCGCCAAAGGGTTTGAATCGTTGTGATAACCTAGAACCATCACTATAGCCCTGTTCAGACGTTATGATGACAGATTTAGCGACAGTTTTGTCCGTCGCTAAAGGTGTTTCGCATGCAGACCAGCGGCATAAGAAACGGACTGTATATATATATTTATACAAACCGATTATAGCGATGGTTTTTTTCGTCGCTACAATATACAAATCCGACGACATAACTATGACGACGGTTTGAACCGTCGCTATATATCAGAAAATCGTTGCTATAGCCGGTTCGTCTTTATTTCACTGTCTCTGGTTCGCTAGATGGTAGGATATATATATATATATATATATATATATATATATATATATATATATATATATATATATATATATATATATATATGGAATTAATCTGTGGCAACTGGTTGCCTTGGGCACTGTTCAGCAACTAAGTTTATAGCTGTTGATCCATACTATGTAAGGGCCAGATTAAAAAAATTGAACCACCTGCGGCTACAGGCTGTAGCGGCAGTCCACCAAACCTAATCTAGCCGACCATTTTACACAATTGCCCCTTCATAATTGAAACAACCTCTACTTCGTTCTTTTTGGTGTTTATCCCTTCAGCTTGCTTGCATAGCATGTTCGGTCCATATTGCATAAGATCTCTTTGCTCCAAATAAAAGGTCAAATTTGCCCAATATTTTGCAAAATTTAGAAACATGAAGGGAATTGCAAGATTGAAACATGAGGGAAATCATTGCAAATGGGTATATGCTTGAGGGCATAAGTTTGCAATTTGTTAGGTGAAATAATAGAAATATTAAAAATATGGTTGTATGATTTTTCATATTTTAATACTGTTATTGAAGCTAAATGCACACAAATACATGTATAATTTTTTTGGGTGATCCCTTGCCGTGAGAGGCTGTAGCGGCAAGGGAAAGCAATTATGGAGGGGCAATTGTGTAAAATGGCCGACTAGATTGGGTTTGGTGGACTGCCGCTATAGCCTGTAGCGGCAGGTGGTTCAATTTTTTTAATTTGGCCCTTACATAGTATGGATCAACGACTATAAACTTGGTTACTGAACAGTGCCCAAGGCAACCGCTTGCCACGGATTAATTCCCATATATATATATATATATATATATATATATATATATATATATATATATATATATATATTAATTGCATAAACTCTTTCAACTGTCTTGACATTATAGTTAGTTTTAAATTTATCTGAAAAAGTTGACTGATAAATTTCTTTAGGGGATACCCTAGGTATATATATATGGGATTTCATCCGTGGTAACCGGTTACCTTAAGTACTGTTCAGTAACCGAGTTGGTATCCATTGATCTGTACAATGTAAGGCTGTGATTAATTAAAAAAAGGTCCTGCCGCTACAGGCTGTAACGGCAATTAATAAATTCCAAATTTGCTACAAAGTTACAGAATTGCTCCTGCTTTATGTACTTGGAAACGGGTGAATATTTCATCCCCTGCCATATGAGCCTGTAGCGGGAGGGCCCCACCATTACTTTTTTTGGATTGTCGTGTTTGACTTTGCCGCCAATGGTTGTAGCGGCAACTAACATTTGTTTTAAAAACCTCTACTTGCTTCCTCTGATTTTGAATTATCTCTGTAACCTTTCATTTCACAGATCTTAGATACATCAATTTTCTCTCGATTTCCCCCCTACTATTTCATCTCTTTTCCTTTTGGTTGATATTGTCCATTTTCACTCCTAAATTCAAGTTAAAGTTCTGATATGGTGATTCTTCCTTTTTATTTCAGAATGGCACACAACATACCTGCTCATAAAAGGTTTGTATCAAGTTCTTCAGATTCTGTTGCTAGTTTAGATATTTGTGAAAATACATCTGAGTTTGTAAGTGAAGTTGTAAGTAGTAAATATGAAATGATGCCATATGTTGGTCAATTATTTTATAAATTGGAAGAAGTTGAATTTTTTTATAGGTCATATGCTAAAAAAATGGTTTTGAGATTAGAATTGCAACTAGTCATAAACATGCTGGTAATAATGATGTGTCGTCTAGGTTATATGTTTATAAAAAAGCCGGTGCACCAACTTCTATAAAGAGTTTGCCTGATGATGAAGATGGTAGTAAGAAAATAACTAGGCAGCGAGACTCTATATGACGCACATTATGCAAATCTAGAATATATGTTGTTCATAATAAGAAAGAAGACAATTGACGTATTTCTACTGTTGAATTAGGGCACAATCATCACCTAGTGACCCCTACCAAGGTAGATTTGATTGAGACTGTGACGCCCCCAAATTTAGGTACTTGGAACCCGAACTCGGTGGTTCATGATACCATTTCTATGAGTGGAATAATACTAATAATAATAACAATAATATAAATACCAAACTTAAATTACATATATCAGCGTCAAATCCCAGGTACGCGACCTTTAAACATTCATTACATGATAATTAATAGCTATCATTGTCTTAATAAAGTTAAACTATTACATAAGATAGCATAGAACTTATTCTACCAGCTTTCCTTTTCCGTTGTTCTTTCCTGAAACTTCAGGTTGATCACGCTTAGCTGAAAACATTTAAATTTAAAGCAAGGATGAGCATTTGATTGCCCAACAAGTAATAGCAACAATAAATATTAACTAAATGGATTAAATGTTTTCTTTGAATAACACATCTACAACGAATCAACAGTTGTGAAGTAAGCTGAAACAATTCTATTTTAAATTTTGAACTATGTATTGACTATTAATGGAAATCAGTCGACAGACTATGAACATTATTTTCTATTTTCGAAAAGGTTAAACAAAACTTCATCTATAAACCGTCATAACATACATGCACGGGGGTGATCAGCCAGTTGTACCCTGTATTGATCAATACTACATGTTCGAACGATATTTTTGTCCAGCATATCCGCCTTAGGCACACAAAAGTTTCCCATGTTCGGGTTGTTCATACTTAGTCGGGAATCCGAACCAAAACAATTCGGTTGGATACAATAAAGTTCTATCTTGTTCAACAATATTTTTAAATCTGTGTCTAGCTGAATCAAATAGCTTAGACGGCTTTTAAGTCAATGTATACATACTAGAAACCAACTAGTATGTATCAACATGTGATAAAATATAATGATTATCCAAGTGATGACACTTGTCTAACCATATTTAGAAATTAACGAACAGAATAAATATCTGGATTACACAATAATGCTATGTTGATAAACAATGATCGGATAATTTAAGAACTTGTATGAATACAAATGATTGGATATAAAATTGATAACAATAGAGTTAATAATCTGGCACAATGATAATATAATTATAAAACTTTCTTACTCATGTCCATTGCATAAAGTAAATGCAAAGTTAGGATACTTGCCTGAGCTGCTGCTTACACAACTTAGTTTTATCTTTTATATCAAGACCTATCATTAATAAGATTATTCGTTCGATTAGAATAAAATTCAATAACACATAGTACAACTATTTGCAGTCAGCACATACCCTAATCACATTGTCACATAAGTTTAACAGTTATTGGATCACAAACAAATACTTATCTAGTCAAACTATTTAAGTTCAGACCAATTTTTGAAATATTTCGGTGTACCGACAATTTTATCGGGTAATTATCGAGTCTAAAACGCTATTCTGTAGTTCCATATTACATTAGATATTTTAAATATCAGTCGAATTATTTTTCATAGCCTTATAATAATTTTTTAAATAATTATTATAATTTATCATGATTTTTCAAACACTGAAATCATTTTTAAATGATTTAAATATTGAATAATCCTATTATGATTAATATTTAATTACTATTAAATTATTAATGAAACTATTGACAAAATATTAAAGTTATTTATAATAACTCAAAATATTTTTAAAACATTTTTATTACCTTTAAATGATTTTTATAACATTTAAAATCATTTTAAAATAATTCCCATTAATATTTAAATATTAATGTATTATTTATCAAAATATTAAAAGTCATTAATTATAACTTAAAATATTTTTAAACCATTTATATCCTTTTTAAATGATTTCTAAAATAATAAAATCATTTTTAAACTATTTATTTAATATTATTATTAAATAACTCTAATATCATTTAATATTAAATTACTAATGAAATTTATCTCTAAATATTAAAAGTTATATTTTATATCTTAAAATATTTTAAAATTATTTATTTTTATTTAAAATGATTTTTATAATATTAAAATCGTTTTTAATTAATTTATTTAATATAATTTTTAAATAAATCTAGTATCATTAATATTAAATGATTAATGAAATTTGTCTTAAAATATTAAAAGGTATGTTTTATAACTTAAAATATTATTAAATACCTTATTATCATTTAAAATAATTTTTAATATAATAAAATCATTTTTAATTAATTTGTTTAATGCATTTATTAAATACATTAAATATAAATAATATTTAAATAAATACTAATATTTATGAAAAATATGTCAAATTATTAAAAGTTAATTTTTTTAACTTAAAATAAATTTTAAAATTATTTTTGCAATTTTTTGAATTAAATTTCTATTTTTAAATAATTTTTGGAAAATAAATTAAATAAAATTAAAAAGTCTGTCGCTAAAGCATTTAGCGACAGAAACCGTTGCCTATTGTGTTCTTGAGAAACCCATATCTTCATAGACCAGTTTCTAGTAGCTAGGTTTGACCTTTATTAATTCCTAATCTATAAAGTTTCTGGACAAGATATTGGTTAGATCTTATAGTACTAGTGTAATACTACACGATCCAGCCATTATCAGGTTCAATTCATAAAACATATGCAAGATATAGAGCTTTGAAATCACTGTCAGACATGTTCTTCATGTTCTGGGCTGCCCAGAAACATGAAGTCATGGCCAGTCAACGTTCTTTATGGCCTGATTTCAGTCAATCTGTTCATGTTATGGTTATGTTAGACGTCAGGCCTTTTAGAGCAACTAACATGGTATCTTGTTTTAGCATTTAGAATGTCCAGATAACATTAAGTTACAAGATCTAAGCCCCTAAAGTACTTGTCAGACCACTGACTCAACTTTCTGGGTTACCCAAAAAGTAAAGCTTAACGGTCAACGACTTTTGACCGATTACTATGATCGATATGTTGCTTTCTAAGGTTTGCAAATGCCCTGTACTTGTATATTTCATGTCATACTATAATCTAGATACCATTATACATCCTAAAAGCTTGACAGAAACGAGATCAAAGCCGGTCAAAGTCACTGATAGAACACGTTCTTCAGTTTTCTGGGTTTCCCAGAAAACGGATTTCGTGTTCGGTCAACGAACTTTGACCGTGAATAACTTTTGATATACACATTCAATGATCATGAATCCACTTTCAGAATACTAACAACATTACAGACAACAACTTCAAACCTTTAAAACACCAAAACAATAAACAGAAAGAGATCTAGGAGACCTGACATTCTTTGTCAGACAATATTTTTAAACTTTTTCCAGATTTTGAAAATCATCAAATCCGTGCCTATAGATGTTATGGATCTAACATTTACCAACCCATATCACTTAGTTACACACCATATAACATATTTAAACATTCAATCATCAAATCCAACATAGCATACAAGATTGAAGTTTTGGTTCAAGGTTATACCTTTCTATGAACTATACTTGAATCTAAGCTACTGGTCTGATATGAAGATGTTAGGGACTTGATTTAGGGACTGATTTACTTAGAAAATTCGTGGGCTAGAGAGAGGATAGCTTGGTTGAGTATTTGGTGAGCAAATGAGATAAAATGAGCACTTTTCTATCTCTCTAATCTATATATATTATGATGAAATGTATATTGCTGGTGTATGTGGTCAAGACTTGGCAGATTTGAAATGATTTTGGCACATGGGATATCTAGGTTTGGTGAACAACCCAAATCATGGCAAGATTTGCAAGCTATCTCATTTAAATAAATCCAAAAATGTTATTTTAGTAAACTAACAAAGCATTTAAGGGTATTCTTGTCCATGGTACTCTAATCTAGGGTTTAATCAATAGATTTTAAACCTTAAGGTTTCCCAAATAATTTCTAGGATTTGAAAATTTAAGTTTAAAGTTTAATAAAGTTTTAATTAGAACACACTAATTAAAATTAGGATTTTTAAATAATTAGGGTTTCTTGATATTATTAGGGTTCCCAAATTATGAATTAGGGTTTCCTAATTAACATTACAATTTACTAAAATAATAATTAGGGTTTCTAACTTAGTAATTAGGGTTTCCCTAATTAGGTTATAATTAATAACACTTGTCATTAATCACATTAACGCAATTACATAATAGTGTTGAATTCCCATTTGAGTTCCAATTTAGGGTTTATCAAATTAATGCTAGGGTTTTCTCATAATATACTACAATTGTTCAACAAATTAACATTACACACATACTAAACATACTTATAGCAATGGAATATAATTAATATTATATTATTATTCTCATTCCTTATTCAAAATCCAGAATTAGGGTTTTGAATTCATATCTGATATATCTTTCATATATACCATTATTAATTAAATTAAAATAATTAGCTTAATTAATCTAAAATAAATTCACATAATAAAATGGTTATTATAATAATTCTAATAATCATTTCATATATTATTTAAATAATATAATAATCATATTTTCATGAAAAATAAATAATAAAATCATTTCTACTATATAATTAATTATTATAAGAATATAATTTATAATGATCAATAATTCTAAAATAAAATTATTTGTAATTATTCATTTAATAAATATATTTTTATTTATCACATAAATACATACGCTTTATCTTATAAAATTCCCACCTTTAAAATAAAAAAAAATTATACGCAAAATTTCTGATTTAAATATATAGAAAATATCGGGTTATTACATTCACCCTCCCTTATAAAGATTCTGTTCTAGGAATCACCATTTTTAAAACTTATATATACAAGGGTACATAGCATACACAATCATTGCAAGTAAATCCCGGTCATAATTGATCGAACTAATTTTTAACTATTCAACATAAAGCTTGTCTATCTGATTAAAAGGAAAATTGATTTCTAAAAGAACTCAAATTTCTCCTTCAAAATTTCTTTATAAAATAATTTACTATATATATGAAAATCATGTATAAGAAAATAAAAGTTATACGAATAATACCTGGAGTTCCATCCCCAGCTGCCATGGTATCTTGAACGGTCATGTTGAAGACTCTTGTAATTGAATTTGTTGGTTTGTTGGTTGAAGTTGATCTGGTGATCGCCAGAGTCCCGCTACCTTTCCCATGTTTACACTCCCTACCTCCATTCTCCTTTTCAGACAGTCCTTTACCTTATGGCCCATTGACCCATACAGAAAACACCCACTGTTCATTCTTGGATTGGGGCAGTTGGGAGAGATATGGCCCTCCGGCCCGCACTTGTAACATACAAACTTACCCTTCAGACATTCACCAGAGTGATTCTTCCCACAATTCTTACACTGCACCACCTACTTCTTCACGCCTTCCTGCTTGACCTGTATATTTCCAAAGTTGCTACCTTTTCTTTTCTCTCCCCTACTTCCACTATTAGTTTCCACCTTCACAGCTCCCTCGACTTTGCCCTTATTCTTTTTCTCATTGTTGTAGAGGCTCATGGCCTCACTTCCCTCCTCGGCTATGATAGCCTTTTCTAGAAGTACTGCGAATGTAGAGATTTGCAACACCGCCACCTTGTTGTAGAGCCATGGTTTTAAGCCCAGCTCGAACCTCCTTGCCTTCCTAACCTCCGTATCAACTTGATGCAGAGCAAACCTAGCCAACTCATTAAACTTTGCGGCGTACTCTGAGACCGTCATGTTGTCCTGTTTTAACTCAGAAATTTTACCTCCATCCTCGCCTGCATACTAGCTGAGAGATAGTTTTCGAAAAACAAAGTCTTAAACCTTGCCCATGTAACTACAACTTCTCCTACCCTAGTTTGATTTGCCTCCCACCAAAAGTTAGCCTCCCCTTTCATCATATAGGTGGTAAAAACTGTCTTTTGCCCCTCATCTACCCTAGCTATCACGAATGCCTTCTTTATTTCCTTAACCCAAGTCTGGGCTTCTATAGGATCAGTTGTTCCCCTGAATTCTAGCGGTCTGGCCGCTTTGAAGTCCTTGAAGTTCGCCAATCGATTGTCGGGCTGATTCCTTGTGGCTGGCATTGCTACCATGTTTGCAAAGTTTTGCATCGGGTCTGGTTGTTGTCCCCCAGCATTGTTGACAGATTCTTCTGCCCTTTGAATTCTAGTTTGACGTCTTGGCAGAATTATCTGGTTAAATAAAACATAATATATACTTTATTAACTTACATTCTAAACCTTATCGCATAAGTTTAATATATTAAACTTGTTTCATTACTCAAATATAGATTCATATTCATTTAGCGATTTTAAAATACTTTACATAACATAACACATACTGCTATCCCTTTGTGACCACAAAAGTCAGGATTAGCTACTACAACTTGTACAAAAGTTTGAGAACATTACATTACCCACGCACGTTATCAAACATACATAATCAAATACTAATCCTACTTATTTCCTACACCTTTTCCTAATTCTGGACAACCATTTGCCCGATGACCTTCCAAACCACAAATAAAACATGCACCTAGCTTAAAGTCGGGACAATGATGAGAGATATGTCCCTCATGTCCGTAAATGTAACATATCTTTTTCCCTTTCTTGCATATGCCTTCATGTTTCTTATCACAGTTTGTACACTTTTCTATTTTGTTAGCGTCCTCTTGGTTGTTATTGGAATTTCCTATTTCACGGTCTTTTATCTTTCTTTTCCCCTTCTTGCTCGGAGCTGCACACGATTTGTTGCGTTTGGCTCCCATTTGATCAATTTGGATTTTAAGCTTATCTTGTTCTTCCATTGTTTCTAGTAACGCCTTTCGCAATTGACTATTTAATAGCTTTTCTATTTCCGACAACTTTTTCAAAGAAGAAACCTGGTCTTTCAGATTCTGCACTTCAGTTGATGATTGATCAGCTACAACTTCGGTGTTTGAATCACTATCTGTCAGTTCTATTATTTCTGGATCTGGTACTATATTTTCCACAATAACCAACTCATCAGGGTTGCTTGCACTGTGAGCCTCTATTTCAGCTATTGGCTTTGATATTGGCTCCTTCTTTACGATCTGAGGGTATCCTAATCCTTTTTCACCTGACATCTACACATAAATTATTTTGATTAGAATATAATATATACACATAGCAAATAATAGGTTTTATATAAGTTATCTTTTATTTAGTTTTACGATGAATTCATTCAATTCATCTCTTTTTTAAACTCTATATGAGTTATTTATATTTTCAACGTTTCCCTCTGTTCTAAGGTTATAGCCTAAGGTCTATTCCACCGAAGGTTTCTAACCATAAGCTCTGATACCAACCTGTGACGCCCCCAAATTTAGGTACTTGGAACCCGAACTCGGTGCTTCACAATACCATTTCTATGAGCGGAATAATACTAATAATAATAACAATAATATAAATACCAAACTTAAATTACATATATCAGAGTCAATTCCCAGGTACGCGACCTTTAAATATTCATTACATGATAATTAATAGCTATCACTATCTTAATAAAGTCAAACTATTACATAAGATAGCATAGAACTTATTCTACCAGCTTTCCTTTTCCCTTGTCCTTTCATTAACCTTCAGGTTGATCAATGAACATTTGATTGCCCAGCAAGTAATAGCAATAATAAATATTAGCTGAATGAATTAAATGTTTTCTTTGAATAACACTTTTACAACGAATCAACAGTTGTGAAGTAAGTTGAAACAATTCTATTTCAAATTTTGAACTACATATTGACTATAAATGGAAATCAGTCGACAGACTATGAACATTGTTTTCTATTTTTGAAAAGGTTAAATAGAACTTCATCTACAAACCGTCATAACTTACAGGCAATCAGCCTGTTATTCCCTGTATTGATCAATACTACATGTTCGAACGATATTTTCGTCCAGCATATCCGCCTTAGGCACAGAAAAGTTTTCCATGTTTGGGTTGTTCATACTTAGTTGGGAATCTGAGCTAAAATAATTTGGTTGGATACAATAAAGTTCTATATTGTTCAACAATATTTTTAAATATGTGTCTAGCTGAATCAAATAGCTTAGACGGCTTTTAAGTCAATGTATACATACCGGAAACCAACTAGTATGTATCAACATGTGATAAAATATAATGATTATCTAAGTGAGGACACTTGTCTAACCATATTTAGAAATTAACGAACAGAATAAATATCTGGATTACACAATAATGTTATGTTGATAAACAATGATCGGATAATTTAAGAACTTGTATGAATACAAATGATTGGATACAAAATCGATAACAATAGAGTTAATAATCTGGCACAATGATAATATAATTATGAAACTTTCTTACTCATGTCCATTGCATAAAGTATATAAATGCAAAGTTAGGATACTTGCCTGAGCTGCTGCTTACACAACTTAGTTTTATCTTTTATATCAAGACCTATCATTAATAAGATTATTCGTTCGATTAGAATAAAATTCAATAACACATAGTACTGCTATTTGCAATCAGCACATACCCTAATCACATTGTCATATAAGTTTAACAGTCATTAGATCACAAACAAACACTTATCTAGTCAAACTATTTAAGTTCAGACCAATTTTTGAAATATTTCGGTGTACCGACAGCTTTATCGGGTAATTATCGAGTCTAAAACTGTATTCTGTAGTTCCATATTACATTAGATATTTTAAATATCAGTCGAATTATTTTTCATAGCCTTATAATAATTTTTTAAATAATTATTATAATTTACCACGATTTTTCAAACACTGGAATCATTTTTAAATGATTTAAATATTGAATAATCCTATTATGATTAATATTTAATTAATATTAAATTATTAATGAAACCATTGTCCAAATATTAAAGTTATTTATAATAACTCAAAATATTTTTAAAATATTTTTATTACCCTTAAATGATTTTTAAAACATTTAAAATTATTTTTAAATAATTTCCATTAATATTTAAATATTAATATATTATTTATCAAAATATTAAAAGTCATTAATTATAACTTAAAATATTTTTAAACCATTTATATCCTTTTAAAATAATTTTTAAATTAATAAAATCATTTTTAAACTATTTATTTAATATTATTATTAAATAACTCTAATATCATTTAATATTAAATTACTAATGAAATTTACCTTTAAATATTAAAAGTTATATTTTATAACTTAAAATATTTTTAAATTATTTATTTTCATTTAAAATGATTTTTATAATATTAAAATCATTTTTAATTAATTTATTTAATATAATTTTTAATTAAATCTAGTGTCATTAATATTAAATAATTAATGAAATTTGTCTTAAAATATTAAAATTTATGTTTTATTTCTTAAAATATTATTAAATTCCTTATTATCATTTAAAATAATTTTTAATATAATAAAATGATTTTTAATTAGTTTACTTAATGTATTTTTTAAATAAATTAAATATCAATAATATTTAAATAAATACTAATATTTATGAAAAATATGTCAAATTATTAAAAGTTAATTTTTATAACTTAAAATAATTTTTAAAATTAATTTTGTAATTTTCAGAATTAAATTTCTATTTTTAAATGATTTTTGGAAAATAAATTAAATAAAATTAAAAAGTCTGTCGCTAAAGCCTTTAGCGACAGAAACCATCGCCTATTGTGTTCTTGAGAAACCCAGATCTTCATAGACCAATTTCGAGTAGCTTGGTTTAACCTTGATTAATTCCTAATCTATAAAGTTTCTGGACAAGATATTGGTCAAATCTTATAGTACTAGTGTAATACTACACGATCCAACCATTATCAGGTTCAATTCATAACACATAAACAAGATATAGAGTTTTGAAATCACTGTCAGATATGTTCTTCATGTTCTGGGCTGCCCAGAAACATGAAGTCATGGCCGGTCAACGCTCTTTGTGGCCTGATTTCAGTCAATCTGTTCATGTTATGGTTGTGTTAGACGTCGGGCCTTGTAGAGCAACTAACATGGTATCTTGTTTGAGCATTTAGAATTTCCAGATAACATTAAGTTACAAGATCTAAGCCCCTAAAGTACTTGTCAGACCACTGACTCAACTTTCTGGGTTACCCAGAAAGTAAAGCTTAATGGTCAACGACTTTTGACCGATTACTACGATCGATCTGTTACTTTCTAAGGTTTGCAAATGCCCTGTACTTGTAGATTTCATGTCATACTACAATCTAGATACCATTATACATCCTGAAAGCTTGACAGAAACGAGATCAAAGCCGGTCAAAGTCACTGACACGTTCTTCAGTTTTTTGGGTTTCCCAGAAAACTGATTTCGTGTTCGGTCAACGAACTTTGACCGTGAATAACTTTTGATATACACATTTAATGATCATGAATCCACTTTCAGAATACTAACAACATTACAGACAACAACTTTAAACCTTTAAAACACCAAAACAATAAATAGAAAGAGATCTAGGAGACCTGACATTCTTTGTCAGACAACATTTTTAAACTTTTTCCAGATTTTGAAAATCATCAAATTCGTACCTATAGATGTTATGGATCTAACATTTACCAACCCATATCACTTAGTTATACACCATATAACATATTTAAACATTCAGTCATCAAATCCAATATAGCATACAAGATTGAAATTTTGGTTCAAGGTTATACCTTTCTATGAACTATGCTTGCATCTAAGCTACTGGTCTGATATGAAGATGTTAGGGACTTGATTTAGGGACTGATTTACTTAGAAAATTCATGGGCTAGAGAGAGGATAGCTTGGTTGAGTATTTGGTGAATAAATGAGATAAAATGCGCACTTTTCTATCACTCTAATCTATATATATTATGATGAAATGTATATTGCTGGTGTATGTGGTCAAGACTTGGCAGATTTGAAATGATTTTGGCACATGTGATATGTTGGTAAACAACCCAAATCATGGCAAGATTTGCAAGCTATCTCATTTAAATAAATCCAAAAATGCTATTTTAGTAAGCTAACAAAGCATTTAAGGGTATTCTTGTCCATGATACTTGAGTCTAGGGTTTAATCAATAGATTTTAAACCTTAAGGTTTCCCAAATAATTTCTAGGGTTTAAAAATTTAAGTTTAAAGTTTAATAAAATTTTAATTAGAACACACTAATTAAAATTAGGGTTTTTAAATAATTAGGGTTTCTTGATATTATTAGGGTTCCCAAATTTTGAATTAGGGTTTCCTAATTAACATTACAATTTACTAAAATAATAATTAGGGTTTCTAACTTAGTAATTAGGGTTTCCCTAATTAGGTTATAATCAATAACACTTGTCATTAATCACATTAACGCAATTACATAATAGTGTTGAATTCCTATTTGAGTTCCAATTTAGGGTTTATCAAATTAATGCTAGGGTTTTCTCATAATATACTACAATTGTTCAACAAATTAACATTACACACATACTAAACATACTTATAGCACTGGAATATAATTAATATTATATTATTATTCTCATTCCTTATTCAAAATCCAGAATTAGGGTTTTGAATTCATATCTGATATATCTTTCATATATACCATTATTAATTAAATTAAAATAATTAGCTTAATTAATCTAAAATAAATTCACATAATAAAATGGTTATTATAATAATTCTAATAATCATTTCATATATTTTTTAAATAATATAATAATCATATTTTCATGGAAAATAAATAATAAAATCATTTCTACTATATAATTAATTATTATAAGAATATACTTTATAATGATCAATAATTCTAAAATAAAATTACTTGTAATTATTCATGTAATAAATATATTTTTATTTATCACATAAATACATACGTTTTATCTTATACAAATTCCCACCTTTAAAATAAAAAAAAATTATACGCAAAATTTTTGATTTAATTATATAGAAAATATCTGGTTATTACAGAGACACATAGAAATATTGCTCCGGTTGCAATAAAATTAATCGACACTTTAAATAAGTCTGGTATTGGACCTAGTAGGATGATGAACGTTTTGAGCACAATGGGTGACAGGTTGCAAAATATTCCTTTTTCTAATGTTAATTTTCAGAATGTGGTGAGAGATTTAAGGCGTGATTCTGCAGATGAAAATGATGCACAAGCTGCTGCATGTAAATTATTTGAAAAAACTTGGATTCGAAAGTTTGTGTAAATTTTTTAATCGTGTCAAACCAGACGAAACAAATCGCATAGCATGCATTTTGTGGATTGTCGCCCGATCAAGGTTGATATATCAACATTCCGGAGATGTTGTGACATTTGACAGTACGTATAGGACAAATAAGTATGGCATGCCGTTTGTTCCATTTACCGGGGTCAACCACCATTTTCAGTCTATATTGTATGGATTTGCATTGTTAAGGGATGAGACAGAGGACACTCTCGTGTGGGTATTAAAGACATGGCTCGAAGCCATGGACTAATAGACACCTATAACCATCATCACTGACCAAGACAAAGCCATGAGTAATGCTATTGCTAAGGTACTCCCTTCTACTCATCACTAATTGTGTTCTTGGCATATTAGCAACAAACTTCCTGAGAAATTGCATCATGTTTATTCTAAGCACCCATCCTTCAAAGACCATTTTAACAATTGTGTGTATAATTCATTTTCTATCGGGGAGTTTGAAGAGCGTTGGCAGATTCTAGTAAGGAATTATGGATTGTATAACAATGAGTGGATTAGAAGTTTGTATGATGTACGAGAGAAATGGATTCCCGCATATACAAATAGATATTTTTCCGCGGGAATGACAACCACTGGAAGAAGCGAGAGCATGAATCATTTTTTTGATGAGTTTGTCAATGCTTCAATGGGCATGAAAGAATTTGTAGTGTAGAGTCAGAAGGCTATAGAAAAATAATTTATTAGAGAGAGGAAGGCCGACTACATAACACAACATCGAAAATGGAACATAGTACCCGGGTCATCTTTGGAAGTGCATGCTGCGCAGGTGTACACAAAAGAGGTGTTTAGACGTTTTCAATGTCAATTCGACAATTCCATGATGTACAATATTAGTAAAGTTAGTGAGTTGTGTGGTCCTGAAACAAAGGTTTATGCAGTGTATAAGGCAGATGCAACTGAAAATGGTGGAAGGTATAAAGAAATCGTCAACAATCATCAGCTAGGGTCGGTAACATGTAATTGTCAATTATTTTCTCATTCTGGTGAATTATGCAGGCACATCTTGAGATATTTCTTGGCTAAGAGTATTTCCCAAATTCTGAGCAACATGATTCTTCCTCGGTGGACAAGAAACGCGAACAAACCGATGTTGAAGAATTACTCTTTAGCCCAACAACTGCTGACTTTGAACAAGATCAAGCAATGTGTTTTAATGATTTGATGAATGATTGCCATGAGTTATCCAGTAAAGCTGCTTGCTCAATTCGAGGTTACAAAACTCATCTTAAGTTGAATGCACGAGAAAAAGCGTTAATTGACCAGTATGATCCGGATGAGATCGAATCTTACTGAATTGGCAGACGATGACATTGATTACACTGTCGGAGTTACACCATAGACAATGGGTTATGATAATGACGATGAAGATATAGCGGAAGAAAATGAGTTCTTGCCACCAGCTATTTCTCAAAAAAAGGGCTGCAAAAAACAATCAAGATTAAAGAGTGCATTCGAGAAAATTGTGGGTTCTAAACCTCATCGAAAATGTGTAATTTATAGGTCAAAGATGGTGACTGCCCATTCGGGCACCGAGAATACAAATAAGATAAAATGCTTGGTATATTGAGTACACACTGGCATGAATATATACATGCATTCGTGTAATGCTGGGCCCACATCTGGGTGGACATAGGGGTGACAAAAACTCTCTGCCCCATTTGTCTCTTGGGGGCACAAAGCTCTTGCCAAGATGCATGAAGAATGATTCCATGAAGGCAAAGTTTTCCCACCTTCTAATTCCCTGCGTCATGTAGTACTCCTCTCTATCCCGCAGTAATAACATATATGCGTCCAGCGAATGCTCGAAAATCCAAGTTACAGGGTTTAAGGCCTTGAATGAGTCATGTTGCAGCGTATACAAGTTTTGCGAATGTGTGACAAGAAATATTGGTGGATTATAAATTGTGTTCCCAAACAAGTGATTATTTATAAACTCTATCTTGTATTCCCTAAGTTTTTTGGTCGGACACTTTTTCGTACCATAAGAGATGTGTAATTCCGCCTGCTCTTGTACTTGGAAAATATATTGATAAAAAAATAGTATTAATAATACTTACTAATATTAATATTTTTAAGTAATAAAATTAAGAGGGAATAGTAATAGTAACATGGGAATAATAGTACATGTTTACCCATCTATTCTATGAATCCAGACTCGAATACGTAGGAGGGAACATAAGCATGGGTGGTGGACTGGGGATGTACCCATCAGTTATATCTTGTACTTGAAAATTTTAATAATATTAATAATATTAATATTTTTACAACATAAAATTAAGAGGGAATAGTACCTGTAATTCCGTCTGCTCTATGAAGCCAGACTTGAATGAGTAGGAGGGCACATAAGCCTAGGTGGTCGGAATGTACCCTTTCGCTATATCTTGGCCCTGAATAATATTAAGCATGATAATTACTATTACTAATATTATTCTTAATCATTAATAATATTAATATTAACATTCATATTAAGTACCTGAACTTTCACCTTCTCTGTGAAGTCATACTCGAATGAGTAAGAGGGAACATAAGTTTAGATGGTGGGGATGTAACTCTCTTGTACCGCAACATTACTTGGCTCCTCTCGCTCTTCACCATTGAGCCCCGCTGCTGAGTTATATTGTTCCCTCTAACTTCAGAGTTGTATACACAGTAATGATGGTCCCATACCTGTTTCTCAACTACATAGTCTGGAGGCACCTCAATAAAAGCAAAACACTTATCAAGTAAGGACTTTGCACTCTCAACCTGTCATGTAAGATGAACATAATATTAGTATTATTTGTAAACAAGATAGGATGTATAAATGTAATATGCATAAATTAATGCACGACACACAAGTTAAAATTTGCAAATGTTAATGTACCATTTGTATAAGATGATGTTGCTGGCTGTAAACAGTCTGGGGCTCGTAAGTAGGGTATGGGTCCCCTTCCCTTCGAGGGCGATGCAGTTTCCTATGTGTGATTTTCTTGTACAAAGCCATGCATGAATCAAGTTTCACGTAGTTGGAAATTTCGTACTGCTGTCCCTTAAGATGCTCCATGTAAGCCTCCTAATGTGCGATGTACACTCGCCTCAAGGCCATGCAATCAACGACAACAAATCTATGTTCTTTTTCCTTTCTAAGATCGTTGTGATTTTCTGTCGGGCCTGGTATACCTTGTAGGAACCTATACTGTCTCATCACCCTGTCTGGTATCTGGTATTCTACAATATCAAAATGGAGCAATGGGATTCTACCAGATCCCAACAACCTTCCTTCAAAATTAAATCCATTCATATTGTCATCCCATCTCACGTAAGGGCGCCAAACTACTTGTCATTCAGACTGGACATCTAACTCCCCTTAGTAAAATTTCAAATGATGATGGGGATTTTGTCATCTATCACACTACAAAAAAAAGGTCATTGGCGACGACAGAATTAGCGACGGTAGTATCCCCGTCGCCAATAACATCATTCTCGACGGCATAGCCGTCGCCAATGAGTCTCGTCGATAATGACCCTTCCAGGGCCCAAATTTGGTGGGAATTTTTTGGCACGCGTGGGAAAAGGACATAGGCGATGGCATTTGTCGTCGGTTTTGAGTGCTGTCGAGAATGGGTTTATATTTTCCTTCAGTCACTGAAATTTTTTTCATTTCTCTAATTCATTTTTCTCCATCTTCTTCCTCGCGCCGTCGCCGGCTTCTCTTTCTCGTTGGCCACTCGCCTTTTATTGTCGTCGCCGTCTCTCTTCCCGTCGTCATCCCTCGCTCTCTGTCTCTCTCGACTACAAAGACCCTCGCTCTTTGTCTCTCTCGACTACAACCCTCGTTTTTTGTCTCTCTCGACTGCAAGTCCCAATTTCAGTTCTATTTCAGAGCAACTAAGGTAATGGGTCCATTCTTCTGACTGATTTATTTGCTTGTACACATTTTTTTGTTAGTTAATTTTGCTTGTACACATTTGTTCTTACTATACATGTTGTGGGATTTTGTGGTGTTGGTTTATTTTATTAATTTATGTTGGCGTTATTGTTTATCAACCATGTAATGATGGTCATATGTATGTCCATTTAGCTTAAATACAATGATTTTATTTATGATTAAATAGATACAATTGTGTCGAGATGTGCTATTCGGGATAAGAAGTTCAAATTGAAAACGAAGTATTATGTTGAGGATAGTATAATCTCATAAAAAATTAGGAAGAATAATTTGTGTTGTCAGGACTCATTGCCAAGTAGTTTGGAAAAGGTTGTTTTGAGTGAAATATACAAATGTATTTGATCAATCTCATTGTATATCTGGCAGAGGATCTTTCTAGACTAAAATTGGACATTATCAAACAATCTCAGTGTTCACAACTGTTATAAACATGCCTGGAAATTATAATTTTATATTTGCAATGGTCTACATGACTACAAGTAAATGGTTAAAGGTAGAGTATATTTTATGCAGGCCTTACATAATTTTGGGGAAGGGTCTTTTGGGTACTGCAAGATCAAATTTTTTTATGTCAGTTTACTGTTCATCTTCGTGGTAAGCATTTATTGAACGGAGCATTGTGTTACTGTTATATATTCCTTCTATACCACAAAAAGAATCCCATTTGCAAAAATTATAAACTTAAGGATATATTTATGTTCTATGTTTATATATTGTAAAGTGGAGAGTTTATTCCTTATATTACAAAGCCTTTTATAGACTAAGACTCATGCTATATAAGGAAAGTAAATCAATAACTAGCACATATTACTCCACACATTATTCCTAAATCATGCTCCTACAATCATGCTCTTGGAATCCTCTAGAATCCCTAACACTCCCCCTCAAGCTGGAGCATGGATATAATCCCTAACCCTAAAGCTTTAGTAAACACGTCAGCAAGTTGATCGCTGGTCTTCACATGATTGGTGGATATAATCCCTTCTTGTATCTTTTCTTGAATAAAATGACAGTTAACTTCTATGTGTTTGGTTCTCTCATGAAATACTATGGTGGACTGGGGTGGGGTATGGGTGGGTTTTAAAAAAGTTTAATAATAGTTTGTGACCTGATAAAAAGCTAGTATTCTTTTTGTTATGCAAAAATAATCCTTACTTTGACATGTGCATATTTTCATATAGTTTAGGAAGCTTAGAAACCCGTTTGAGATTCACTTAGTAGGAGTGAATCTCAAATAGTCCTCATTTTGGGACTGTTCTTGTATGTTTCGATCTCACTTAGGTCGGCGTTAACGACTTGAGCACGTCTTTATATTTTTTGAATTTTCGGTCAGTATATATCTCTTGACGTTCTTCGGGTGCATATTTAGACTACGATGTGTTAGTCTATTTCGTGTACTTGAAGACTATGGGGAGGTGCTGCCGAAATTTCTGAAAAATTTAAAGATGTGTTCAACTTGTTGGCATCAGTGAGGCGACACATCCGGGAATGGGATAGAAGCCTGACCCGTTAGAGTGGGAGATGAAGTTAGGAAACTCATAAGCTTGCATATACATTAACTTGGAGACTTGATTGTGTTTGTCTAACTTCCATATATATAGCAGACAGTTTTCCAAGATGTCTGTTGATCAAAGTTGGATGGAATGTAGGGTAGCCACTAATAAGAGTGGGCTTAACTCTGAGTACCGTAGTGGGGTTGAACAATTTCTCAATTTCACGTTTGAGCAAGTCAGCGGCGATGAGATTAGATGTCCTTGTAAGAGGTGTGTGAATGAAGTGTGGAAGGAAAGGAGTAATGTCATGTGCGACTTATTTGCGTATGGGTTCAAGCAGGGTTATACGACATGGATCTATCATGGGGAAACCTGGTTGGATGAACATGAATCAGAACTGGAATCTAGAGGTGACGAAACCTTTGACTGTACTAACGTGATAGTCAAAGCTGCTGGTTCATACTTCCAGTGGAATACAGATAGTGATGACAATAGCATCGAGCAAGAGCCGAATGACGGGGCTAAGGGTTTCTATGAGTTATTGTATGAAGCAGCGATGCCACTGTATGACGGACACGAAAAGCACACCGTCTTATGTGCCGTGACTAAGTTTTTACACTTCAAGAACGAGCATAACTGTAGCGAGAGAGGTTTTAATGAATTGTTAAGCATTGTGAAGGAGTGCTTACCTGCAGGCAATAACTTACCGGAGTCGTACTATGATGTGAAGAAAATGGTCAAAAGACTCAATTTAGGGTATGAGAAGATCGATGCTTGTGAGAATGATTGTATGTTGTATTATGGTGATGTCAATAAAGATAAGAGGTCATGTGATATTTGTGGTACAAGTAGATACCGTGAACAACGCAAGAAAAAGGGAAAAGACGTGCCGAGAAAGATCTTATGTTACTTTCCCATTGTCCCGAGGCTTCAGCGGTTGTTCATATCAACACATACCGCCTTCGAAGGTCAACTGACGCACCCGGCAGATGGGATTGAGTGGAAAAATTTTAATAACAAGCACTCCTCGTTTGCTGAAGAGGTTAGCAATGTTAGGCTTGGACTTGCTACGGATAGGTTTAATCCGTTTAACGGGCCTTACACAAAGCCCTACTCAACTTGGCCGATGATTATTGTGGTGTATAACCTCCCGCCTTCGATGTGCATGAAAGATCCCTACATTTTCATGCCTTTACTGATTCTGGGTGATAAGAGTCTGAGTAAAGACATCAATGTATACCTCAGGCAGTTAGTTGATGAGTTGAAGATGTGGGAAAAAGGGGTTCAAACTTATGATGTATCTCTTAAGCAGAACTTTGACATGAGGGCAACTTTACTATGGACAATAAATGACTTCCCGGCGTTGGGAATGATCAGTGGATGGTCGACTCACGGGGGCTCGATTCCGACATACGGAAGCCGAGTTATCGCCCAGTTTGCAAAACTCGCCAACACTTAGGCAAAAAGCCAAAAAAGAGGTCAAAACCCGCATCGGCAGTCCAAATGACACGCAAACACACACATAGAACCGCGTAAGTATTAAACATGCATTAGAACTTACGGGACTTGATTCCGACATACAGAAGCCGAGTTATCGCCCAGTTTGAAAACTCGTCAATATTTAGGCAAAAAACTGAAAAAGAGGTCAAAACCCGCATCGGCAGTCCGAATGACACGCAAATACACGCATAGCACTGTGTAGGTATTAGACACGCGTTAGAACTTACAGGACTCGTTTTCGACATACGGAACTCGAGTTATCGCCCAGTTTGCAAAACTCGCCAATATTTAGGCAAAAAGCCAAAAAAGAGGTCAAAACTCGCATCGGCCGTTCGAATGACACGCAAACACACATATAGCACCGCGTAGGTATTAGACATGAGTTAGAACTTATGGGACTTGATTCTGACATACGAAAGTCGAGTTATCGCCTAGTTTGCAAAACTCGCCAACACTTAGACAAAAAGCCGAAAAAGAGGTTAAAACCCGCATCGGCCGTCTGAATGACACACAAACACACACATAGCACCGCATAGGTATTATACACGCGTTAGAACTTACGGGAATCGATTGTAACATACAGAAGCCGTGTTATCACCCAGTTTGCAAAACTCGCCAACACTTAGGCAAAAAGCCGAAAAAGAGGTCAAAACCCGCATCGGACGTCCGAATGACACGCAAACACACACATAGCACTGCATAGGTATTAGACACCCGTTAGAACTTACAGAACTCGATTCTGACATACGGAAGCCGAGTTATCACCCAGTTTGTAAAACTCGCCAACACTTAGGTAAAAAGCCGAAAAAGAGGTCAAAACCCGCATCGGCCGTTCGAATGACACGCAAACACACACATAGCACCGCATAGGTATTAGACACACGTTATAACTTACGGGACTCGATTTTGACATACGAAAGCCAAGTTATCACCCAGTTTGCAAAACTCACCAACACTTAGGTAAAAAGCTGAAAAAGAGCCTAAAACCCGCATCGTCCATCCGGATGCCACGTAAACACATACATAGCACCGCGTAGGTATTAGACATGCGTTACAACTTACGGGACTCGATTCCGACATACAGAGACCGAGTTATAGCCCAGTTTGCTAAACTCACCAACACTTAGGCAAAAAGTCGAAAAAGAGCCCAAAACCCGCATTGTCCGTCCGGACGCCATACAAACACACACATAGCACCACGTAGGTATTAGACATGTATTACAACTTACGGGACTCGATTCTGACATACGGAGACCGAGTTATCGCCTAGTTTGCTAAACTCGCCAACACTTATAGCTAGCTAGAACACAAACTAAAATAATTTAAATATGCTCTATTTTGGACTTCGATATTAATATTTTAATTTTGTAGGGTCTTGTTGATGAGACTCGTGGGGGTGGAGATGGCGGCACAGGCGATGCCCGTGGAGGAGATGGTGATGATCGCCGGGCTGATGCTGATGAGACTATGGAGGATGGGACCGGTGATGGGACCGGAGGTGGGACCGGCGATGGGACCAGAGGCGATGGCACAAAGATTCCTGATCTTGGGCAGTAGTTGTTTATATTTATATTTTGACTTTCATGTATGTATTTAGATTTTGAATTGTATAGATTTGAGTTTGGTATCTAATTATATTGATTGTTGATAGTAAAAGATATGATTGTTATTGATATGCGTACATTGTCATTATTTTTTTTCTTTAGTTTATAATAGGTACAACGTATATGTAAATGAACAGGGGAATTTTGCAGTTTTAATATTTTTTTTAAAGTGGGTTATTGGCGACGAGGTCTTTGGCGACGGGGTTGTCGTCGACAGTGACCTATAGCGATGAATCTAAAACTAATTTAAATAAAGGTCATTAGCGACGGGAAAAAACTCATTGGCGACGGCTATGCCATCAGCAATGACTGAATTATTATTTTTAAAGCATGGTTATTACCGACGGCTAATCTGTCGTTGAAGCCGTCGCTAATGACGTATTGCCGATGGCATGCCGTCGGCAATGATCCCGTCGGCAAAGACAAAGTTCTCGACGGCGAGCGACGAGAGACAAGGGCGACGACTTGAGGGGCGATGGCAGTCCCCGTCGCGAATAACCTCATTTCCGACGGCAATAAGGTCATTGGCGACGGCATAGCCCATCGGCAATGACTGATTTTTTTGTAGTGTCAGGGTAGCTGTGATTTTTTTAGTATGCCCACGCTAGGGCCCTAGGTAACCATAACTGTGATTGAGGCCAGGGGTTAGGCCTTCCAACTATTATACGCTCGTATGCCCAAATTTGTAAAAGTGTGACACAACAATTAAGTATCTATTATACTCAGAGTACTCCAGACTAACTTCAATTTTCACCTGGTTAAGTATCTATCTCTGATCCCTTAGAGTGCTGTACTTAACCCCTTTAGGCTTATGCATGTTTTGCATCTCACTTATTACTATATCGTTTCCAAAAACGTCATAGTTGTCTACAATAAGTGCAGAGCATGGTGAAATTAAGGTGTCTTCCCTTTTCCCTAATGTTACTCAAATCTGAATCAATTGCTTTCCCAGAATCACCCCATATAGTCTCATAGTCCGAACTTTAGGAAATAAAACCAAAGTAGAAAAATTAATTCATCTCTTTGTAACATAGTCAAAGATTACAAAGAGTACTTAATTAAAGGATCAAGGAATACCTTATCCTATAAAGAACAACACAAAGTGAGAAAGTAGGGATTCATTTTCTCATCTCTTTTATTTTGTCACTAAACTGATCATGTTCTATTATCACAACATACTAATTAAATAGTCTTGCTGTGTGGACTTCAGTCTAGTCAATCCTCGAGTGCCTAACTTCAAATTTTCAAATTACTCGCTTTTCGAAGTGCCATTTTTTGAAATTTTAGGTCCATATAACTTGTCACAGCAGACAATCTCACTATTGTAAGCATATGTCTTATAATCATGCCTTGCGGATCTTAGTTCAGTCACTCCTCGAGTAATGTAGAATTTAAAATTTTATGGATTATGACTATAATAATAATATGAGTTTGTAAAAAGAGTCACAATAATTAAAACCTAAAATTGAATCAACCTAGATGGTCAAAGGTAACTTTTTCATCACACTATCCCTGAATCACCCCTACAAATCTTCCGAAAGAAAAACACAGCATGAGCCAATTGCCCAGTACGGATATAGATAATACAAAGATGTATAACTGAAATACGAAATCATCTAAAGCAACATACTTAACAAAGTCTCAAGCTTAAAGACCGATGAAAATATGATATCCAAAGTCTGAATAGAATATATTTGAATCAACATATATAACGAAACAAATAGAAGAGTAAAGAATGAACTGAAGTAACTAACTCAATTAATTAAACTGAACAGAAACAAACAAAACTAATACAATGAAATAATAGGCCGAATCAAATGGCTGGGTGATATTTCATACCAAGTGAGCTCAAAAATATACATTGCCACACAAGCAAGTCAAAACAATGCCACACATGCAAGTCAAAATAATGCCACATAGGCAAATCACACATTGGATCGCGAATGCAAATGTATGCAAATCAGATAGGTGTGTTTGGCACAACATCACCAATCCACAGCACAGAAAACTATGGATAACCCATACGCCTCCCACAACTAAACACCATATGACCCACTTCCTTCGGAGCCCAAAACGGAGATGTCGTGGACTAATCACACCACCACGGAGAGTGTCATGTCTCTCGTGCCAAGACGACATACCTGTGGTACCCCTACAGGTGGTTATAGCTCAGGTATACCCTACGGTATATTCTAACAAAATATCATGTCACAACACATACAACATAATACCAATAAAATAAATACCGTGTCCCAACACATGCGACACAATATCGACAGAAATGGGATTCTAATGTATATGTTGAACCAGATCAAATCATAATGTCTCCAAAAGAAGGTAACAACATATATCGCTCTGCAAATATCAAAATAAATACTAGACATGATAACCTAATTAAAAGAATACAAATATGAGTCATGTGTATCAACTCCAAAATGAAACTATTATATAAATTTCACAAGAAACAATTATGTGAAATAATAATAGAATTAAAAACAAGGAACAAAACGAACAAATCAAATTTAACAATAGTATCGCTGAAAAATTATACAATATGTACAAATTGTAATAGAAGGAAAATGGTTTAAATTACTGAATACGACCAAAGTATCAAATATCAAATTTCTATTTAAGATTTCCAATAGGATTATAAGAAAAATGAAATGAATGACGAGATATCACGAGATACAAAGAATGCAATAATAATCAAAGGAGTGGAGTACGGAATCCGTACCTGAATTAAGCAATGTAATACCCAAGAATTATATTCCAATTATAACTCGTTAGCTCCCTCCGTTCGAGCTAATTAAACAAATTAATAATTAATATAAGTACGCTTACAAAATTATTCCTTCTATATTTGACTCTTTTTACAAACTCATATTATTATTATAGTCATAATCCATAAATTTTTAAATTATACAATTATATGCATATATTGATAACTCTCTTCCGTACCAAACCAAAAGTTTTATTTGTAGAATACAAGAGTTTAGGACATAATTATTCTGAATAAAGAGTTGCTGAAATATACTAAATTCACATAATAATTATCAATTTGACTAACATCTCTAAATAAGATGCCATCTTATTATATTAACACTCCAGAGTATACCTTTCACATTCATTCAATAAAATTATAATTTAATCAATTCATGCATATAACTTATATGTATATAAATACATATCAAGATACTACAATTCTATTTACTTAGCATGCTGCATAACCTTATAGATTCGGTCAAACGAATTGTCCCACGTTACCAAAACAATTACCAGCCAATTATAATATACTGATAAAATTATAAATACCTTAAAAGAATTCACTCCTTCCTCCTGCAAATAATCTTCCGTTTTTCCCTTATTCTCTGTAGCCGCTAGCCTCGTGTTTCTCTTTTGGTGCCTCCATTCCTCTCTTTCTTTCATTCTCTCAAGTAGTTCGCGAGAGATGTATGTGAGAAAGATTAGGGATTTTTTTTGTTTTATTGATTTTCTTATTTTAATAGGATTTAAAAATGATATAAATACAATTTAGACCCAATTAGTTTAAAGGCCCAAATTAGTGTAATAATTTACTTATTATAGTCCACATAAATTAAATACAACTTGACCCAAACATAAGAAAAACCCGATTAAATATTTTAAAATATAGATATAAAATTTATTTATTTATTATTTAATTTTTTTTGGGTATTACATTACCTCACCCTTTAAAAGGATTCCGTCCCCGAAATTAAAAGAGTAACAAAGATTTACTTGACATTAAAGAGACGAGGATAATTTTAGGAAAAATAAAATTAATATTTAATTAATAACAAAAATTCGAATTATTACATTTCTCCCTCCTTAAAAATAATTCTGTCCTCGGAATTCAAATAAGTTACATAAAGTTTTATTTTAATTACATAATTATTTATAAACTTTAATTAAGATGTAGCGCCGCCATTTGTAACGATCAAGCCTGGTAAGTCCATCGGTCCATGCAATTATCCATGTACTTGTAAAAGATTCGTCAGCTGCCGTGTCAAGCCTTGGTAAGGTTTTTCGCGTTGCATCAAATTAAATCACATGATCCACCGTTAGTGCGGGCCCCCGTTAATATCTTTGAGTTTCATTCTTGTAAATGTACTCTTCGGAACATAATTCGAAAGCACAAAAATTTCTCTTCATCTAAATACGATTCGAATACCCAAAATTTTTAAAATTATCTTTAATTTGTAAAATGTTTATGTTTCACACATGACAATGATCTAACAAATTATTTTGTTTTATTTATTTATTTTACATAAATTCATGTAAAAACTTTAATGACATCGAATAAAAAAACAATTCTACAAATTATATCAACTTTTTCCTAAATCCTCAAGAGTTTCAAAATATTTAAACCTCAATTCGAACTAACTAGTTCTTAAATATTATTACACCAAAGAATATACTACTAAGATCTCTTTATCATCATATCAAACTCTAAGTCAAATATTCTACTATCTGCATAAGTTAACTATAAATATTCAAGATCTCTCAAAATCAATTGGATTTCATCACTTACTACATATCTAATCATTTAATATGAATCAATCATCTCTTAGTGCAAACCTTAACCAAACAAATTCCAAGATCTCCTCTTACTATCACAAAGAAATTTCATATCACATAACTCCTGCAAAAAAAAAAGAATGATCATTTACCTCAAATGATTAATCTAATTGCCTCGAATATCTACAACTCAAGTTTACAAGAGATCCTCTATACTTAATAGTTTTCAATTTATAATATTATCACACCGATACACATACCTCAAATTATCCACAAACTTAACAAAAATTAAAGCATAACCCAAATCAAATTAAATTCTTAATTCTAAGATCATAATAATTGATACTTGAAATAACTCTAACAAATAATTCTCCAATATCAAATACTCGTTGATATAAATACTCATATCATAATCACATGATCATTTGTTAACTGTACAAAATATGACATTATTCTTCTTAATGATCAAATCACAATACTTAACTAATATTATTGCTCCAACACATAACAATGATAATCTTAACAAATTATCTCACCTTTCTTGAATCAACTACAACTCGAAGAGAGAATGTCACTTGGTCAAAACCAAGACCAACCAAAAAGAGGACAAAATCAAATCAAACTCCTACGTCTACCCACTGATTTACCCACAACTCACAGGTCAAACCTAAATAGGTTTTCTACAAGAAATAACCTAAGCTTTGATACCATCTCTGTAACACCCCCTTCCCGAATAGGAAAGGAAGGTCACGTGCAAAGCACAACAAACCTCAGAATAAATAAGCAGAACACTAATGACTTCAAATATGTAATAAAGATATCCATCAATAAAGTATTAAATACAATTCTCAAAATAGAGTAAAAATAATCAAAACCTAAAATTAAATCAACCTAGATAGTCAAAGGCAACATCTCTCATCACACTATCCCTGAATCACCCCTGCAAACATGTCGGAAGAAAAATACAACATGAGCCAATTTCCCAGTACGTATATAGATAATACAAAGATGTATAACTGAAATACGAAATCATCTGAAGCAACATACTTAACAAAGCCTCAAGCTTAAAGACCGACAAAAATATGATATCTAAAGTCTGAATAGAATATATTCCAATCAACATATTTAACGAAACAAACAGAAGAGTAAAGAATGAACTGAAGTAACTAACTCAATTAATTAAACTGAACAAAAACAAACAAAACTAGTACAATGAAATAATAAGCTGAATCAAATGGTTGGGTGTTATTTTATACCGAGTGAGCTCAGAAATATGCATTGCCACACAAACAAGTCAAAACAATGTCACATAAGTAAGTCAAAATAATGCCACGCAGGCAAATTACACATTGGATCGAGAATCCAAATGTATGCAAATCAGATAGGTGTGTTTGGCACAACATCATCAATCTGCAGAATAGAAAACTAGGGATAACCCATACGCCTCCCACAACTAAACACCATATGGCCCACTTCCTTCGAAGCCCAAAACGGAGACGTCGTGGACTAATCACACCACCACGGAGAGTGTCATGTCTCTCGTGCCAAGACGACATGCCTTTGGTACCCCTGCAGGTGGTTATAACTCAGATATACCCTACAGTATATACTAACAAAATATCATGTCACAACACAGAACATAATACCAATAAAATAGATACCGTGTCCCAACACATGCGACATAATATCCACAGAAATTGGATTCTAATGTATATGTTGAACCAGATCAAATCATAATGTCTCCAAAAGAATGTAACAACATATATCACTCTACAAATATCGAAATAAATACTAGACATGATAACCTAATTCAAAGAATACAAATATGAGTCATATGTATCAACTCTAAAATGAAACTATTATATAAATTTTATAAGAAATAATTATGTGAAATAATAACAGAATTCGAAACAAGGAACAAAATGAACAAATCAAATTTAACAAGAGTATTGTTGAAAAATTATAGAATATGTACAAATTGTAATAGAAGGAAAACGGTTTAAATTACTAAATACAGCCAAAGTATCAAATATCAAATTTCTATTTAAGATTTCCAATAGGATTATAAGAAAAATGAAATGAATGACGAGATATCACGAGATACAAAGAATGTAACAATAATCAAAGTAGTGAAGTACGGAATCCGTACCTGGATTAAGCAATTTAATACCCAAAAATTATATTCCAATTATAACTCGTTAACTCCCTCCGTCCGAGCTAATTAAACAACTTAATAATTAATATAAGTACGCTTGCAAAATTATTCTTTCCATATTTAACTCTTTTTACAAACTCATATTATTATTATAGTTATAATCCATAAATTTTTAAATTCTACAATTATATGCATATATTGATAACTCTCTTCTGTACCAAACCAAAAGTTTTATTTGTATAATACAAGAGTTTAGGACATAATTATTCTGAATAAAGAGTTGCCAAAATATACTAAATTCACATAATAATTATCAATTTGACTAACATCTCCAAATAAGATGCCATCTTATTATATTATCACTCCAAAGCATACCTTTCACATTCATTCAATAAATTTATAATTTAATCAGTTCATGCATATAACATATATGTATATAAATACATATCAAGATACTATAATTCTATTTACTTAGCATGCTGCATAACCTTATAGATTCGGTCAAACTAATTGTCCCACGTCACCAAACCAATTACTAGTCAATTATAATATAATGATAAAATTATAAATACCTTAAAAGAATTCACTCCTTCCTCCTACAAATAATCTTTCGATTTTTCCCTTATTCTCTGTAGTCGCTAGCCTCGTGTTTCTCTTTTTCTTATTCTCTTTTGGCGCCTTCTTTCCTCTCTTTCTCTCGTTCTCTCAATTAGTTTGCATTAAGGGTTTTTTTGTTTTATTAATTTTCTTATTTTAATATCATTTAAAAATTATATAAATACAATTTAGACTCAATTAGTTTAAAGGCCCAAATTAGTGTAATAATTTACTTATTACAGTCCACATAAATTAAATACAAGTTGACTCAAATATAAAAAAAGCCCAATTAAATATTTTAAAATATAGATATAAAAGTTATTTATTTATTATTTAATTTTTTTTTTCTGGGTATTACAGCCTAACTGAATTCTTATATTGCTCGCTTCTTTAAGCGTCAATTCTAAGATTTTGCATCCGGTTATTTACCAGATTAATATGGATAGTGGGACTTGCCATATCCGGTTAAACACACTTAACCTCATCTTGCTTCTAACCAAGGCGATATTAAAAATATCATTTTTCTCGCTACTAAGCGCTAGTTGATCGCCATCCGAAGCGTTAATAGCTCGCTATCTAAAATGAAATTTAAATAAAGTATCTCATCTTTGCTCACTTTTCAGCGCCAATTGATAGTTATCTAAACATCAATTGCTCGATATCCAAAGCGCCAAAGGTGATTGCTCGTGTGAGAGAGCCAATTAACATGTTAGAAATATAATTCTAGAATACATATATAACATGTAATTATTGTTAATAATTATGTGAACTCAATTTATCATATGTGTAATACCCGTGGAATTTTTTTTATAATAATAATGAAAATAAAAATGTTTGATTATTTATGTTGAATACGCATATATTTATATGTGTTTTGAAATGTGGTAATTCAAATTAAATCGAATTAAGTATGCGATAACTGAGAATTGTGGTGGAAACGATAATGAGCTTATTTAAGCTTATGTGGTATGCCTAGTATGGCATAAATGTGGACTAAGTAATTCATTAATTTAATTAATGAGGAAATGATGAAATAATGTGATAGACTAATTATTGTTATGATTTTAATTATTTATTTGTTATGTGTGTTGTGTGATCATATAAATAGTTAATAATGCAATAAATTGCCTCCTACATGTAATATAAGAAGGGATATTAAGAATAAGATTATAATATGTGAATAATCACCAAGTAAGATTTTATTATGATAAGAAGCTTAAGCTTGAATAATTGACCCTTGTGTGGCATAATGATTTATGGTGAATCAATAAAATGTATATTTTAAAATTATGGAAGAGAAGAAATTTTGAGAAAATAAATGTTTGATATTAATTATTAATTTTGATAGTTATGTGTAATTAGAAAAATAAGCATGTTGGGAGAATAATATGGTGACAACCATCAAGGCATGATGTGTTGGATTAATAATCGAAACCAATGTGTAATAAGTAAGTTCATTTAGCCAAATTCAAATATTATTTGGACTAACCCAATGTACATGAATTATATGATTATATTTATTGGTGTATATTTAAAAGAATAAGTATACTGACATTTATGTGGGTGTATATTGGTATAGACGTATATATTTGTATATGTCCCCATAACTTAACATAAGGTAATAATGTTAAGTCATTAAATTTGACCTTGTGAGCCAAATAGGAACCCACATTAAAAATGCTAGTATCCATTTTGCTAATGCAGTAAGTTAAAGCTCTTGTCCCATAATCATAGTCCCAAGATTTGCTTCAGTCATGTATAGGCCAATGGTCTATCTCCCTACTTTACCAAGCTCCTCCGCATGACTAAAATGCTGGAAATTCTTCCCCAAAATTGCTTGCAAGCAATCTCATGCGGGCTAATCATCATAAAGGTGGAGATTTGGTGAAGCTTTACACCAACTTCCCTTTTTCCTTTGGTTAATAACTAGATTGTTGGGTAATGATTTTTATATAAGTAGGAGTCCCCCTTCATGATTCAAAGCTACTACATTTTGCTGAGATATAGAGAGAGTTAGTATGAGTTGAGAGATAAGGTGAATTTCAAGAGAAGCTCTTACTTTTTGTAAGGAAGTAAGAAGAAAAAACATATTGTTAATTGAGGAAAATCATCAAAGGTACTTAATTCAAATTATTTTACATATTTGTAAGCAAAAATCAAGTATAGAATGGTGAAAGCATGATGATTATGTGGTCATAATGAAAGAATGTATAATTTTGTGAGTTTGATAAATTCTTAGAAATTTCATGAATTACTTGTTAATTGATTGAGGAATTAATGTCAACATGTTATCTGACTTCTTTGGTATGTTTAAGAAGCAATATGGTTATCTGAGTTGCAGATTAGAAGGCCTAATTTGTTTATGTTCTGAGATTTTACAGAAGCAGACCCTAGTTTGGACTTGTCCTGGTCGCGCCACTTCCCCAATACAAGGCAGCGTGGGCGTGCCGGTTGCTAGAACTTGAAAATGATTTTAACTAGCAATCTAACATTCTAAACATGTTTGTTTGACATAAATATACATGAAAATGGGTTTGAGATGGTCTTCAAGTGGTCTTGTATTAAACAAGTTACCTTAGCTTGGTCTAGAATGATTTTTAAAGAAAACTTAGAATTTTGAAAACAAGCATTGCTGAGCATTGTGCTAGTCACATTTCTGATCTTATAAGATGACATGTTAGGACTCTTTATACTTCTGATATGTAACTCTAGGATTTCCTTCATACAACATGTTACCTTAACGTAGTTTAGTGTCAATTTTCAATGAAATCTTAGGAGCTTTGAACATAAACCTCTTGAAAAACTATTAGGACCTTATGTGCAATCATAGTAGGACTCTTTATGCCTCTAAACATGACTGCAATATTCACCCATCTAGTTAGACATGATATAAACTATTCTAGTATGATTTAAAGTAAGTTTTCAAGTGCGAAGCCATGTTAACTATGAACAGATGAGCTGTATACATTTGAGCATGCGTATTAAAGGTTGTTTAGCATCATTATGTGGTTTAATGGGTAATATGGTTGGTCATTTTCAATGATGAAATCACTAGGCTTTGTTAATTGTAAACTTCAAAACAAAACCATAACGTTTGAAAGTAAACTATAAATGACCATAGGAGAGACCAAACCTAGCCCAAGACCTTTTAACATATGTATATGATATATATTAGTATCCATGTATGCTAAAAAGTAATATGGAAACAAGGTAACAGAAACTCAACGCTGGTCTTAACAGGGAGCAGTGCGGCCGCGCCTCATGCTAGTGTTGTCTAACTGTTTTAACTATAATATGAACCTCAAAGCATGTTTATACTGATATCCTAAGTTATAAAGTTGGGTTTAAGTGATGTGTTAAGTGTTCAATTGTGTAGTGTTATATAGAATTAAGCTTTCAAAAGTTTATAAAGGGTTTCTAAATGAACCTTTCAAAAGCAAAGATAATGATTGATTAAGCAACTATGTGATTTGGCTATGTGTTGAATATATGACTGAATGTATGAACATAATGAACATGACTATACATGTGTATGTTAGATAAGTGGGTTTGTTGGTGTATATGTCATTAATGTATAACTAATGAACGTGTATATATACATAACTATGGTACTGTACGGCATTGAAGTGACATTAAGCTATACGATTGTAATCTACGCGAAAGGCAAGTTCCCTAACTTACATAACCTTGTATATTGTGCGAGTTTCTTAATATATGTTGAGCAAGTTACTTGACCCTCATCAAATATTTCTTTGTGCAAGTATCCTAACCTATGCACTTACTTTATGCAAGGAATCTATGATTACGTAAGTTCTCTAACTTACTCAACTTTATGCATTGTTCAAGTTTCTTCAGTTTGAGTAAACGAATTATTGTTATACCATCTGTTATATATTATGCAAGTTCTCTAACTTACACAACTTCATATATTGTGCAAGTATTTTTACCTATTCATTTACTTTATGCAAGGAATCTATGACTATACAAGTTTCCATATTTGACACAACCTTGGATATTTTACAAGTTTCAAATTATTATTATATCAACCATATCTATATTGAGTAAATATCTGCACTTGTACATTTATTGACCGTATAAGCAAATTATTTTATACTTGTGTTATCTAAAGTCATGAAAATTATTATTTGTACTCTGAAGCTTGATTTAAATCATACTTACATCTTTGAAATTGATTTTTTGAATCTTGTTGCGAATGTTGAACGTATTAATTATTCCTAAGTGTGTTGAAAAGAACGTCTATGCAATTTGATTCGGCTAGACCAATATCTATGAATTACAAAGCGATCCAAACCAATTGCTTTGGTAAGAACTTTTATAATCTACTGAGATGAACAACCTTTATAGAAGGGGAAACTATACAACATCGGGGTGACCGATATTCGCGCGAACAGCAAGGTACATTATACATAACTCCAGGTACGATAGGTTGATCACCTATTGTACTTGCTTATATTGGATTATCACTGTAATACTATTAATTCTAGCAGGAGTTCACGGTCTATAGCGAATACTCAGTATTCAATATTTATTAACTTGGAAATTACTGGAATCTCTGCATTCTTCTAATAATTTTTTGTCCATAGTGACATTTATTCATTCACTTGAAATTATTGAAAACTTTGAATGCTTTCGTAATCTTTCAGTCCATAATGGCTTTTATTGACTTCAAAGGATAGATTTGAAGCTATTGATATTTACTTGTTCACGACATTCTTCTTTAAATTCTTGAGCAATTATTGATTATGAACCTTATATACATTATTCAAATTTATTGTTATATTACTTGCTGGGAAAATTTTTTGCTCATTATTGCTTCCCTTAAACATTTTAGTTAAGCCAGAACAGTGTGAAACTTCAACCCAGGATAAGGGCAAAGGCAAGGCTATGGAGTAGCTTCGTCCTTCTATGTTATAATTTGAATCTTATGACTATGTATTAAAACTTAATGTTGGTTATGAAATAAGACCTAAGTGTGGTTATGTATTAAGACTTAATTAATGTTATGTATTAAGCTATGTTTTGGATTAAGTTTTGAAATGTATTAGTAATAGTTTCGAGACTTGGGGCGAGAATATTTATATTATATCAATGTAAATTATTTTATTATTCCATTATATGGGATTTTAGTATGTTATTAGAGTTAGATCGTGAAGCACCATATTCAAGGTACAGGTATTGGAATTTGGGGGCGCCATAATATGCCAATAAAGACAATGTGGGAAATAACAAGTCTTTTACATTAAATGATAAATAATTCCAATACAATATTCAATAACATGACATTCTAATATAAGCCAAACAATAAGTGATACATTAAAATGTCAAAAGTACTTTAAACCCTACGAAGTCCTAAAGAGCGAACATGTCTCTGAAATATACCTCTAGGAATCGGTTTCGTTAGGGGATCAACAATCATCTGATCAGTGGGTAAGTACTATAGTATCACTTCATTATTTGCTACATTCTCTTGAATAAAGCACGTCCTTAAATCAATATGTTTTATCCTGCCATGATATTTGGGATCCTTGATAAAATCAAGTGCTGACGTGCTATCACAGAAAACTGTTACATGATCCAAAGCATGAGGTACATCATTAAGATCTTTAAAGAACCTCCTTAGCCATAATGCTTCTTGGACGACTGATGTGCATGCTACAAACTCTGACTCCATCATGGATAAAGTTACACAAGTTTGTTTCTTGCTTAGCCAGGTGAGGGCACATCCATTTAGCAAGAATGCATATCTTTGAATAGATCTCTGATTCCCACGATCACCTCCATAACTGGCATAGGAGTATCCAACTATTTGAAGATTAGATCCTCCATAACATAACATGTAATCTAATGTGCCCCTCACGTATCGCAGGATCATCTTAATTTCTTTCCAATGAGCAATTTCAGGGTTTAACTGATATCGACCAAGAATATGAATTAAATATGCTATGTCTGGTCGTGTGCACTGAACTTCATACATTAACTTTCAAATAGTTGTAACGTATGGAATATGGGACATTTTCTCAATTTCATCAGGAGAGGTAGGATAATGCTTAGGGCCAATAGCATCAACTTTTGTAATAAGAGTGCCAATGGGTTTACAGTTGTTCATTTGGAATAATTCAAGAACCTTCTTAAGGTAAGTCTCTTGGTACAAACAAATCAGCTTTCATGATCGATATTTGAAGATCTTTACTCCAAGAACATATGTTGTTTCTCCCATGTCCTTCATTTCAAAGTTAGAGGACAACCACCTTTTAGTGGTGACTATCGACTCCTTATCATTCCCAGCAAGTAGAATGTCATCAACATACATTCAAAGGATAAGAAACTTTCCATTAGACCTTTTGAGATATACAAAATTTTCCTCTTCGATCATCGTAAACCCATCATTAATGAATGCTCGATGAAACTGAAGATACCATTGTCTAGATGCTTGTTTCAATTCATAAATGGAACATTTGAGCTTGTGAACTTTGTGCTCAAAACCTTTTTCAATATAACCTTCTAGTTGTTCCATGTATATCTTTTTGACACGTTCTCCATTAAGAAATGCTTTCTTTATGCCCATTTGGTATAGTTATAGATCCAAATATGCAACCATAGCTAATAAGAGAAGGATCGAGGCAAATCTCACCACAGGTGAGAAAGTCTCCTCATAATCAATCCCGTCTTACTGAGTGTAACACTCGGCTACAAGGTGAGCTTTATATCTTTCAATGGAACCATCCGCCTTACGCTTAACTTTGAGAACCCATTTTTTCCCAACAACTTTTCGCCCAGTCTAAAGATCAACCAAGTCCCAGACTTGATTAGTCCTCATAGATTCCATTTCCTCATCCATTTCAATTTTCCACTTTTCACTTGATGCAAATGATATAACTTCACGATAAGATCGAGGTTCATTGCGGTCTTACGTATCAGCCATAAAAGCATTTCCCTCAATCTTAAAGAGGCGACGTGGAATATTGCCTCTTTGACTTCTTCGCAATTGAATAACAAGTACTCTTCATTTGACGGAAGAGTACTTGAAAGAATATCGCTCCCACTTTCTATAGGAGCCTAAGGATTGGATTCCTTAGTCTCAACCATCTAATTAGGTGCGCCATTTTCTTCCTCCATCTTATAAAAACCTTTATCCTTGCTAACATCACATCTGCTCAGAAAATATATTTCTAGAAATTCTACATCTCGTGACTCAATTTCAAATATATTCCCATCAAGTTGCTCACCAATGAACACATGGCCTTTAGAGTGTTTAGAGTACCTTACAAATATACAAGTCTTACCCCTTGGGCCCAACTTCCCATATTTATGAGAAGTGTTGTGTCGCTGCAAATTGCCTAAGTCAGGATTTCTGCCGGTCCACAATTTATATGGGGTGGACTGTACTAATTTTGAAGGTACCTGATTAAGTATATGTGTTGCAGTTAACAATTGTTGGCTTATTTGGGTGTTAATCAAAACAGCACACACACGCAAGTGCACGTGGTCCACAAGTAATATAGAGCGAGAAGAATATCGTTCCCACGGAGAATAATGATTAATTTTAATCTATCATGTAACAATTTTGTAATTATCTCGGCCTACTTAAACAGTTGAATAATTTGTATCTCAACTAAAATAATGCTAAAAGCAAGGAAACAGTAAAATAACAAGTAAAATAGTCAATTAAGGGGGATATGGGGTATATAACTTCACTTAATATATCATTCCAAATACTACACTTCCTTTCAAGCTTAGCTAATTATCCTGGATTGTTAGCCGAGAACACACAAGTAAGATATGACCATCTCTCGATGTATCAACCGTATTACATTCAATCCACAAAAGATAGAATAAATGCAAACACCAAATTTGACTAATACATTATATGTCTATGTGAATTACAATAAAAAAGGTTTAAGCTCAAGTACTCAATGGACTACATATGGTGCTTCGGTATATGTCTATCCTAGGCACGAAACATAAATTCCAACTCAATATAGAATTCACATACATATACTAATATGATTAGTTCTAAGCCTATAATTCATTTTTCAAGTTCAATAAGACTAACATGGTAATTGGTGATCAAGCAATTAAACATTTAAAGCAAATCACATTAGACAATCCAATAAATAATCAACTAAGTCTCATAAGGAAATATAGAGATCTGAACTACAAATTAAGATTCATCATAACCCCAAAATGGAAATTAGTTCATACATAAAGCAACATTTATCACAAGAGATTGTTCATACATTGGAAGCCAAAATGAAAAGAAAGAGAAACTAGAGAGTGGAAGATGTAAATCTGATCTCCTTCTCAAATCTGAGCATACAATGTTGATCCAAGCTCCAATGTTCCCAAAGTTTGCCCTAATCTAAGCTAAATATCAAAATCTACTATAGAAACCAAGAGAGAAGTGTAGATGTAGAAGAAGAGGTTCAAGCTCTCTCCCTATTTCTCTAACCCTAAAAAGGCATAAAAAGTGCTCTAACCATAAATGACCTCCCATTTAGTAAGGGGTCGATTAGTGCAATAAGTGAAAAGTCAGTCTGCACACCATCAATGACCGGTGCAGCTGTGCTGGATTTGTACTTGGCCAGGGCGTAGTTGCGGGCCGGGGCATCCGGCTGCTGGCTTGGGCGCAGTTGCGCGCCTTTTCGTTGTTAAATGGGCGAAGCTGCGCTCTGCTACAATTTGCTGATTTGTTGTTTGCTTCTATTGCTTCACTCCAAATACCTCAAACACATCTCTTGCATCATGCTTTGGTCCATCATTCTCCCATGCATTCTGTTTCCTATATCCCATGCCAGTTCGACCTCCTTTTTGCTGAAATGTGCCACCTATCGAGTTTCCATCATGAAACCTACAAAATGATAAAAAATGCATAAAAAGCTACTAAAACGTATGAGTTTAAACAACAGTTATGGTAAGATATCATCCAATAAGTAGGTATAAAACCTACTTATCAATAATGCATCCCCCCAAAAAGAAATAGGTAAATTAGCTTGCGCCATCATAGATCTTACTATATCAAGTAGTGTCTAATTTCTTCTTTCCGCTACACCATTTTGTTGCGGAGTGCCAGGAATTATCAGTTGCTTGATGATTCCTTTTTCCTCACATAGTTCCTTAAACTGATCAGATAGATACTCGCGGCCTCGATAAATTCAGAGCGTTTTAACATTTGTCTCTAATTGATTCTCAACCTCAATCAAATAACGTCTAAAGGAATCAAGTGCTTTTGACTTATGAGAGATTAAGAACGTGTTTTCAAAGCGCGTGAAATCATCTATCATAGTAAGAAAATAAGAATGACCACGTCTATCCTTCACATTCATTGGGCCACATATATCCAAATGAATAAGCTGCAATGGTGTGTTTGCCCTTGTGGCTTTTGCCAAATGGTTCCCTGATAGACTTACCTGCTAAGTAGTGTTCACAAGTAGGCAAGTTGACCTTAGCGAGTGGGCCTAAAAGCCCTTCTCGAGCTAACATGGTCATCCTATTTTATCCAATATGGCCTAATCTAACATGCCATTGAATTGAACTATTATGTTCACTCTTAATAGAAATAAGATATGAATATAAATCGTTATTAAAATAGAATTAATAATATCCAAAACCATTATTTATAAAACCAAATCCATAAACATTTATCCCCTGAGAGATAATAACTTGTTCTCTCTCAAAAACCATAGAAAAACTATGTCTTAACTAGCAAGAATAGAAATTAAATTCTGCCAGACATTTAGCGCATAAAGTACATCATGCAGAATTAATGCAGAGCATCCTCAAATCTCCAGTTTGTAAGTGCAAATTCCTAGCATGTCCACACTAGAGTCATTCCCCATGTATACTTTTCTGCCAGCCGGAATGTGGCGATACTCTACGAACCCATCACAATCTCTAGCTATGTGGTCTATTGCTCCGAAATCTACAATCCACATATGGAGAGATTGAGCCACAAAGGTACTAGAAGTAACTAGACACATAGCTTGATATAGACAAGTAAGTACCTCTTTTCTGCTCAGTGAATTATGTATTTTGAGATAAATTAGCATTGGCAGTCTCTATTTTTCGAGCCTTTATGTACTCGGCCTTTAGCTGCTCAGCCTCTAAGCGCTCAAGGTGATGACAAATATCTTCAAAAATTTTAATATTCTCATTTTCAGCTATATTAACCCTAAAATGCTCACAATTGTCGAGATGTGAGCGTAAAACTACCCAAACTTGTTGTTCATCTGTCAAATGGTTGCCAACATCTCCTAAGTCCTCAATCATATTCGCCATAACCTGAAGATGTTGTCTAATGGTGTGTTCATCTATCTTCCTATAATTGTCGAATTTGATTGTCAAGAGGTGCAACCTAGCCATCTAAATAATCGAGAGAACCTTATTAGAAAATTTTAAGAGTTCACCACAGTATTAACTTATCTTTGTCACAAAACATAAACTTACTAAAATAATCAAGTATAAACATAAAAGGAAAACTTTGCTAAGCTTGAGAATCATAGTTTACGTGTATATTTAATTATTTTATTATAGTTTATTTAGCGCAAAAATATGCATAGAATTTAAAAACTTCTTAAATTCCTCCCACTAAATACAAGCATATATAACTGTTCATGACATTCTAAATAATCCTTTATATGCATACTAAAGAATAGATAAAATCTATTGCATATTATATAATCTAAATATTTAAAATGATTAAATAAAACATAATAGTATACCACATAATATACAATAATATGCCAAACACATTATATTGCTACCAGAAAATTTTAAACATATTATTTATTCATAAATAACATTCTGATAATTTTTTGAACAATATACAATTTATAAAAAAATAAATTGTGCTTTCATAATTACTCATTTTAGTCCAAATAATACGCAACACCATGTCAAGCACATAGTATAGTTACCAAAAAATTTTATACAGTCTAATAACAAGTTATTAACATTCTGAAAATTTTATGGAATTTTTCTGAATAATTCACAATTTATAATAATAAATTAACCATGCCTATTTTGATAAGAAAAATAGTTTAGGCCATTAAATATAATCATTTTTCAACACCCTTGGTGGATAATTGAAAAATAGGTTTCAAATATCTCTTGAAAAAAAGTTTGGACAAAAAACCTACTTCCCAATATTTTTAAAATAATTTTTAAGTAATTTTTAACTACTATTTAAATTTTTGAAAATTCCAGGTATATCCAAAAATTAATTTTAATATACCATAAATCCAAAAAAAAAAAATTACTGTCAAAATTTCATCGTCAGGAAAAATTGGAAAGGAGGTGTGCGGGTTGCACGCGCCACTGCTGAGCATGGTATTCGCCTGCCAGACGCGTGCATGGCATGGGACCTCTAGCCAGGTTGTTGACGTGGCAACCTATGATTGGTTGGTCAACTAACACGTGTCAGGACCCTGACCAATCAGGCTTTGCCATGTGGCGCTGACGTGGCAACCACTGACTGGGCCACGTGGCAGGCACTGACAGTCCATTGACTGTTGACTATGACATGTGGCACCACGGGATTAGGCCACGTGGTAGCTGACGTGTCACCTTATGACTTTGTCAACTGCCACGACAGCTGCCATGTGTCGCTGACGTGGCTTGGTCGACTGACACATGTCAGGACAATGGGTCACTCATGAGACGCCACGTGGCGTTGATGTGTCTGCCACGCCATCGTCTTCAACCTCAAGCTAGGGTTTTTAGGTGGAAAATTAAAGTTTAATACCCTTTTTTAAAACGACCATAACTTATTCATTTAAGTAATTAAAATGCAAAAATTTGATACGAACTTCGAGAAAAAATAGTCTTGGATTTTAAAAAACATTCACAACCAATTAGGGTTTAAAATATCTCAAAAAATATAAATCCAATTAGCAAGAAATTTTGCTGGCTATATAATCATCATATAAGGTAGAACATATTGATATTTCATGCTCAAATAATATCTCTAACATGTTCTACCATAATCATTATATTTAAGCTTTCTTTTTATAACAAAAAGCAGAAAACACATGCATGGCATCATAGATAGCATATATAGCACGAATTCTAGTACAAGATAGCTCTGATACCAATGTAATAATATATAGCATACACGCAACAGATATGAACCAGAAAACATTTATTTTCTAGTTACCTTTGGAAGCGTATGCCCACAATAACGAACGTCTAGAATCACGAACTCAACGAACAATGCTCTCAGCGGTAATTTGGTCTACGTTATTACAAGTAGCAAATATATACTCCATAGTCCGAGTAGCTACAAAGCTTTTATGCTTTCCAAAAGGCTTTCAATGGTTTATATGATAACATGCTAATTTTCTTTTTGTGTGTATTGTTGCACCTCAAAAAGATCAGCAATCTCTCTTTTTATATACCAAATAAAGGAAGAGAGTAACTTACATATATTATGGTTTCCTATCTTCGTCGTGACATAAATAAATTAAGAAAATATCAACTCAATAAAAGAAAAATATTTTATAATAATAAATATATCATATTTAAATGTGCAATATCAATATCACTAAATCTATTGTGTATAAAATTTATGTATTAATGTATTATATCGTGAGGTTATCATGTAATAAATTAATGCATTCTTGGGTGTTTCGAGTGATAAATACTGTAACGCCCCCAAAATTAAAACTATCCTTTAATCACGACTTTGTGCGTTAGACATAATTTATACTAGCTTTACATCATTATTCAATGATAAAATTAATAAAAATGCGAATAATTTAAACCTTTTCTTTCCGTCTTTCCTTCGTTCCATAAATCGCAACCTTTACGATTACTTATATTTCAGAATTATATTTATTTTATGATTCATTTTATCAGAGTAGATGTGAGTATATACAACTCATTCCTCCATATAAATTTTTTCTTATCTAGTACTAACACTATATCACTTTACATTACAAAGTAATCATTACGATACATTCTCATCTCCAAACAAACATCCTTTATTTATCGGATAATTCAATGATTACATAACTTTCATTTACACTGGTCACAAACCGTCATCACGGTGTAATACAATTTCTAACGAAAGAAAACAGTTTTCATGTACATGTGCTTTCAATCTTTATCATCTGGATAGTGAGAGATCGCGTCACATCTATAACCTACAAATTTTATATTTTTACAAGGCTGAGCACGACGGCCCAACAAATCTAACAGTTTTCATGCTTCATATAACATAGAATTTCACGCTTCACATAGCATAGAATTTCAGGCTTAATTCATATATCATAATCATTCTACTATGAATATCATACATGCATCATAACTCTAAACAATACGATTCCATATGCTTAATATATCACATACCACATAAAAATTGAGTTTCATAACTCAATTAACTTGGTCATAATTTGACTTTCTCAATTCATAGAGCATAATACGGAATTTAACAAGCTCATGAAGAACTCATTCACAATGAGATAAAGATTACATATAATCAATATATAGTTCATATAACATAAAAGAACTGAAAGACTTGCCTTGCGAGTTGATTACAATTACTTATAACCTGCGCTTCACGAATTCTACACAACGTATGATCGCGCATATACACGCATCAGTCATACATAAACAATGAAATCACTTAAATTACATTGACTCTATCTTGACCTTTATAACATTGGTTTCATTAGCTAACCTCTAGCCAATCTTTCATTTGATTTGATCCTTTCATATTTGGATAACGCTAATTTCTACATACTTAAGGTATATAGCAGTAGGGGGCTTACATACTTGCCCTAATTTCCTTTTTAGCTAGCAAAATAAACTTAGCCAGTCATATATAACATTAGTTTCCTTTTTAGAACATTTCTTATCCACTTAACTTGACGCAGTCAAAACATTTTTTGATCAACCAAATATTATATGACTCATGCATTACTTCATAAGAAACTTAATTACATAAGCTCCAAGGTTAAGAAAACAATTAAAACCTCTTGGCAGTTCTATAGCACGGTGCGACTGTGCTGTAGTTTAGCCCAAAAGAGGCGCGGCCGCGCTACTCTTGCTGAGGCCCAAGGTTTGGTTACTTTATACCCTGCTAAATCTCTAAATGCTCAAAGGTCCTTCAACAACTAGTACTTTATGCATACATATGTAATGGTGTTTTAAACCATGTTAGGTTCGCATTTTAAAGGCATTAACTTCATAATACAAAGCATTTCATTTACAGTTCTCGACTTTTATCTTAGCTAGGTTCATTCTTCAGCCAACATAACACAACATATATATGTTTTGAGTGTTTTAGACCATGATTAGGCCTTATACACAAGCATTAAGTTCATATTATAAAACAATTTAGAAAACAATCTTTGCAGACCACCAGAGTGGCCGCGCTGGACTTTTGTCTGGAAGTCGCGTGGTCGCGCCACTTTGAGTTATACTTTGTTCTAGCTGCTATCTGCAGAACCCAAATTTGAAGCTACTTGTTCTATTTCTTTACTTCCTATCTTCCATTTTAACAAGTCTAAATGACCTGGGATAGGTTTCTACTAGTCAATCTTACAACATAATCCCATTTCATCACCCTTTTAATCTTTAATTAATATGATTCTTAGAAAGCATCTTCTTTTAGGCTTTTTAACAACTAACATGTGGCATGGCTTATAATTTCTAATTTCATAGAAATTTAGCTATGTTCCAGCCCAGACTACGTGATTCTTTGAACATGCTTTATTCCAGATTTCACATAGAAATCAAATACAAACATACAAACAAATCACAATCATTAATTCATCTTAATTCTAATTAACAACTATAGCAAATATAGGTAAAATATTACCTTGTGGTTTAGGTTTTCTTGCTTCAACTCTAGATATCAATTCTTTTTCTCTTAATATTCTAATCTTCTGCTCTTTTGGAATTAGCAGAGCTTCAATCCTTTCCTTAATTCAACTTCTTCAATTACTTGCTTCTAATTTTTTTAGATGTACAGAGGTTTGGATAATGGTTTGTAGAAGATTGTTTTTTTTATACATATTAAATCCAAAAGGTCTGAGAATGGGAGATGAGGCTGATTTTATAGAAATTCATAATTACTCCCCACATAAAATTATTGGCCCTTACGTTAAGTAGCTGTGCTGAGACCTTAAGTCTATTAAGCTTCTAATATGCCAGCTCCTACACATAACATACGCAAAATACACAATACATTATACACACAATATTACATTCCATACAGTAAATGTACTATATCCCATAATCTTTTATTAGATACAATATTTTTTTATATTTAAATCTAGCCATCTTTTTAAATAAATTGATTCCCACAATTTATTTTCAACCAAAACTAATATATAATAATATACTCGATTATCTTCTTTTTTCCTCCTATAAATTATTTTCAACAATTTATAATAAATATATAATAATAATTTATTTATTATTTTACAAATCATCACAGTGCACAACACATAATCACTTGTGCAATCCTATTCACATAACATATCGCATAATAAAAATTTTATATATTTAAATTCTTATTTTAATATTTTTTGAAAACTTAGATCGTCACCAATACCCGAACACACTAGCAGTGTTATATCATTATGAGGTGCGAATATATCAAAAATCCTATTTTTAATTATTATGGTTAAGTAGCCCATGATACCGTACATGCAAAGAACATGTTTTGCTATAAAATTATCGTATTTATATATTTTTTGTGTTATACTATATTAATATATTAGTGTAATAATAATAGATTAATATTGTGTACCATGTTTTTTATGAAAAAAATTATTTAGCGGTCTTTAGTTTCAAGTCATTGATTGTAACAATTGTTATTGTTAATTGTATGTATCGTTTCAATAGACCTAGTAATTTAGTTTACACTACAAAAAAACAGGTCATTGGCGACGGCATCATTAGCGACGGCAGTACCCCCGTCGCCAATAACATCATTCTCGACGGCTTAGCCGTCGCCAATGATGCCCGTCGTGAATGACCCTTCCCGGTCCAAATTTGGTGGGAATTTTTTTGGCGCGGTGGGAAAAGGGGCATAGGCGACGGCCGTTGCCGTCGCTAATGAGTTTATATTTATTTTCAGTGACTGAAATTTTTCCCATTTTGCTTATTACTTTTCTCCCTCTTCCCTCGCGCCGTCGTCGCCGGCTTCTCTTCCCGTCGCCCACTCACCTTTTATTGCCGTCGCCGGTCTCTTCCCCCCGTCGCCGGTCTCTTCCCGTCGTCCCTCTCTCGACTACAATTACCCTCTCGCTATCTGTCTCTCTCGACTGAAACCCTCGCTCTCTGTCGTCTCTCTCGACTGCAAGGTAATCTTCCCAATTTCAGTTCTATTTCAGAGAAACTAATTAATGGGTTCATTCTTCTGACTGATTTATTTGCTTGTACACAATTTTTTGTTAGTTAATTTTGCTTGTACACATTTGTTCTTACTATACATGTTGTGGGATTTTGTGGTGTTAATTGGTTTATTTTATTAATTTATGTTGGCATTGTTGTTTATCAACCATGTAATGCTAGTCATATGTATTTTGGGGAAGGGTCTTTTGGGTACTGCAAGATCAAGTTTGTTTCTGTCAATTTAACGTTCATCTGCGTGGTAAGCATTTATTGAACGGAGCATTGTGTTACTGTTATATATTCCTTCCATACCACAAAAAAGAATCCCATTTGCAAAAATTACAAACTTAAGGATATATTTATGTTCTATATATGTTTACATATTGTAAAGTGGAGAGTTTATTCCTTATATTATAAAGCCTTTTATAGACTAAGACCAATTCACTGCATTCTTTTAGTTGTATCTGTATGTTATCCTCTTTGTTATTGTGCTCAAATATAGTATTTACGAATGTTTAATAATATTTTTTTATGACTTGACAGTATACATACATATGGCGCGCACACCACATGGCGATCGTGGTGGGCGTGCAGGTCGTGGGGGCCGTGGCGATTCTACGCGTGATGATCAGGCTGGATCGTCAGGTATAATTATATTGACATTATATTTGTTTATATAATTATTGATGTATTTCACTACATAGGTGATCGACGTAGGCCTCTGCGGGGACTAGCACGTGGCTTGCTAGGGAATCCCCCATAGGCGCCGCTTATATGTCGTGTTGGGACTCATAGGTAATTAATTTCATAATCCTATATAGTATTTCTATAACATAAGTATTTAGTTCTTATATATTCTTTGTAATTTGCAATGTATTAATTTCAATTGTAGTATCCTTGACGCCACGCCAAGGAACACGTTGCTCGGGATCGTCTGCAACTGATTCTCAAGCCCGTGGATGAGGTGGGCGGATGTGGATGACCGCACACGGCAGCTGATTATTACTGAGTTTAGGGTAGGATGTTAATCATTCATATGCTAGTTTTATATTCCATTTGAATATATTGTCACCTCTTTGATTTATGTTGTCTACTAAGCTTCTTAATGTGTAATGTGCAGAGATATTATCATTTTGAGGACGGACAGAAAGCCCATGGCATGACTGTTCTGCACAGATACGTAGAGATGAATTGGCACAAGTGGGTCTACGACTGGAAGAAGAAGGCCCAGACGAAGATGGCTGATGGACAGACACTTAAGGATGTCCAGCCAGATTTCATATCTGCTGCAGTGTGGGACCAGATGTGCATCATTTGGGATGGCGAGGCCTTCAAGAAGATGTCGGCACAGCGTTCAGCTGCCCGACAGCAGAGTCGTCTCCCACACTGCACTGGGTCTCAGTCGTACGACCTGTACCGGGAGAGACTCGAGGTGAGTTTAAAGCATGAACCCTCCCGTTTGGAGTTTTGGTGGCACGCCCACCAAAAGAAAGGTGACGGTGGTTATATCTTACCTGAGGCAGAACGCATTGCTGTAAGTTTTGTAATTATCTTATTTAGTATGTATTTAAAATTCGGATATTCTTTTGTATTATTTCTTTTTATTCTTTGCGTATCATCTACTAATATGTTTTTTTTCAGCGACGGTTCGAGGATCTTGCAGTGGCCCGGAGCAGCCAGAGAGGTGACACTCCAGTAAACGAGTCTATGCGTGCCGATGAGGAGATAGAGGACTAGCTGCGGGCTACAAGGGGACCGAAGAAGGGTAGAGTTATGGGCATTCCCCATGTCCCAGCTTACATCCTAGTCCCTGCTGCGAGATCTCGTCGGTGCCCACCCACTGGAGGTAGTGGTGCGAGTGGATCGGGTGCCGGCCCTTCATTATCCGACGACTTCTTCTGGCGGATCATAGAGGGGTGCATGGCGAGCGGTGTTGTGCAGTCAGGCGCACCATCACGCGATCGGATCTACCAGCTGGCTCAGGAGGTTGTCCACGGCTCTATAGATCCTATAGCCGCCGTTGACGACCTCATGGGTGTAGTACGGGAGGAGGCCATCCGCGTATGTGCAGTTGTCTTGGCCAACATCTTCCCACCACATATTCGACAGGTAAAAATAATTAAATTCTGTATTTCTTTATTTAAATTTATGTAATTTATAATTATAATTTGTAATTGTATTGCTATGCCACAATTACACAAAGTTTGCACCGAGTTATCGCACAGTTTGCAAAACTCAACATTACTTAGGCAAAAAGCTGAAAAAGAACCCAAAACCCGCATCGGCCGACCAAACGCCACGCAAACACACACAAAGCACCACGTAGGTAATAGACACGTGTTAGAACTTACGGGACTCGATTCTGATATACGGAGACCGAGTTATCGAACAGTTTGCAAAACTCGCCAACACTTAGGCAAAAAGCCGAAAAAGAGCTCAAAACTAGCATCGGCCTTCCGAACGCCATGCAAACACAGACATAGTATCGCGTATGTAATAGACATGTGTTACAACTTACGGGACTCGATTCCGACATACGGAGACCGAGTTATCGCACAGTTTGCAAAACTCAACAATACTTAGGCAAAAAGCCGAAAAAGAGCCCAAAACCCGTATCGGCCGTCTGAACACCACGCAAACACACACATAGCACCGCGTAGGTTATAGACACGCGTTATAACTTACGGGACTCGATTCCGACATACGGAGACCGAGTTATCGCACAGTTTGTAACACTCAACAACACTTAGGTAAAAAGCCAAAAAAGAGCCCAAAAGCTGTATCTGCCGTCCGAACGCCACGCAAACACACACATAGCACCGCGTAGGTAATAGACATGCGTTACAACTTACGGGACTGGATTCCGACATACGGAGACCGAGTTATCGTACAGTTTGCAAAACTCAACAATACTTAGGCAAAAAGCCAAAAAAGAACTCAAAACCCATATCGCCCGTTCGAACGCCACGCAAACACACACAAAGAACCGCATAGGTAATAGACACGTGTTAGAACTTACGGGACTCGATTCCGACATACGGAGACCGAGTTATCGCACAGTTTGCAACACTCAACAATACTTAGGCAAAAAACCAAAAAAGAGCTCAAAGCCCGTATCGGCTGTCCGAACGCCACACAAACACACACATAGCACCGCGTAGGTTATAGACACGCGTTACAACTTATGGAACTCGATTCTGACATACGGAGACCGAGTTATCGCACAGTTTGCAACACTCAACAACACTTAGGCAAAAAGCCGAAAAAGAGCCAAAAACCTGCATCGGCCGTCTGAACGCCATGCAAACACACACATAGCACCACGTAGGTAATAGACACGTGTTACAACTTACAGGACTCGATTTCGACATACGGAGACCGAGTTATCGCACAGTTTGTAAAACTCGCCAACACTTAGGCAAAAAGCCAAAAAAGAGCCCAAAATTCGCATCGGCCGTCCGAACGCCACGCAAACACACACATAACACCGCGTAGGCTATAAACACGTGTTACAACTTACGGGACTCGATTCCGACATACGGAGACTGAGTTATCGCACAGTTTGCAACACTCAACAACACTTGAAGAACACAAACAAAACTAATTTAAATATGCTCTATTTTCGAATTCGTGATTAATATTTTAATTTTGTAGGGTCTTGTTGATGAGACTTCGGCGGGTGGAGGCTGCGGCACGGGCGATGCCCATGGTGGAGATGGTGATGACCGCCGGGCTGATGCTGATGAGACTATTGAGGGTGAGACTGGCAGTCAGACCGGAGGTGGGACCGACGGTGGGACCATAGGTGGAACCGGCAGTGGGACTGGCGGCGATGATGATATCGACGACATTCCTGATCTTGGGTTGTAGTACCCATTATGTTTATATTTTGACCTTCATATATGTATATTTATACCACTTTTGAGTTGTACAAACTAGAGTTTAGTATCAAGTTAGGTTGATGGTATATGTATATAACTATATTGATTGTTTATGATTACATTTTGTATTTACATCGTACGACTTTTATTTATAAGTCATTACGGTGTTTATATATTTGATGGTTGATATAGCATTATTGCAAAAACTATTATTGTTATTGATATGCGTTTGTGAAGAATTCTTTATTTTTCTTTAGTTTATTATAGGTATAATTATGTATATGTAAATGAACAGGGGTATTTTGACATTCAAAATTTTTTTTTTTTTTTAAAAACCTCATTGGCGACGGGGGTTGAGGGTCATAGGCGACGGCTATGCCGTCGGCAATGACTATTTTTAAATTTTTTAGTGGTGGCCATTACTGACGGTTTGTTCGTCGCCACGGCCGTCACCAATACATCATTGCCGACGGTGTGCCGTCGCCACTGACCCCGTCGGTAATGACTAGCTTGCCGACGGCGAGCGACGGGAGACAGGGGCGACGACCCATACGGTGACGGGAAGGGCGACGGACTCTGCCGTCGGGAATGACTTCATTGTCGACGGCAATGAAGTCATTGGCGACGGCAGAGTCCGTCGGCAATGACCTGTTTTTTTGTAGTGTTATAAATTGACGGATCAACCTATATTAATTAGAATCATTTGGATCGGTTAACTACTTTAAATTCTTTGTGTTAATTAAAGTTTGAACCCATATTTTTCAAAAGAAAAACAGGTCCAAACCAGTTAATTATTTTTGACCTGTTTTTATTTTTTTCAATTATTTTTGCCTACTTGATTTCTGCATCCAAATGTGATACCTTGAAGCTCAAAAGGGCCCTGCTTGCTCTGTACCATCCGGGAAATTACTACTTTGATTCAACGGATTTTATACTTATTTTATGTTCAATTAAAAATTTTGTTAATTTAAAAATAATAATATAATAATTAAATTATTATGACATTATGTCATTATATACCAAGATCAATAAAAATATTACTCTCTCCGTTCTAAAATTAGAGATACATTTTTAATTTTTTTTTGAGTTAATTCACAAAATCCTAAAATTCAAAATTGATATGAAATTATTTAGTTTTAATACAAACAAATATAACAATTGTAAACAAACTATAAAGTACTACTAATTATCATTTTTTGTAGTTTCAAAAATATGAACGAAATTATATCAATTTGGAGTTTTAGGATTTTGCGAATTGATTTTAAAAAGTCAAAATGTATCTCTAATTTTAGAACGAAGATAATAACTTTTTTCGGGAAAAAAAATATTACAAATTAGACTCTTTTTAAGAGTACAAGGTTGAATGCAACTATAAAAATGCTTATACATCGTATTTGGCAATTAAAGAAAAGAAAAAAGAAAAGAAAATATTATTTTGTGACGAAGAGACTTTTCTAAATAAATGTGTTTTCTAAGTATGTTTCGTACATATGTTAAAATTGGTGCTAGGCCACTTATTCTCTTCTACATTAATCATGTGTTTAGGTATTTTTCTTCTAGTTGACGTTGATGACTTTCTGAATTTGAATTAATTAATTCTCATGTTTAATTGGTGCATGAGTTTGAAAAAATGTTAATTTTGTCCAACAAAAAACTTAGAAGCAACACAAGTAGTTAAATTTTAGAGAGAGAGTATAAAAATTTTAGAGAGAGAAGTTAAAAGGAAGATAAAAAAAATCAATATATTAAATAATTTATTTAATTAGACCATAATAATGATAAACTCAAAATTTGAAATATAGATTGACCTATATTTGACCCATAATTACATAATTTTAACTCATATAACTCATATTAAAAATAGATAATGTGATTTAAACTCTTTCATTTGTGTTTATATAATAACGTGTAGCCTAATTAGGGGTAAGACTTAGCAAATTCCCTTTTCTGCTTGTTATAGTTATTAAAAGTTGCAACTACAACATTAGATTGTGGATGTTGATGGCTCTTGTTGAAAATTAATTTTTTAGGCATGCTACTAGGCAATTGCATAGTTACCATTGATTTCCTCCCCTTTTTATTTCCTTTTTTTCTCCGGAAGAGAAAAATGTTGAGGGGAAAACCGAGGAGAAAAATTAAAAGTAATAAAGTACAAAAACGATAATATATTAAAACAATAAAATGATCAAATTGGGAAGATGAATGTTAACCACAAGTTAGTGAACGCCATAATTATAATAAAATTAATTTATATATCTATTCAGTTTTTGAACAAGAGCTAGAATGCCAAAGTACTAGCCGCCAGCAACATACGCATTTGAGAAACATACTAATTCATTTTGTTATTATTTCGTAATATTAATATTCTCTTTATTGCACAAGGATTGCACCAATTAAGTTGTTTAAATATGTAATCTATGCATTGCTTGTGCGTACACCATATAAGATACATATTTGAAATTCAATTTGACCCAAAAATTTAAATTTTGGTCTTGGGTATATTATTAAATTTTCATTTTTTCATTATTTATCCGATGTGTATAACTTCAACTTGTGATATCCTAACAATTTTCCCCCTCACAAGTGAGTTCATCATATCAAGAGCTCTCCCTCACTTGAACACTGTGAGTGGCTTTGATACCTAGTTATTGTTAGAAATACTATGATCTAATATGAAAGCACAAGATCAAGAACTCAAAACAAACTAAATGAATGACTTGGTATTATTCAAGCTAAGTTTTGGCTTAAATAGCCAAACAACAAGACCTAACAGAAAATGGGAAAACAACCCACAATAGCACGTTCTAAGCTACGTGGTAAATGCAACAAGAAATTTGTCAAAAGATAACAAACAACAACTCCAGTAACTAAAGTTTTATTCTAACAGAAAGACTAACAGAAATCCTAAACACAAGCAACCAATTCCACAATCCCTCCCTTAAGCTAACTGATGTAATGCAATTAGTTTATATCAGAGACTTCACATACTCCCAGCTGCTCTCGAAGCTTCTTAAATGCATCCAGCTTCAATGGCTTGGTCAGCAAATCAGCCACTTGATCTTGAGTTCCACGGTGAACTAATTCAACAACACTGTCCTTAATAAGATCTCACAAGAAATGGAAACGCGCATCAATGTGCTTGCTTCGACCATACATGACTGGATTTTTAGAGAGCTTGATAGTTGAGCTACTATCACACATCACAGTGGTGCAAGCTTATTGTAAATGACCCAATTTCTTCAAAATTCCTCTCATCCAAACTGCCGACATGCACATGTTGCAGCTGCCACAAACTCTGCTTCTGTAGTTGAGAGAGTAACTATGGGTTGCTTTCTTGAAGACCATGAAATTGCACCTGAACTCATCAAGAACACATAACTAGATGTGCTCTTCCGATCATCCACATCACCAGCATAGTCACTGTCTGTGAATGCTAACAGTTCTTCTTCTCTTCCCGTCTTGTATAAAATCACATAGTTGACAGTACCTTTCAAATACCTCAGTGCTCTATTGGTAATATGTAGATGTAGCTCTGTAGGTTTTGACATGTACCTGCTAATTATACTAACAACAAACATCATATCTAGTCGAGTGGTAGTGAGGTACATAAGACTTCCCAAAATCTGCTTGCAATACGTCTCATCTACTTTGGTCCCATCTTCATCTTTGCACATCTTAAACACTGGCACAATCGGACTCCTCACTGAATTGCTCCCCAACATACCAAAATGTTTTAAAACCTCCATGACATATTTTCTTTGATAAATTTAGATGCCATCAGATTTTTAAAACACTTCAATACCCAAGAAAAATCTCATTCTCCCCAAATTAGTCATATCAAATTCACTCATCATTGAATTTTTAAATTCAGACATCATAAGCTCATCATTACTAGTAAAGATAAGATCATCCACATAATCACTAAAAATGAGAATTTTACCTTCTTTGCTCCACTTGGTAAACAATGTCTACTCAATATGGCACTTTTGGAATCCTTCACTAATGAAATAAGCTTCAATTCGACTAAACCTAGCTCGTGGAGCTTGTTTTAGTCCATATAAAGCCTTTTGCAACTTGTAAACTTTGTGCTCACTGCCCTTCTTTTCATATCCTCTTGGTTGATCAACATATACATCTTCATTCAATTCATTACGAAGAAAAGCAGATTTTACATTTAGCTGATAAATCCTCCAACTTCTCCGTGTTGCAAGAGCTATAATCATTCTAACTGTATCCATTCTCGCCACTGGTACAAATGATAAGTAGTTTTTATACCTACTTATCCGGTATCTATGACTTGAATTAGTTACTTAAACCTATGTTTCGTAGTTACTTTTCATGCATTTTGTGTTCATTTTGTAGATTTTATGCTTGGGAACTGTGTGAGCAACTATTGGTATAGAAAAGCAAGGAAAAGAAATCTAGATATTGTTTGGAGTACAATATGCAAGCAAATGCAAGAATGAGAGAATATAGGGCTTTCAATGCCAAATTGGATTCTTGGTTTGGAACTTGAATTTTATTGTAGATCTACTTCTTAGCTTTTCAGAACATCTTGAATCATCCCAATCGGAGTTCGGATGCTAGAGTTATGACGTTTGTACCAACAGACGTTGAACCTCAAAGTTTGGAGTTGCCATTTACATAGAAGTCATTTGAAACCCAATTTCTACCTTTATCCAGCCATTATTTCTCAATTTTCAAAGAATGAAAGTTGTAGAACTCGTCTAGATCTTCGATTTGATAGGTGGCAACCCCGTAACTCCTCCCTGATAAAACGTTATGGTTGTTTTACTATAGGACATTACAATAGAAAATCTAGGGAGCGGTCACACCCATTTCTAGTTCATTTTGAGTGCGGCCTCGCCGTTCCCTGGTCCAAGAAAATGCTATCTACTACTTGAGCGCGACTGTGCCCAACTCCAGGCTATTTTCAGCACGGCTGCGCCACTTCGGGAGTTGACCAGAGTTGGCTTTTTTATTAAATAGTGCAATTGGAGCGTAACTGGGCAATGAGCCATACTAGGACTTATAAATAAAGACATATCAGTATGTAAATTGTATTCCACCCTTGGGGATCATTTAGATTATATATGCTATTTTCTTTTCTTTAATTTCCTTATTAGATTAGATTAGATTAGATCCCTAGATTAGCTAAGATTTGGGGATTGAAGTAATTGAAGATCCTTGAAAGTTCAGAAGTGAAACAAGAGAAGAAACTTAGATTTGCTATTCTTAATCCCTAATTATCTTTACTTCTATTTGTATCTTTTAATGTATAATCAAATGTGGATCATGGATTCTAGTTCAATCATGAATTAAACTCTATTTTGAGATTACTTAGATCTTGTTGTGTAGTTTACTTTAATATACTTCTTTGTTAGTCTTATTAATTGTTATTGGATTGTCTATTGTGATTTGTGTTGAATTGCTTAATTACATAGCTAACAATTACCGTGATAATCCATATGAAATTGAGAGACAGATTATGGGTTTAGATCTAATCATAGTAGTATGTGTTTGTGACTTCTACATGGCAATGAAATTCATGATTCGTGTCTAGGATAGAGATATACCTATACACTGCATACAGTCTACTGAGAACTTGAGCTTCAACCCTTTTTAATTATAATTCACATAGAGATATAGTGTGTTAGTTAATTAGGGTGTTCACATTCATTCTATCATCTGTGGATTTAGTGGGATATGGGTATGGTACATTGAGAGATAACTATATTTTACTTTTGTGTTATCGACTAACAATATGTTATAATTAATTTGGCTTAACAGGATGTGTGTCGATATAAATGAATCAGTAGGTGAAATTATAATCTTAAGTCTTCATTATCTAGTCCCATTCTAGGGATTATTAGTATTAGCTTAATTGCATACTTTTCAATATAAAATACTAAATCAATCGTTTAATTAAGATTAAGTTGGTTACGGGTTAGTGTTTGGTTATTTTTATTAGATAATTCTTTGTGGGAATGATACTCTACTTACTATGTAGTACTTGTTGACCGTGTATACTTGCACACATATATTGATCGTGAAAACGACCGACAAGTTTTTGGCGCCGTTGTCGGGGAATTAGTTTATTAATTTTTACCATCAATAATTTCAATCAAATTAGTCTTAATTTAAACATTTTTTGTTTATTTTAATTCTCCTCCTATATTTCTCTTTTTTCAGGTACCATGACTGAATTTAATTATCAATGGCCATATTCGAGTATAACTCAATCAAGGGAAACAAAGATTGATGGACTCAATCCACTTTCTACATTGTCAGGACAACTTGAAACACTTTTGAAGAGGTTGGATGTTCTTGCAGCTTAGCGTATTCGAAGGATAGTAGTTACCTGTGATTATTGTGCTGACAATCATCCGAGTCATCAATGCACCGTCAGTTTTGGACCAGTACAGTGTGGTGGTGGCTACCTCAACCGGTATGCATTTCCTAATAACTATCAAGGTTAGGGGTATCACCCAGATTCTTCATGGAGCTGTAATCAACAAGATCAATTCTATGCTCCATATCCAACATATGCACCAGAATTCTCATTTCCACCTCCAATGCCACAGGAAGAAAATTGTAATTTGAAGGAATTTATGTCTAAGATCATAGCAGACAAAAAAGAGATGATAATGAGTCAAGAAATATTTAGCCAAAATTTTAAGGAACAAATCATCAATGCCTCAACCAATGGTCCTCAATACATGGATTCTGAAATTAAAACAAATAATTTAATATTGACGGAGCTGTTATCCAAGTTCATAACGTCAAATAAGGAGAGGATGATTAATCAAGAGATGTCAATTCGAAATCTTAATTACCAAGTAGATCAAATGTTCAAAGCCTTGAACAATTATCCTCAAAACAATTGGTGCTATGACATGGATTCTGAGACTGATGGTGAGCCCGAGCCAAATCTACAACTGGATGATCTGCAAAATATCGAAAAAGGGGAGACAAGTGGGGATAAGGTTAATGAGGCCATCAAAGATCTATCTTTATGTGCTAGCAAGGATGAGCCTTTGTATTAGTGCCCTAAGTGCCTTCTCCACCAAAGATCAAAAATCCAGTCAGTTTTGCAAAACCATGCTTGCTTGGTAGTCACGTCGTCGGCAAAGCTCTTTATGACATGAGCGCTAGCACAACTTCGAAGCCATGGTGGGTCGAGGAAGAGAAGATAGAAGAAGAACCCGTTGTGCTTGACAATCCTCAATGCCCCAATCTGATCATAGACACAACAGGGAAAACACCTAGCTATTTAACATTCGAAAATGGGAAATTATCTATAAAAAGCAAGCTATGTGACGTGGATTTCATGGTTATCACTCATGGGAACCTACCAAAAGCTACATTGCTCCTAATGGATGAAGGGTTCTCAATTATAGAAGGGGAATTAGATAAAATTGACACGAAAAAGTCCGGCTAAGGGAATCTAAACTAAGTGCTCGATGGGAGGCACTCCATCCAATCTTTTTTTCCCTCTTCGTTTAATTCTCATTACATTTCCAATCATTTCTCCCTCTATGTTTAATTCTTCATACTTTTAATATTAAGTAGAACTTTTGTGGTCTTAATAGTTCATTTTTGGTTTCCTCTTGGTATAATTCAATTGCTACATGAGTGTATGGTAAGAACAACTAAAAAGGCTAAAGCTTCCAGGGTACAGGGCAGCGCAGCCGCGCCCAACTACAAGCCAAACACAACAAGGTTGTGGTGCCCCCAAATCCGAGTATCTTCCAACTCGACATATGGTGCTACACGGTGCTACAGTTCACACATACATTCAATTAAAATGCCTCAAAAGAACGAATATGTCTTACATATATTCCAAACAATATTACCATTCCCCAGGTTCTTTATAACCGTTACATTTGTTCTTGTCATAATATCAAATAATAACAACATTCACCTATACTATTACAAAGATAATCTATAGGTTCGCCCTAGCCTTCCCTTTATCTTTACCGGATCCTTCAGTCCGTTCGGTCTTAGCTGCATTCATATGGTTCAAGTAAGAGTGAGCATAACTAGCTCAGCAAGTATGACAATTTCAATAAATAACATGTTTGACACATAGGAATCGTATATCTTTAATAACTGAACAATTGTTATGAAGTACTATCGATAATTCAAAATAACACATATCTTTTCTTAAAACGTTTTACAATGAATGATATTCAGTAAAACATCAATTCTGGTCCAAGACCTTGAACATTTTATACTTTCTTTGAAATGGACAACTCGACACTAAGTCCGTAAGTCCGGCATTACTTACAAGCACGTCTAGGTGATCAATCTATAGTACTCTATGTTGTACAACACTACTTTCTTTAAACGTATGTACGTTTAAGGTTTGGCAACCTCACGTGCCTGTCGTTTGACGACAAAACATTTGTTTAGTATACTCAGTCTTCATTTGAAAATCACACCAAAATAGTTTGGTAAAATATTGACACCAGTCCAATAGATTATAAGAAATCCAAAACATGTTAAGTCTAGCCGAAAGAATTGGCTTCGACTTCATCATACATCAATTCATGCGTAAGAATACATGAATCAGAAAGCTCGTCTAGATTAAACATAGACAAGGGTTAAAACACTTGCCTTTAGCGTCTGCTACGGTTACTATACTTCCCTTTGAGTCTTTAAAGTCTCTACAATACATGATCATATAACGTAACACATTAGGTCATGAACAAACATACATGGTTCCTAATGTATCTTACCCTTCTTCTCAATCTAATCATGTCTTAGATTGTTATTATGGGTTCCAGCTTGTTGCATTACCTTTTTCTTATGCTCACGTTCGAGTAAGTTATCTTCAACCTTTAGTGCATTACTTAAGGTTTAACAATGTCTCCATCAATGTTACTTTAGGTTTTAGTTCATTACTAAACAATCAACTAATTTCTTTCCATCTTTGTAAGTTTTCATTACTATGCTTGGTCTAGTGCTGGCGCTGCGGCGCCAGCTTCCCTTCTCTATGTCGCGCTGCGGCGCCACTCTTCAATGGCTGAGGTCCGGACTCGGCGCTGCGGAGCGAATCCTAGTTCATTTGGCCGCGCTGGGGCGCGAAACTCCAGTTGGTTCTGGGCATGGCTTGGCGCTGCAATGCCACCTTTTAGCCTTGGGCTGGCGCCGTGGCGCCAGCTCTGTGCACCAGATAGTCTTGATAGATTTTCTACTTTGTGAACTTCTCGGACTCCAAATTTGATCATTTTAAGTCCGAATTGGCTCGTTCAAAAGCCATTAGCTCACAAATCACATAATTTAAGTGTTAATGCAAGAATTTTTCATTTTTGAATATGTTAACTTGAGTTCATTTTTAACAAAAACGATAAACGTTCGTAAACGTTTAACGCTCGTTTCTCCGTTCTAAGTCAGAATTTGGTCATTTTCGAGTCCGTAACTCTATAATGCCAATTAAGACTTATCCCCATCTAAAACCAATGTTTATGAGTTCAATGTCAAGATTTGACTTCCATTCCAAGAATTTCACGATTTCGACGATTAACTTCTAATCACGTGAATTTCGCCATAACTTCGTTACTTAAGATTTGTTCATCGGTTCAAATTGATTCATTCCATCATACTAACATCTTAACCAACATACATCATATACATGATAAGTTCTTACTTGTTCTTCATGAGTTCATAACTTAATTAAGTTCAAATTACTTGTTAATGGCTTATTAAGATTTAAGTCCTTTGATTAGCCATTCTTATCACTTCTTAGCATACATGTATACCAATCAACACTTCTCTTATCAACCTACAATTGAAGAGATGAAATATTAATAGTATAGGTTCCTTACCTTTCAAGTGCACTTGATTCTTTCTTGTTATTACTTCTTGCTTCTTGAACTAACAAAGTCTAACTTATCTAGCTTTTCTAGCTTTTTCTCTCTAACCAGTAAGCACTTATGTTGTTTGATGAAATTTAGTAATTAACAAATGATTTAGCAAGTCTCTTATTTATAGGAAAACCAAAGTTAGGGTAGTTTAGTCATTAAACCATCCCACCTCCTTAATTCCACCTCCTTTATCACCTCCTTACTATTCTTTACTTAGCCCCCAAGTTTACCTGGTCATCACCTAGCTTATCCTTTGCTTGGCTACCAAGATCACTCATGTGATCATGGAGCCCACATGGGTTGCCCCATGGGTCATCCTTATTGTGAAACCCCAGATTTTATGAATAAAGATTTAATTTTTTTGAAATATTTTTTTAAATATTATAGTGTGAATTTGAGATAATGTTATAGTTTTGGGTAGTATTTATAAATTTTACAAAGTATGCAAGTTGTTGTATTATATTCGATTGGTCGGGGAATATTATTTTTGTCAGAGAATATTCGTATGATGACACAATTATTGGTGGACCCCACAACAGAATTATTATCGGATTGAGAAAACAACAAAAAGATTTTATGAAAATAACGGCGGAAGTTTTACCGTTAATACTGTTGAACTACTCGATAGTAAAAGTACAGTAATACGTGTGGTTGCATAGTAGCATACGATATTGATTATTGAGGCTTACGTGATAAGTCACTCAATTTTGTTTTATTGGTATTATTAATGTAATAAAACAGAAAAGCTTTTTATATAAAACAGAATACTTTTATAAAGTTATTCGTTTTATTAGGCTAATAGTAAAATCTTTTTATATAAAACAAAATACTTTTATAAAGTTATCGGTTTTATTAGACAATAATTAGAATATATTATATTTTATTATGCATAGTATTTGCATAATGCCTGCATAGTATTTGCATAGTAAAATCTTTTATAAAGTTATTCGTTTTATTAGATTATAAATAGAATATATTATATTTTATTTAAAAGATTTTGCTTTAAATATGGACCGTCAGATTAAAGTAAATCAATCTAGACCGTTTATGAGTTAGTTACTATGCAGTCTATTTTTCTATAAATAGAAGCTCATTCTTTCATTATTTCTAACGAATTCACTGAAACTCTAGAGAGAGAAAATTATAGAGAGAGAAAAAAAGTGTTCTGCTACTTCACTACTCCTATATCCAGTACTCTTCCTTTCAAGGTAAGGGATATTATTTGTTGTACCTGTAAGGGGTATTATTTCTTTTATATTCATGAAGAGAACTTCTGTTATTCCATCCTTTATTATTCTGCTAGAATAACCAGTATACGCGGACTACCTTATACTTGGTGACATTCTTCTATTATTCCGTCTTTATTATTATTCTGTTGGAATATCCTATCTGTGCTTTACGCCGGACCTGGTTCTATTATTTATTATTCTGTCGGAATATCCTGTCTATGCTTTACGCCGGACCTGGTTCCATTATTTATTATTCTGTCGAAATATCATGTCTGTGCTTTATGCCGGACCTAGTTCCATTATTTATTATTCTGTTAGAATATCCTGTCTGTGTTTTACGCATGACCTGGTTCCATTATTTATTTTTTTGTTGGAATAACCTGTCTGTACGGTCTATCGCATGCATGGTAATTTTTTTTGTTATTCCATTCTTTATTATACTTAGTTGGTTAAAACTTTGACTTATATACTTCATGAAATTAGTGGAATATCCTTGATATTTGCGCTTCATCCAGTATCTTTTCATGGAAATATTCTTCTGAGCATTCTTGAATTTTACTCTACAAAGCAGTATCATGTTGACAATTTGGACGTTATCAGTTCCTAGATAAATTAATTCTTGAACTTGTTTTTATTGAATTCTTATATCATTGTCATCATCCTCATGTTTATATTTTGTCGAAAGTCATCTATGGCCTGTAGTGTATAGATGGACTTAGTATGATTATGACCAGGGATTATTCGGTGTAATCATGACCGTAATGTTACAAATGATGTGGAAAAAGTCTTCATTGGCCCGTAGTGCATTGATGGACAGTTTTTGGTATGATTATGGCTATGGATTCTCTTTGGCCTTAGTGCAAAGATGAATTATTTTATGGCATGATCAGGACCGTTGATGAAAACATGAGTATCTTTAGCCGTAGTGCATGGATAATTCGTGGTCATGATACTAAAGAATATCCTTGGCCGTAGTGCAGGGGTGATTCGATGATGTGGATTATTTATTAAGCTGAGTCCCAGAGATAAAAGTCATGAAAAACTTTTTAAATCATAAAAGATAGTAGATTTTATTCTCTACTTGACTCTTTTAGTGGATTGCTGGTTCCGCTGTAGTTAAACTTGATGTCTATTATATTTTATCAGTTTAACATTGTTGAAGACTAATGATAATTTATTCTGCATTATCTTAGTCATAATATTTCTTACTGGGCTAGTTGAGCTCACCCATTCTTTCACTGTTCTCTTCAGGAAATGAGAATATAGTTGGGACGAGTCGGGAAACGGAGTGATGGACCAGATGATAGCATTAGTAGTCCTCACTATTCTATGTAATAATGTGATAATAATTGTAATGAGGACTCCTTTTGAGTATGGATACTCTCTAGAAGATAATATTTGAATTCAAACTCACAGTTTATGTTTTGTCGTATTGTACACGACAGTTGTATTATTAAGTTGTATTTGAATTCTGTACCATGTATCTGGCGACTCAAGATGGGTGATGTATACCTAATTTTGGGGGCGTCACACTTACCCATTGGATTCTTAGTCTGGGTTTTAGGTTTAATTAACACAACTTATAATTTGGGTTTGCATTTAACAAACACTTGGACTTTTCCATTAATTAGCATTGAACTTTATCATAATTCCAATTGGACTTTACAACATCCTACACAATCCTACAAGTCCATTACATATGGCTTAAAGCCTTAGAACGTATTATATACGTATTAATCTCGTATTCCAACTCGTATACTTATTCATCATATACGACATACCCTCTTTCATACATACTTGTACAATACCTCGTATCATACACGTATTCATTACCTTGTACAATACTCACGTATCATACGATATCATCGTTTAACTTCTTAACGCTTTACTTTTCCTAATGTTCTCAAATTAAGTCTGTAGGTGAAAAACTGCGTTTGCCATACGTGAATTATTATTACATAATCCATCTTTCCTTGATATTCTATCGTTACGTATTTCTCGGAAGTTCAAAAATAATTCCCTCGCAGAAATCACTGAATAATGTTTTTCGAGAAATTTCTCAGAAAACTTTTATTTTCATCTTGGAAATTCAAACACTTTAATTCCTTTACGTAGCCAAAATACTACAACATTCTGATAGGTTTAGGTTATAGAACAACCTTCATCTTATCAACAAATAATAATAATATATAATATAATTTTATTCATTATTTAATTAAATAAAATTATTTTACCATAAATCCGAATTTCTCGGTCGTTACAACGGTTGCGCCCACTCTCAGTCACATAAAATAAACACTGCTCAGTTTCTGAGTCTTTAATTCAAGCATTCAGAAATTTAGGTGTCCATGTTAAGTTCCCAACTTTAGAATGATCTCAGACTTATCCATCGCCTGACACATCAGTGGATCATGAGGAGGCGGGTGGCGACGACAATGCTATCTAAGGGAGTATTTCTTTTAATTTTTATTACAATGAGAACATTGTTCATCTTAAGTTTGGGGTGATTGTTCTTTCTTTCTTCTTCTAGGGTGCATATTAGTATAGTCATGTTTACTGCATATAGTTTAGTTTTTACTCATTGTCGACGTCGTGATTTTTAGATGTCCTTTTCCGTTACTTGTTCTTTGGTGTTCTCATTTTAGGTGAGATTTGTTTGAAAAAACAAGTGAAAAAGGTCCGACATGTATAATGTCGACGATGGACTGTTAAGAGTCGCCAGTTAGTTTTTTTAAATGGTTGTACTAACACAACCGAGAAAAGGTTTGCACATTGACCCAGTGATGTGACACTGCTATACGGGTCGGTGAAACCGAAATTTGTTTAGGGTCCGGGGACTTGGTTATGCGGGGGGAAGGTGTTAGGCACCCCCCGACATCCGTGTTACCACGGTGATCGCCTCTTTTCAAGAAACTATTATCTGAATGTGTGTGTGTGTGTGAGTCAATGTGCTGTTATTTGAAAGTGGTACGAGACCTCGTTCGCACCTATATACGCAGGGTTTGAATTTATGTAAAAATTCAATTTTAGCAAGATATGGCAGTGATGTTTTATAAAAGAGGTTTTTTCAAACCCTGTCGCTCAATAGTAATTGAGGCCTTTTGTACTCCCATTTTATTAAATACGCGGCTGGGTTGATTTTATTTGACGGCTGCGAAGCATCCGTACGAAAATAATGTACAAAATAATGCCGACTTCCTCGTGGGTATGGAAACTATTTGAGGAAATTCAGACACCGTAAAATAATTTACAAGCTGCTTACAGCTGAAAATGTCCATCACGGGAACCGAATCTAGATCCAATGGGATGAATCTTGATCACATGATTCCTAGGCTCACATGATACCGCAATTTGTATGAAAGCAGTAAGCAGGTATATATATAAAAGCTGTAAATATATATATATACAGACATGATCACCAACCACGAAGTAGCTCCATGGGGGATCAGAAATGTAAATAAAGCTGTTAAAAGATATCAACCGCAACGGAGGAAACTCCAGGCAGGACGAAATGTACAGAAAGCTGTAAAAACGGTCAACCACCACGAAGTAAACTCCAGGTGGGACGAAATATAATATATATATATATATATATATATATATATATATATATATATATATATATATATATATATATAAAAGCATGTAAACGCACCAGATATAAAATCCAGGCTCACCGAACAGAGTTCGATAGCAGTTCATATATATAAGTATATATATAGAAAAGCGAGTAAACGCACCGGATGTAAAATCCGGGCTCATCGAACGGAGTTCGACCACAGTATATATATATATATATATATATATATATATATATATTTATATATATATAAGAAAGCAATTAAACGCACCAACCGAAGTTTAGGCTTATCGAACAAAGTCCGACACACAGTTCATATATATAAAAATATATATTAAAGCAATAAACGCACCAAACCGAAGTTTAGGCTCAATCGAACAAAGTCCGATACACAGTTCATATATATATATATATATATATATATATATATATATATATATATATATATATATATATATATATATATATAGAAAAGCAAATAAACGCTCCAGACCGAAGTCTAGGCTCAACCGAGGCATAACTCGGTAATGTTTGTAACGACCCCAAAATAGGTCAATTCCATCCAACCTATTCTGAGTCGCCAAATACATGGTACAGAAAACAACTATAACTTTATTACAACAATTGTCATGCAAAATACAACAACACATATGTTGTGAGTTTGGATACAAATATATACCAAATGTGACTCATGTTCCAACCGTGGACATCACCTCACAATGACACCTTACATAAAGGTATAGTCAAAAACTGTTTTAGAAACTAGAATATTTGGGATGTGCTCAAGGAAACCTTCGTACATGGGAGGCCATGCTTCTAGATTATGATAGATATCATATGACCACAGAATTATCCTTGATTGACCCAATATACCCCAAAGAAAAATGAGAAGATTACTATCATATTCTTCCCAATGGTGAGTCTTCTCTTGACTTATCATTATCTCCACTGTCTCTAATTGAGAATTATACGTCAAACAAACACCAAGATTATATAAGTAGTGCTAGTAAATATACTCAACAAGTGGATGAGCACAACCCTGTCTTATGATGACACGAGGTTGTATGTCATTAGACATCTTGTATGATAGTGACGAAACGCCCTTCCAACGTTGGGTTCGCCTCACCCTATTTTCTTCACCAAATATAACTACTAAATGAACTTTTCTATACTGCTTCGGGAGAACATCCACAGCTAGAGACCACCGTTCTATTTTCCCGTTACCCTCGCTCGACCCAGCTACACTCTTATTACCTGAAAGAAATTGTGAAGCAAAAGGGTGAGCACAACTAGCTTAGTAAAGAATATCATGACTAAAGATAATTAAATTATCAATAGCCTTCATAAATAATAAATCAGAGATTTAGAACATATGGTAAATGATAAAAATTTCAACCATAGTTGCAGCGGAATGAGCAATCCATTAGAAGAGTCAAATAGACTATAAAGTCTATTATCTTCTCCATGTTAAAAATCCACCAACAATGTTTTATCCCTGTAACATCAATCAACAATTCTGGTCCACAATCATATGAATAACTCATAATCATAACTGTGATTCTAAATTTTTCTTCGCACCCAGGGCGAAGAATATTTTCATCACCTGTCTTTACCTGAAACATCAAAGATCATGGTTATACCAAATCACATTTCCTGTTCATAATCATACTAATAACTTCATCTTTGCACTACGGCCAAACATATTCATTTGTATCACCAGTTGGTCATGTTCATCTCAACATCTGTTCATCTTTGTACTACTGGTCAAAGATATTCAACAACATGTCATCTTTGCACTACGGGCCAAAGATATTCATCAACAATTCATCTTTGCACTACATGCCAAAGATATTCATCAATAATTCATCTTTGCACTACAGGCCAAAGATATTCCTCGACAGTTCATATTTGCACTACGGCCAAATATATTCATCAACAATTCATATTTGCACTACAGGCCAAATATATTAATATCTCAAAGAAATATATAATCATTTCAGAACAATAATTATAACCATGTTGATCAATTCACCTTTGCACTTAAGCTAAAGATATTCACTTATAAATTCAATGGTCATGATCATACCAGTCAACAATTCAACTTTGCACTACTGGCCAAAGAGAACCCATAGTCATGATCATACCAGAAATCTACCCATCTTTACACTCAAGTCAAAGAGAAATATCATCATTAGGGTTATAAAATAAAATCAATATAATCAACATATAGATTTAATCTCAAGAGTAATATTCATAAACCAACTATAATTTGGTCAAAAAAAGAAACCAATTTTGTCGTGAATAGTAACTCATGAATAGTAACTCGTGAATAGTAACTCGTGAATAGTAACTCATGAATAGTAAACTCGACACAAAAAGGTAGAAATTCCACAATAAAATACATACCAATATTTCGGTATAATGATATTGAAAGAATAATATTTCTTAAGCTTATAAACAATTTATTTTAATTATTTATACTTTACTAAATAATGCATTTAATCATCCTAAAATGTCAAACTCATAAGATTTCATCACCAATAACCAAAAACCCTCATCAAAAATCTGCATATACCTCATATAGGATTCTCAAGCCATAAAATCCTATTTTCTAATTTTCTTACTTCACAAAACATATTTAATTAATTTACTTATAACTAGACCATTTTCATAAAAAATACTAAATTAGTTCCAAAAATATTTCTTTTCTGGAATTTAGCATAATATAGTCCCATAGTGAACATATATTTTTCTCAGAATTTTTAAAAGTCATTTACTATTTTTCATATGGCCAAAACAACCGAATATTTAGACATTAATCAAAAATTGTACTTTTATCTAAAAATTCTGAAATTCACAGAGTATACTCCTATCATATATATGTACTCCCAATAAAAATTACATCAATTTTGGAGTTAACCACAAGAAGTTATAAGAGGTTACTTATAAAATAGTCTTTTCTTATAAAATTCAAAACTCTTAATCTATACATCCAAAAATCACCATTTTTGGACACAATCAATAAAACTCATAAAAATATCATTTCAAATTTTTCCAGAATTTTCTAAAGTTCAGAAAAATTATGAAACTGAAAATCATAACACCCTTAAAATCCCTTACTATCCCTTACCTCAAAAGTGCAGTATTTCTGACTGGAATGCAAAGCCGAAGGAAACTTGCACTGAATAGCAACTCTCAAAGTATCTAAATACTCACAAAATATGCTTCATAATATAGAGAGAGAAAGAGAGAAAACTTGTTTCTGGTGTGATTTTCAATTCTAACTTAGCCCTCTATTTATAGGAAAATTTTAGTAGGCTTGACCTGCAACCTGATGGCTTTACCTGCTACTATTCCCACTCACCACATTTGAATAAAAATCTCAGCACATTTCTTCACCAACCAAGAGTGGGGCCCACCAATTCTAGAATTTTCCACCAAAATGATAAATTCCAAAACTTCAACAATTTTTGAACCAGTCATCTCGTAAAATTCATAATAAATCATATGTTCATTTTTAATGGTTCAAAACTTGAGAACATATACTCAACTTATATATGTATAACATATCCAAAAATCACAACGATCCAACGGTCGGATTAAAAATTATAACCCTCGCAAAATATCTTAAAAACCCTAATTTGATTTTCAATACCTCCGTTCCGACAAAAATACAGATAAAACACCTCAACATTAACTCCTTCATTTTTAACCACAAAAATATATCCCTTATTTATATCCACATAAAATAAATATTTCCTTATCATATGAATCAACAATTAATTATTCACAAATAATATTACAAAGTCACAATTATGACAACCAGGCCGTTCCCAGGAAAGAGGGGGCTTTCCAATAAGGATTTCTCCTTACTGGCGCGCAATTAGATGACCAAACCTCTCTTTAGACAGAACTTTCTAGACATTGTCAATAATGTTATCTAATAATATTACTCAAATAATATGAATTATTGATCTGATAATGGAAAATACTGTGCAGCAACAATTATTGAAACAAAAATAATATAAAATATCAACGCAGCAATTATTGAATCAATAAAAAAAAATATTGAACAGTAACTACTGTAACAATTATTGAGTAGTGCCTTCTTACGTAAGAATTAATAATTGAAAAAAATACTGTGCAATACCATGTGCTACTGTGCAACTACGCGTATTACTGTATTTTAACCACCAGGTATTCTAACAGTGTTAACGGTAACAACTACGCCGTTATTTATAAAAACTCAATTTTGTCATTTTCTTCATCCAATTGCTTTCCATTATGAGGCTCACACAAGGCTGCGCCGTCGTACGAATATTCCCCGACAGAAAGAATATTCCACGACCAAACGAATATTCTCCAACAACAATGAATATTTTATAACCACTTGCGTATTTTGAAAAAAATTTAATATATCACCCTTAACTTTAACTTTTATCAATTTAACCATTTACTGAATAGAAAAATTGAATACTTTTATTTCATAAAATTTGGGGTCTTACAATGTTAGTCAATATATATATATATATATATATATATATATATATATATATATATATATATATATATATATAGACTGAAATGAAACCACGAACCGACGTTCGGGCAAAAGCAAGCAACACGACTCTCAACGTGTAGAAGGGTGTGTGCAAAAATGAAGAGAAAGACTCTAAAGTGTGTGAGAAGGCTTACAGTGGGCTGTCAAAGAAGACTTCTATATCTTTAGAGTGAGTAAACACAGACTTTTATAGGTACAAAAGAGGACTGTATATGAGCTCACAGGTGTTTAAAGTGGGAAAATACACTGTATGGCAAGTGTAGAGCGAATGCTGTAGGGTTTCCCCGTCTTTTTTCTCTTAAAAACCAGCACCCCAAGCCCTCTATTTATAGACCAAAGCTGCCGCAAGTGTACCTGTGGCTCAGCCGCAGGTGTACCAGAGGCGGGTCAGGTCGGGTCGGGTCGGGTCAGGTCGTCTCGAAGTACGTGCACGCGGGCACTGTAATGTCCACTTAGTTTTTTTGAAGTGCAATTCGGGCATCCGTTTGAGGTATACATGACCTATTTCGGACCGCCGTTGTTGAGAGTTTGTACGATGGCATGGGATTAGAGTTTGTACGAAGTCTTTGAAGATGGGACGGTGCCCTCCGGTCTTCAAGCTTCAACTTTCATCCGTTATCCCGCAAAATAGCAACTCAGGATTGGTTAGCCTTGTGGGCCGTTGTTGCGTAGATGTGTTGAGATGACTTGGCGTGGCATCGTGTTGGTCAGATGACGATGTTGCCCCTTACCGGTGTTATTGCCGGGTTGGGTCGATACAGCAGACGTTGCTCAGCTTCGTTGGGATTGGACTGCTGTAATTGGTTGAAAGTCCTCATTGTCATCTTTGAGGTGTGTCTTTCTTTCCAATGTCATCGCGGGGCTGATACAGTGTATCTCGTTGTGAGCGCCGAGATTGAAGCTGGTTGCACTTGTAACAAGCATTTTCGGGGTTAATGCCGAAATTACTTTCCTTGGGGCTATCACCGAGGTTGGAGGCTATTCGCATGTTTGGGGCTGAGACTGGATACCTAGGGGTTATCTTCGAGACTAATCGGTCTTCTCAGGTGTGTGTTCCGGTATTGATCTGCATGCCTCGGGGTTCTCCAAGATTAGAGTGATTACTCCCAGATTGCAATCTGGGGTTGATGCTGAACCTCCGGTAGTATCCGGTATGGTTGTGGATTGTCTTTTAGGGTTCTCTCATAAAAGACGAATCTGCCTTCCTGCAATATTAGTGTCAGTAGTACAAAAAATTTCGAGTGTCTACAGATGCCCCTCTTTATCATACTCATGCATGGCGATGCATGGGTAGGATAAAGAATCCTAGACACTTGAAACATAATAAGACAAACATGGTACTATAGATAGCAACATGATGTAGATGTATGATGCATGTGTACGGGGTTGTAGCCCAACACGCTGAGAATAATTGCTGGCTCCCTGTTGCTTCAACCGGGGATTGGCAATGATGACCAGATTTGATGTATGATCTGAATCTGTCAGGATGTTGATGTTGGAGTTATCATTAAATTCTTGGATAAGGACTGGATCTTACAGAGGTACCTCTTATGTGTAAGAGATCTGTGGGGATAAAGCTTGATCTGTTTGAGGATGTGTATAACATATTCCATCATCCATCCTCCTTGATGACAATCTCCTTGATTGTATCGTCAGGACATGTCAGAGTTTTATTGGAGTTACCGCCAACAGCAAATGCTGTCAGGGATGCCTGACCTTCGTTGGCGTGTATTTCACCGATATGTGAATCAACGACTGAAAAATCCTGTGGGATATACTGTCAAGGTTGCTTGACTTCCGCTGTCGTGTAGATCAATGGAACATTGCGTTGTGACCCCCAGCCGGGGAATATGGGTAATCGGGTGGTAAGAATCCCGAATGGCTCCAGAGCTCTGATAGGTCTAACCCTCTATCGGCTGGAATGATGTCAAGGCTGCTTGACCTTCGTTGATGTGTGTGTCAACGGCTTGAATGTACGTGGTAATCCCCTGCCATGAATTCACGTTGCAAATCCCTCGGGAGATCTACTGGGGATGTATGCATTGATCGAACAACTGTGTATGCTCTGATGGGTTTACTTGCCATCGGCTGAGATAATGTCAAGGCTGCTTGACCTTCGTTGATTTGTGTGTCAACGGATGAACACGCGTTGTAACCCCCATCGGAGATCTACGTTGTAACCCTCGTCGGGGACTCATATTGTAACCCCCGTCGGGGACTCACGTTGTAACCCCCGTCAGGGACTCACGTTGTAACCCCCGTCGGGGAGTCAGGTTGAGAAGGATGATGATCCTGAGAAAGTGGTATTAGACCTGAGTACGGTATTGCCGAGCTTGACTGAGATCATTTGAGATCACTAGTATAGTGTACCCTGTGTGTGGGCGAATGCCAATGCGTAATGTACCGATTCAAAGTCTCATCAGAGAAGACCATGATTGTATGCAGTTTTGCTCAATCGCGTGGCGTTTTTATTCTCGATTTGACCTTTTTAATTCGTAAGACCTCCTTTGCAACTCGAACTGGATCGAGCCGGAGGGATGGGACCTACATGGGGGTGCCGCAGGTGTACCTGCTGTAGCCGCAGATAGGCCTGCGGCCAGGCGTGGATCATATATCCATCAGCCAGCAGCATTCACAAGTCACTTTCAACTTGTTTCGCTTAGAGAAAATCGCGAGCCATCTTCAGATCTGCTGAGTTCGGGCTGCTTTCTGCAAATTCTGTCACCGTACAAGTGTTCCACACTATCCTGGTAACGTATGCCTGTATTTTCTCTAGTTTCTGTCCGTTAGATTGTGAGTTATCGCACGAAATGCATCTAAACACATAGTAGTGGTTATGTATGCACAAATGACTTGATAAAAAATATTCAACATAGTAAATGTTAGTATTAAACCATGCTGAACATAATGATGTGAAAAAATTTGACTTTTGAGACAGTCAAATTGGCACCTTTTTCTACTATTTTTTATCCTATTTGAGGTCCAATGAGCAAAAGGTAGAAAGGCAAAGTACTCCTAGTATTGAGGTTGGCCTTATGCATGATGCTTTTGATTTTTAATGCATATATTGTGTATATGACTTTGGGGCAGGTGTGCTACTGAATGGTCACCTAAACATGCCTGAGTGCATGTGGATAGTCCTATTTTCAAAGGGGACTATGGCAAAATTTTCAAAATGTAGGCATTGGGTAGTCATGCATTTTAACTCTATTGTTTGTTAAAGTAAATGCATGCATGCTTATAATCATAAATGCATTAGAGAAAGCTCCAGGTAAGGAAATACCACACCCTTTCTGAGTTGATTTGGAGACTTGTTGTCCAGATATTATGGATCCGGATCAGCCGAGCAGTTCCTATAGGACCACTTCTGGTGTACGGCGGAGGGCTTCTGAAGTACCTCGTCCCCGTTCTGTCAGACAGCCTCGACGGTTGGTGGAGGCCGTGATACGTCCTGTCCAGGTAGGTGTTCCAGATGTTGAGGATGAGGAGGCGGATATTCTGATAGAGGATCCCGCTCCTGCTGCACCTGTCCCTCGTAGGGAGCTTCCGAGCATTCAGGTGGCGAACCCAGAGTTGCTGGGTGATTTGGGCAGACATCCATCGATGTACTTACATGCTAGCGAGGTATGGCGTTAGACTTTGCTTTTTCTTCTTTCCTATTGATGAGGATTAAAGGGTTCTGACATAGATTTGCATTTCATGCAGGTTCTAGGTTTTACACAGCCTCGAGGGAACTGGTTTAGCATCCACTCCATATACCAGGCACTTCATCCTGATTATAGAGCAATAGTGCATGAGTGGGGATTTGGGGCATTCTTCTCCATCCTTCCCCGTCGTTGTCCCTGGGGTTACCTCAGGGCATTGTCTGAGCGGTGGTTTCACCAGACTCAGTCGCTCCACCTGCTAGATTGTGAGGTGATGATGACGCCGATGGATTGGCGATTTATTACCGGCGTGGAGTTTGGAGGAGAGCCAGTGCCTTGCATGGCGAATATTACCCTTATTGCCGTCAGATCCTTGTTAGGAGTTTCGGCGGCGGCGCTCAAAGGTAGGACCGTCCGTTCATGTCCTTTGAGCATGGATGCTGTGAGCAGGCTATTGAGTGAGCCCATGCTTGATGATGTCAGGATCAGGGATCGCGTTCTGCGACGATTGTTCCTGATGATCATTTGAGGCTTCTTCATAGCAGATAACTCTTCCGCGGTATCTTTTGCTTTGGTCAACGCTACGCGTGACGTGGACTGTAATGGAGAGTACGATTGGGGTTCTTATACCTTTGCCTATTTCCTCCGGGGCATGCGTATGCGCTCACAGGGTTTGACCGAGGCTTGGCTAGGATTTTATCCGTTTCTGCTGGTGAGTATTTCTCTTATCTTTTCCCATTCATAGGTTAAGAGTGTTTACTGATAGCAGATGTCTTGCCATTGTGTTGGCAGTTTTGGGCCTATGAAAGGCTTCCCTGTTTGCATCTCGTGAGTGTGTTAGGTTTAGATACCTATCCACGAGGACGAAGATGGCATCATTTGATTCTGCCCGAGGTCCCTGTAGCGGAGGGATTCACTCATTGCCGTATGCAGCTGGAGTTGCTGACGGCCGACACCATCACCTGGCTTCCCTATTCTGGGGAACACTTGACAGTGGGTTTTGAGGATGGATACCCGACTGGGGTCGAGTATTTGATTTCCACCAGGAGAGTTCTACTGTTCACAGATGGCAGTTGGGAGCTCTATCTAGGAGAGCGTGCTATCAGGAGCACCACATGGGAGATTCGTATACCGATCTTACGTCCTGTCAGGCGTCACTGTCCTATATCGCAGTCACCCACCATTGATATCTCATTGTTGGGCGTTGACGAATTTGCATTATCAGAGGGTCCATGTATTTAGGAGACATTCCAGCGTTGGTGGCTTCCTCGTACTATTGGAGCCCAGTCTCGTGCCACACAGTTTATGGGGGACATGGTTCCTGGATCCTTGATGATGATGGATTGGATAGCTTGTGTCCGAGATCCGACTCATGTGACCCAGATTGATAGCTTGACCCGTCAGTTGGACCAGGTACATATATTTATTCGGCATTTGGGCAGAGATCCAGCAGAGGCGGAGTCATTTGTTCCTTCCATCTCAGGCGCTGGCCCGTCGGACGACCCATTTGGTTTTGCCGGCGCAGATCCTCTTCTTTATAGGTCTAACATCCCCGTTGATAGAGATCCAGTGACTCAGGAGGAGTTACATCAGGTGGACATGATTGATGATGTGGATATCGACACCATTGTCTTCTTCTGATGTATTCTTGTTATATCTTTTGATAGGCCTCTGTTAGATATTGGGTGGCTGTTCCCCATTCTTGCTATATCTTTTGATAGGCCTCTGTTAGTAGTAGGGCGTCTGTGCCCCATTTCCCTATATTTGTAGCTGTACAGAGTTGATGTATTAGATGATGATATACTTAGGAATGTATGCATAGTCTTTTCCATTCCTTATATCATATTGTCATCCATTATCTGTTATGCATATATCTGTAGGAAACGATTTCAAAAAAAAAATTAATTTTTACTTTTAAAAATTATTATTCCAAGATCTTTCTCATAATTTAGCATAATCAAAAATTAAATAGATTATATTACATACCTCGTGCTTTGTTATAGCACAATGAAGAATTTTGGTATTCTGATGAAGACTTTTTCTTCCTCCTGATCTTCCTCCCTATGACCCTTATTTTGATATTACGTACTTTTCTCAGTGTGGGCTCAAAATACTGCAAACTGATATAATATATAGAGTCCTCAACTCCCTGATATTTATCAGGATAATTTGAAAACTTTTCTGATATATTTTATCCTGCTATTTTGTTATATCTTAATAAGGGCTAGAGTGGGGATCAAGTAGGATTCTACAATTCTAGCTCCAATAAAATACTAATTTCTGATTAACTCTTTAATCAATTAGAATTATATTAATTATAACTAATTCCACTAAATAGTTATAATTGCACTCTAGAATTAATAGAATTAAAATTAATTAATTAAATCCTTCCACTATTAGTATCTTGGAAAAATACTCCTCTACAATAATATCCATAAACGCGTGTAGGAATAAAACTGTTAACCCACTACGTTTACTGCTTATATCCTTGACTACATAATTTATGAACTTTTGATAACACATTAATTTAATAAATTAAATTAATACTTTAGTAATTTGAATTACTAAAATACTTGGCCAAGATACTGGTGATCAACCAATAAATTATATCAAGGGGATATTATAATTTAATTATAGAATTCCATCTTGACAAATACATGTTCCTAATTTCATAACATATATCACCCTACATATTGAGGTATTGATTGTATTTAAAATCTCACTCTTAAATATATTAAAGTGACATACATTATAAAATTAAGTTCATTATTCTCTCAGGATTAAGAGTAATTGCACATTAATAGTAATTAAAAAAATTATTTATAACAACAGTATTTAACAAATAATTTTTCGCAACGATCCAGTTCTATGTATTTCATTAATACACCAATACACTAGATTAAAGTCTCCACTTTACATGACTAAGACAAATCATCCAATCAAGTGTATTACAATCTACTAGAATGGTTTGTCCATTTCCATCTAAGATTGAGAACAATATATTTCTTTAATTATACATAACATATAATTTATGTCTTCTATATATGACACTACTTCATATACATAAATTATAAAATATATAATTATGGACAAAAATTATGACACATTTAATTATGCAAAATGAAATTAAATATTATTATTAAAATAATAAAATAAATATCAACATTGGGTTTTTCTGGGCTTAAAACCTTAGAATCTCCCACTAGCCTAAACCCAATCTACCATATGTCTAATACCCATTCCCTCAAGATGAGAATCAAAAACTTTAGAAGACAAGGTCTTCGTAAAAGGATCAGCCAAATTTTGTGCAGAAGCTATCTTTGAAACTATCACATCTCCTCGTTGAACTATATCTCGGATGAGGTGATATTTTCTTTCAATGTGTTTGCCTTTCTTGTGGTTTCTAGGCTCCTTTGATTTTCCAATCGCCCCATTATTGTCACAAAACAGGACAATAGGAGATGATACTGAGGTATCATTCCTATTTCTAACAAGAACTTTTTGAGCCATACATCCTCTTTTGTAGCTTCGGAAGCAGCAACATATTCAGCTTCCATGGTGGAGTCAGCTATGCAAGACTGTTTAACACTCCTCCAACTGACAGTTCCACCTCCAAGAGTAAACACATAACCATATGTTGACTTTCTAGATTCTCTATCCGACTGAAAATCCGAATCTGTATATCCTTTCGGAACAAGATCATCACAAGAATAAACAAGCATATAATCTCTTGCTCTCCGTAGATACTTAAGTATATGCTTTACTGCTATCCAATGTTCAAGTCCAGGGTTAGACTGATATCTGCTGACCAGGCCTACTGCAAAACAAATATCTGGCCTAGTACACAACATTGCATACATAAGACTTCCCACCACCGAAGCTTAAGGGATTGTCTTCATACGCTCTTATTCTTGAGGTGTCTTAGGACACTGCTCCTTAGTAAGAGGAATTCCATGTCTGATAGGAAGTAGTCCTTTCTTGGAATTCTGCATGTTAAACCTAGCCAAAATTATATCTATGTATGCAGCTTGGGATAGGCCTAACATTCTATTCTTGTGATCACGCCAAAGCTTGATCCCTAGAATGTAATTAGCCTCTCCTAGGTCCTTCATCTCAAAATTACTAGACAACCAAATTTTAACACTAGATAATACTCCCACATCATTACCAATAAGCAATATATCATCCACATAAAGAACTAAGAATACTACCACCCCATCTTTATTCTTCTTGTACACACAAGATTCTTCAGGATTTTATTCAAAACCACAAGATTTGATTGCTTGATCAAACCTTATATTCCAAGACCTTGATGCTTGCTTAAGTCCATAAATGGACTTTTGTAACTTGCATACCATATTTTCTTGGCCTTTAACTATAAAACCATCAGGCTGTTTCATATAGATTTCTTCATCAAGATATCCATTAAGAAAAATAGTCTTGACATCCATTTGCCATATCTCGTAATCGAGATAAGCTGCAATGGATAAGAGTATTCTAATAGATTTAAGCATAGCTACTGGTGAAAAGGTTCCTCATAATCGATACCTTCTTTTTGAGTAAAACCTTTTGCTACCAACCGTGCTTTAAAGGTTTCCACCTTTCCGTCTACCCCTCTTTTTCTTTTGTAGACCCACTTGCACCCTATAGGTTTGACCCCATTAGGTGCTTCAACAAGTTCTCATACTTTATTTGAGTACATGGAATCCATTTCTTGTTTCATAGCTATGTGCCAGTTGGATGTATCTACATCATTAATAGCTTCATTGAAGTTAGAGGGATCCGACTCTACTTCTTCTGGAATAACATCATAAGTTTCTCCAAGAAGTGAAAGTCTATCAGGAGGCCTGATACTCCTCCCACTACGACGAAGCTTCGGTGTATTAGAAGAATTAGGTTCATTAATTTGTGGCAATTTATCCAAGTCTTGTGGTGGATTAATTGATTGAGTAATTGATGTACTTGACATTTCTTCTAAGACAATTTTACTACTCGACTTGTGATCCATTATGTGTTCATTTTCCAGAAAAATTGCATTTGCGCTAACAAATACTTTCTGATCTAAAGGACTATAAAATAGACCACCTCTAATTCCTTTTGGATATCCTACAAATAAACATACTTCTGTTCTTGTACCTAATTTATCTAAATCTGTCTTTCATTTTCGTACATGTGCATGTGTGCCCCATATATGAATATGGTGCAATACTGGCTTTCGCCCACTCCACAACTCTCTAGGAGTTAAAGGAACATATTTTGATGGTACAAGATTCAATAAGTACATTGTCGTTTCTAGTGCATAACCCCAAAAGGAAATAGGAAGAGTAGAAAAATTCATCATAGACCTTACCATATCCAAAAGAGTCTTGTTTCTTCTTTCTGCCACACCATTTTGCTGGGGTGTACTCGGTGCAGTCAATTCAGATATAATTCCTATATTAGATAAGTAATCTTTGAATTCCCCAAGAAGGTATTCACCTCCTTGATCCGATCGAAGGGCCTTTATGTGTTTACCTGATTGCCTTTCTACTTCTGCCTGAAATTCTTTGAATTTTTCAAAAGCTTCAGACTTTCGATGCATGAGGTACACATAACCAAATCTTGAGTAATCATCAGTAAAGGTGATGAAATACTCAAACCCTCCTTGTGCTCGGATATTCATAGGACCACATACATCTGTATGAATTAATTCTAACTTATCACTAGCTCTATATTTCTTTGCCTTGAAAGGTCCTTTGGTCATTTTTCCCTCTATACAGGATTCACAAACAGGAAGATTTTCAACTTCTAAGGAACTTAGTGGACCATCTTTAACCAGTCTTTGGATCCTATTTAGATTAATATGACCCAATCGTAGATGCCAGAGATAAGTTTGATTAACTGAAGAAACTTTTCTTTTTAATGGTATATGTTGACTACATTCAGTTTGCATTAATGAATAATAATTTGGAGTAAGAATATATAAATTATCTACCAATGAGCCAGAACAAATGAAATTTCCATTCTTGCGAATAACAATCTTAGAATCAAAATTAACTGAATATCCATGATTAAAAAAGCAAGAAACTGAAATTAAATTTCTAAGAATGTCTGGAACATAAAGACAATCTACTAATTCTAAAGTCCTATCATTATTAAAATTGAGATGCACAACTCCCACTACAACAGCTGCTACTTTTGCGCTAGAACCAAGGTGTAGATAAATCTCTCCTTCATTCAACTTTCTGGTTTCCTGAAACCCCTGCAAAGAATTGCAGACATGATTAGTAGTTCCCGAATCTACACACCAGGATTCAGTAGAACGGCCCACAAAACATGTTTCATGAACGAAAGATTGATATTTACCTATCTTGCTAAACTGATCAATGAGACAATCAATCATACCTTGATTTTTGATCTTGGCTAGGTAAGTAGAACAATTCCTTTTCCAGTGACCTTTCTCCCCACAGTGAAAACATTTCCCTTTAGGTTTTGCTTTTTCCTTTTTCTTCCCAACCCCTCCAGATGGAGGAATGTTTCCATTTGCAGCTTTCTTACTTTTATTCTTTTTTTAGTTCTTGCCCTTAGGCTTTCCCTTAAAAGTACCAGTTTCTGCAATATGAATGTTTCCTCTTGCATGAAGAATACCCTCTGCTGCTTGAAGTTCCTTCATCAGTTCAGGTAAGGTTAAAGACATTTTGTTCATAGTGTAATTAAGTTTGAACTGATTGAAGGAATCAGGCAAGGTCTCCAACAACATGTCAACCTGGGTTTCCCCATCAACTGTTGCTCCCAGGATTTCCAGTTCGTTTAAGTAAGAAATAATTTTTAAACAATGATCTCGAACTGAAGATCCCTCGGACATCTTGGAATTCATAAGTGTTTTCATCATAGTCTGTCGTGTAGCACGACTCTGGTCAACAAACATTTCATGAAGGCTATCCAAGATTTCCTTAGCAGTGGTAGTAGACTAATATCGGTGTTGCAATATATTTGACAAAGATGCCAATATATAACAACGAGTCATATCATCTGCCTTTTGCCACCTCTTATGGCTATTCTTTTGTGCAACAGTAGCATTTTCTGGAAGAACTGGGCAAGGTTCAGTCATCACAAACTTGTAGTCCTCAGCAGTCAACACAATGTCAAGGTTTTTTTTCCAGTCCACATAATTTTGTCGAGTTACCTTATTTTCTTTAAGGATAACAGCAAGGGGATTAAATGACGACATGGTAATCTGTAAAATTATACAATATGTATAAATTAAATGGTCATTCCATAAAAAAACTTTTGCATATAATATGAAAGTGTAATCCTCAAACACAAATGATGAGTATGAAATATGTTATATTTTTATTCCTTAATACTTAATCTTTTGTATTTATTTTGTGCCTAAATAAACTCATTATTATTATATTTTTATTTTAGGTACAATTGAAGGGGTTTCATGATTTTGGAAATAAATTGGAGGAGGTTTACGGGATTCCTAACAAATCAAGGATTCAACAATTAGTATCATAAATGGATTTGGATTCACGCGGCAATGAGTTTAAGCACATGACAATTGTGGAATTTAATTCCAATTTCAAATCTGAATTTTAGATTCTAGAAGAATAGTTTTTATAATTCTATTGTAATTAGAATTTCTTTTAGACTAAGATTTATTTTCGAATTGAATTCAATTTCTTTATGAAAATTGGTGTAATCTGTAATTCCTTTTAGGATTTGGATTTCTACTTTCTATAGGATTTAGGACTTTGTCTAGCACTATAAATAGAGGATGAGAGTCAGGATTTTATTCATTCAATCATCTACTACATTCTCTCATCTACAACATTGGAGGATTGAAGACATGAGCTAAGTTCTTTTTATTCAGTTCTAAGGGATGTTGAACCTTATTTATAATTAATGGTTAATTGAGTATTCATTATTTATTCCTTCTCACATGAAATTCATTCTTGATAATCTGATTTAATTTCTGAATGCTATTTGGCTTAACTGATTTGATTTCTGCAGGATTGAGTTGGTTAACGAATATCATATGCTAGATTAAGGAATAATATTACATGTAATTGATATTGTTTCTAATCACAAGTAGTAATTAGTAATACATGATTGTGGACAAACTTTTGAGTATTGCTATGATTATCAGAAGACAAGTTAAACAATCCGAGCTTATGTGTTTGTTACTTGGAATAGTCTAATTCCTTAATTCTTAATGCTGCTATTATATTAAATCTAGTGAGCTTGTTCTAGGTTAAATAATTGTTAGGATCTTGTGAAGAGCTTGTTTCATTGAGTGACAATCTAAGGGGAGTTTCGGGTAGCAGAGCTTGTTGTTACCTAGGGCTATTAGTTTCATTGAAGGATAAATAATGCTACACTTGATTAATCTATTATTGTAAAAAGGTGATACTGAACTAAAGAACTGAAGATTTTTATTCATTGTTTATTCTTATTACTTTATTCTTGTTAATTTAGTTAATTAATTAAAAATCTCCTTTTCATTAGAAATTATAGGATAAATATAAAACAAATCACTCTCTGTGGGATCGATCATTGCTTACTACTGTGCTAATTGTTTGAATTTGTAAAGTGAAAGTGAGGTTAATTTAGGAGTGTAAACGACAGCTCCCAAATTTTGGCGCCGCTTCCTGGGAGGAAACACAAGATCTCAAATTTGATTTTTCTATCCCTTTACTTTTTAGTTTTTTATTATTACTATTATTATTGCATGGTCGCTAGTAGTATTTTCTTCGTTGCATGATTTTCTTACATTGGGGACAATGTAAGGTTTGAGTGTGGGGGGGGGGGGAGATTTAGGTTTTATTTTATGTAGGAAAAATAATCCAATTTTGATGGGAAAAAAAATAATAATAATAAAAATTTGGGTTCCATGGTTCTATTTGCCTATATGTTCGAAGGTTAAAGTCAAAGATTGAAAATTAGTGCTAAAATTCAGAATCTGTTTGATGCTTAATTTGTTAAAGAATGATGACAACTAAGCTATGATCCATAGTAATTGATTTGAATTGAATTTGTGATTCATGAGTACTTGAATATGAGAGGCATGTTTATTTGGCTAAGTTATTTGTGTAGTTGTCTATGTGCACTGATTTCATGACTTAGAACTGTTTAACTTGCTTATGTTGTTGCAGAACCATGTGAAAAAAATGATGAATGAAAAAAAAATGAAAATTGAAAATCTGCTTCAATGTCCATTGTGCGAAATAACTGGGTATCTAAGCCTCGGGAAGCATTGGTATTCACGCTGAAAAGTGTGATGGATAAAAGCAGTTTGACTAGTCGACTTTTGTGGCCTTTGTTACTTGAATAAGTAAGCCCTTAGGGGTGTCTCTACACCTAGCGCCCTAAGATCATCTGGTTTGGGAGTTGTTGGTGGAAAGTTCGCTAATGGGTAACTCTGAAAAGCCTAAGAAAAGGAGACATTGCACATGTCAAGAAAAAAGTATACGAAAAAAAGTATACGAAAAAAAGTATACGAGAAAAGCATGAAAATACATTCATCTGTGCTAAAAAAAAAGGTTCTATGAAAAAAAATTAAAAGGCAAGAAAAATTTGTTCTTGGTTAAGAGTTAGTGTGCATGGTTTTTGCTCCATGGTAACTAAGTTGAGTAAGTATGATGATTTTGGGAAAGTTACTTATGTGGCTACAGTTTGATTTAATGAAATTCATTGGTGAAATGGTATGGTTGGTAATTGTAAGTTGATTGATAAAGCGTTGATTAGATTTCTGCAAATTTAGTGTTGCTAGTCATGATTTGTATCTTGAATTCTTTTGACACTATGGTTGAATAGAATTTTTCTAGAAATCAAATTTTTGGTTTACACGAGGACGTGTAAAAAGATAAGTGTGGGGAAATTTGATGAGTATGAAATATGTTATATTTTTATTCCTTAATACTTAATCTTTTGTATTTATTTTGTGTGTAAATAAACTCATTATTCTTATATTTTTATTTTAGGTACAATTGAAGGGGTTTCATGATTTTGGAAATAAATTGGAGGAGGTTTACGGAATTCCTAACAAATCAAGGATTCAACAATTAGTATCATAAATGGATTTGGATTCACGCGGCAATGAGTTTAAGCACATGACAATTGTGGAATTTAATTCCAATTTCAAATATGAATTTTAGATTCTAGAAGAATAGTTTTTATAATTCTTTTGTAATTAGGATTTCTTTTCGACTAAGATTTATTTCCAAATTGAATTCTATTTCTTTATGAAAATTGGTGTAATCTGTAATTCCTTTTAGGATTTGAATTTCTACTTTCTATAGGATTTAGGACTTTGTCTAGCACTATAAATAGAGGATGAGAGTCAGGATTTTATTCATTCAATCATCTACTACATTCTCTCATCTACAACATTGAAGGATTGAAGACATGAACTAAGTTCTTTTTATTCAGTTCTAAGGGATGTTGAACCTTATTTATAATTAATGGTTAATTGAGTATTCATTATTTATTCCTTCTCACATGAAATTCATTCTTGATAATCTGATTTAATTTCTGAATGCTATTTGGCTTAACTGATTTGATTTCTGCAGGATTGAGTTGGTTAACGAATATCATATGCTAGATCAAGGAATAATATTACGTGTAATTGATATTGTTTCTAATCACAAATAGTAATTAGTAATACATGATTGTGGACAAGCTTTTGAGTATTGCTATGATTATCAGAAGACAAGTTAAACAATCCGAGCTTATGTGTTTGTTACTTGGAATAGTCTAATTCCTTAATTCTTAATGCTGTTATTATATTAAATCTAGAGAGCTTGTTCTAGGTTATATAATTGTTAGAATCTTGTGAATAGCTTGTTTCATTGAGTGACAATCTAAGGGGAGTTTCGAGTAGCAGAGCTTGTTGTTACCTAGGGCTATTAGTTTCATTGAAGGATAAATAATGCTACGCTTGATTAATCTATTATTGTAAAAAGGTGATACTGAACTAAAGAACTGAAGTTTTTTATTCATTGTTTATTCCTATTACTTTATTCTTGTTAATTTAGTTAATTAATTAAAAATCCCCTTTTTATTAGAAATCATAGGATAAATATAAAACAAATCACTCTCTGTGGGATCGATCCTTGCTTACTACTGTGCTAATTATTTGAATTTGTAATGTGAAAGTGAGGTTAATTTAGGAGTGTAAACGACAGCTCCCAACAAACATAAAATAAACATGGCAACTTAATTTCAAATAATTCTCTTTTCGATGGGAAAAATAAGAATAATTTAAAATTACAATCATTTTTATATCTTGACATCTCATGAAATAAAAATAATTCACCTTTTAATTCAACCCAAAACAATAAAAATAAGTATCACTCCGATGGGGAGAATTATTATTTATGTTTTGTCAAGTGTATACCATCCATTAAAATTTTCTCTAAAATTTTAATACAAATACTTCGATGGGAAATAATTTGTAATACAATTTTAAATAAATTTATCACAAGGAAATTCATATCTAATATATCTAGACTCATGCATCTTCCGAAGGGAACTCACAAGATTTGAGATTAGATACATGTATCAATATAATGGACTAATGATGGAGGCCGTAAGAAATACAATTCTTTCTCCCACTTGATTTTTTATTAAAAAAAATGAGGATTTTTTATTTATATAAAAAATAATATCCCATATTAATATACATAACATTCAAACTAAGATCCATGCATATTCATATATAACAATTATAACATTATGAAAATTTAAAAATTAAACATTATAATTGTTATCTACTAATAAATATAAATGAATCTGCATATGTATACGAAACGTTAGTTGGTACAGTTGGTAGAGTTGTATGTTACAACTGCAAGTTGCGAGTTCAAATCGTTGCAACAGTTTGGATCTATCAAATTTTTTTTATTTAAACAACGTTTTGGGCCTGGGCTGGGCTTAAACTACCAGACTAAAATTTCTTTAAAAAAAATTTCATTGTTGCTGGAAAGAATTGAACTCCTGACCACCCTTAAACGAAATACTAAAAATCCAAGAACTTCCGCTGGGCCAAATAACAAATCATACAGGAATTAGTCCAACATTAATATTTATTATTACTGACCAACAAAACAATAGCACAAGCAGATATCAGTATATATCAATTTGCTGTAATTGTCACAACCACATAATGCATAAGGAGAGCAGATTTCAACTTACAAAATTATTATTATTATTTTTTTATTATTATTAACAACCCACATATATACGAATATCCATATATATCCGAAGAGCAATATTAAAAAAAATAATATATCCATACATGCATCTCATCGAATATAATTCTAAATAAATAATATAAACATGATTTATGATAATTATGAGTTAGCTCTGATACCAATTGTAGGAAACGATTTCAAAAAAAAATTAATAATTTTTACTTTTAAAAATTATTATTCCAAGATCTTTCTTATAATTTAGCATAATCAAAAATTAAATAGATTATATTACATACCTCGTGCTTTGTTATAGCACAATGAAGAATTTTGGTATTCTGATGAAGACTTTTTCTTTCTCCTGATCTTCTTCCCTATAACCCTTATTTTGATATTACGTACTTTTTTGAGTGTGTGCTCAAAATACTGCAAACTGATATAATATATAGAGTCCTCAACTCCCTGATATTTATCAGGATAATTTGAAAACTTTTCTGATATATTTTATCCTGCTATTTTGTTATATCTTAATAAGGGCTAGAGTGGGGATCAAGTAGGATTCTACAATTCTAGCTCCAATAAAATACTAATTTCTGATTAACTCTTTAATCAATTAGAATTATATTAATTATAACTAATTCCACTAAATAGTTATAATTGCACTCTAGAATTAATAGAATTAAAATTAATTAATTAAATCCTTCCACTATTAGTATCTTGGAAAAATACTCCTCTACAATAATATCCATAAACGCGTGTAGGAATAAAACTGTTAACCCACTACGTTTACTGCTTATATCATTGACTACATAATTTATAAACTTTTGATAACACATTAATTTAATAAATTAAATTAATACTTTAGTAATTTGAATTACAAAAATACTTGGCCAAGATTCTGGTGATCAACCAATAAATTATATCAAGGGGATATTATAATTTAATTGTAGAATTCCATCTTGACAAATACATGTTCCTAATTTCGTAACATATATCACCCAACATATTGAGGTATTGATTGTATTTAAAATCTCACTCTTAAATATATTAAAGTGACATACATTATAAAATTATGTTCATTATTGTCTCAGGATTAAGAGTAATTGCACATTAATAGTAATTGAAAAAATTATTTATAACAACAGTATTTAACAAATAATTTTTCGCAACGATTCAGTTCTATGTATTTTATTAATACACTAATACACTAGATTAAAGTCTCCACTTTACATGACTAAGACAAATCATCCAATCAAGTGTATTACAATCTACTAGAATGGTTTGTCCATTTCCATCTAAGATTGAGAATAATATATTTCTTTAATTATACATAACATATAATTTATGTCTTCTGTGTATGCCACTACTTCATATACATTAATTATAAAATATATAATTATGGACAAAAATTACGACACATTTAATTATGCAAAATGAAATTAAATATTATTATTAAAATAATAAAATAAATATCAACATTGGGTTTTTCTAGGCTTAAAACCTTACAGTATCATGTTATGCATATGTATGTATGTATTGACCCCTGGATGGTTTTATGACACTGCCCTCACAGATGTCTTCTTCGACAGTTAGCCGTATAGATCATACCCCACCGTCAGTGGTGGCATCGGGTATGCGATCATGGTATGATAGTATGTCACCATCAGACAGGGTGACCGTAAATATATTACTGCAACATACCATGACTCTTTTGGCATTTCAGGTTTCTGCAGGATTCGTAGATGGGATGCTAGAGCATTGGCGACCTGACAGGCAGGTATTCCGCTTTGGCACCCATGAGTTGACTCCTACACTGGAGGAGTATGCACGTTTGACGATGCTGCCTTTAGACAGACCTTGCGTGCATATGGCTCTAGGAGACATGAGTAGACGATTCATGACTCTCACAGGATTGAGGCGCAGAGTAGTGCAGGATGAGCTGACATCTGGCCATGTGATCTCTTAGCATTTTCTGTATGACAGATTTGGCTCAGAGGACAGTTAGTCACGACATTCCGGGGATTTCACCGCACCGGAGGATCATTGGCGTCTAGCCAGAGTTGACGTACTGATGTTATGTGTACTATCATATGTGTGCATGCTGCGGTATATGGATGAGATAGATATAGGCGTTATCATGGCTGTGAGAGCTCTCAGGGAGGGTCATACCATTGTGCCTATGATCTTGGCAGAGACTCTGCAGTCAGCATCCTACTGTAGTACTTATCCATCAGGAGTGTTTACTGGGAGCTCAGTCCTTCTGTATGTGTGGTTCATGTCACACTTGAGACCGATTGGTACCCTTATACGGCATGGATATTGGTTTACGGACGATGTGGCCATGTCATACTCCTTTCAGCCATCAGAGTGTATAGATGCTCAGTCCTGATCCGCATTTTTGGCAGACATCAGAGACCCATTTAGCATATTGCTGTGCTCGGGGCTTAGCTCACCATACAACTTTATTACTCATGCTTCGGGCGTAGATTTCCTCCCTCTGGTTAGCTTGAGGGGTGTGACTGCTTATCACCCATTGGTCGTGATGTCGCAGTTCGTCTAGTTTTAGGATTTTCATCCTTTCACAGGGGCGACAGGTCAGTGTTCAGCTGCCCGATACCTCTCAGCCGAGGACCGATCTCGTGTATACGCTTGTTGGGACCATCGTGAGGTAGCTACTTTTTCAGTGAGCAGTCCAGGTTATTCCGCAGAGTATTCCGCCTGGATGGAGACGGAGGTTTTATCAGCTGCAGCAGTATTTGCAGTACCGAATAGTGACGTAGAGGGTGTGGACCCTGTGGAGGACATTGATACCCACTTCGAGGAGGAGCCCGCTGCTGGGTTGCCAGCATTTCTTTCGGATTCTCCTAGTACCAGCACTGTTGCGATTCAGCACTCGACATAGTACTTAGAGCAGAGTCTTCAGCTGATGACCTTTGAGAGAGATCAGGTTTGATTTATGATGTCGACTGCTCTGGATGTGAGGGAGGCTGCTCTGTTGGAGAGAGATGAGGCCTTAGCTCGTAGGGATGCCGCTATTATTGAGCGGGATGAGGCCAGATTAGCCAGAGATGCAGTGATAGTTGAGTGGGATAGTGCCATATCTGCCCGAGATGTAGCCGTCACAGACAGTACTGCAGTGAGGTCCCTTACCACTGACATAATCGCAGAGATGAGCGCATATATTGATGAGCATATGGTCATCATGCATACGGCTTCTAATCTATTGGGTCGTGTGGATACTCTCATACAGGAGACCACAGCTTTACCTCCTTCTTCTGAGAGGGATGCTATATTGGGCTTGCTAGCTCGCGTGTATCCGGACTCATAGATTAGCTTGTACTTACCTGCACAGACTAGCTTAGCCATTTTGTCATGTACAATTTACATCATGTATATCAAACAACATTATATATGACATGGAAATATATTTTTTGGATCACTTCCCTTTTAGATACACCTTGCTATTTGTTTGATATTTTGCCTGCTGCTTCAGGGCTTGTGATCTTGATGTATTCTGAATTCTTCCTGGGTGGATGGACATTGAGTTGTCTCTGGATAGTTCAGAATGGATCATCGATCTGTGTATCCCTACCATCTTTTGGTGTCTTGGGACTGGTTTCTGTATGGAAATGTGGAGAGGAGTGTGGCTTTCCTCTCTGAGATTGACCGCACCACAGATGGTCGCCAGTACTTCTATTCAGGAGAAGCCTAGTTAATTCCATCTTTTATGGATTGGCGTTACTCTTCAACGTATGACCGTAGCTTAGATGTTCGCCGAATCTCCTATTTGGGAGGAGAGGTTGGGTAATTCCATCCCTTTGGTCTGAAGCCGAATGAAACGTAGTGGATTGATGTTTGATCCCAGTACCAACTGACAAGGGTTTGTGTTTTGGTAGGGGGTGAGACCGCACCATAAATGGCTGCCTACGTACTCCTATTGAAGAGGAGATCAGGTCTGCGTAGTTCGAACATGGTGTAAGAGGTTCAACGCTGTATTTGGCAGAAATGGTGTAGGAATATTTTTGTTGTTTTTTGTGAGGAGAGAAAGGTAGAAATGTTTTTGTTGTTTTTGTTTTATTGCGACCGGGCCATATGAAATGGTTGCCTACGTACTCCTATTGAAGAGGAGATCAGGTCGACGTAGTTCACCCCTTAGGGCGAGAAGAGAAAGCGTAATCCCATGTGCAGGTCAGAGTGCGGGGATGAGAAAGTTTAATCCTAAGTTGAGGATAAACTGTAGAGGAAAAGTTTGATCCCAGGTATGGGTAGCCAAACTCTAAACGCAAGAGGTTCGATCCACGGTGGGATGACCTAAGTTGTATGAGCGCAAAGGAAAGCCAGGCTGCTGGCTTGAAAAGTATGTTTCCCTGAGGGGCAAAGTGCAGAAAAGTTGTATGTGGTAAAGGGTTAAAAAACTGGAATGACTGGTGATCTGATGGTTTGACACCAGGGTGTTTGCGCGTTACTTCAGATATAGTACCGTTTCACGGCGTCTGAGTTGATGAGTTATGGAAATTCATCACCGTCCATTTCTTGCAATCTGAGAGCGCCTCCCGTCAATACTTCTTTGACAATAAACGGGCCTTCCCAGTTAGGAACGAATTTTCCCTTAGATTGATCTTGGTTGTCCAGGATTTTCTTCAAAACCAAGTCATATTATTTAAATTACCGTAGCCGAACTTTTTTGTTGTAGGATCGGGCGATCCTTTGCTGATATAACTGACCATGGAAGATAGCCGCGGTTTGCCTTTCGTCTATTAGAGACAATTGGTGATACCTGTCTTGTACCCATTGATCTTCGTCCAGCTGAGCGTCTATCAACTCTCTGAGAGATTCCATCTCAACTTCTATGGGGAGCACTGCTTCCATCCCATAGGTTAGTGCATAGGGGGTTGCCCCAGTTGAAGTACGCATGGATGTTCTGTAGGCTAACAGAGTCAGAGACAATACATCAGGCCAATCTTTGTGGTTGGTGGACATCTTTTGCATAATCTTCTTGATGTTTTTGTTAGCCGCCTCAACAACACCATTCATCTTAGGACGATAGATGACAGAGTTGAGATGTTTGATGTGGAATTTACTGCACAATTCCTCCATCATCTTGTTGTTGAGGTTTTTGTCATTGTCTGACACAATCACCTCTGGTTGTCCATATCGACAAATAACATTGTTTCTGATGAAAGCAATGATGACTTCTTTAGTGACCCTGGGGAAGGAGGCTGCCTCTACCCACTTGGTGAAGTAGTCGATCATAGTGAATATAAACCGATGTCCATTACTAGCTTTAGGTTCAATGGGCCCGATAACGTTCATTCCCCACATTGAGAAGGGCCAAGGTGAACTCATATTGTGGAGTTCCCGTGGAGGGGCGTGTATAGCATTCTCATGAATTTGGCACTGATAGCATCTTTTGACGTGGTCATGGCAATCAGCTTTGAGAGATAGCCAATAATGTCCCGTTCTGAGGATTTTCTTGACAAGGAGGGGGCCACTCATGTGGGGGCCACAGACTCCGCCATGGATTTCATCCATGAGCCTTTGGGCTTGATCTTTGTCTAAACACCGGAGGAGGCCTAATCCTGCATCTCTTTTGTAGAGTGCATCTCCACTCAAGTTGAATTTCATTGCAAGTCGATGGATCCGCCTTTTCTCGGTTGGGCTCGCCTCAGCGGGTGTAGATCCATCTCGCAGATATTCCTTGATATGCTGATACCAAGGATATTGGATGGGAGGTAGCTCATCCGATACTTCTCCAACGTAATTCCCGTAGGCTGGGGCCTTGTGCAGGGAAATTGTGATGCTTGGCAAGTGTTTCTTGTCTGATATACGAATCAAGGAGGCCAAAGTTGCTAATGCATCTGCAAGGTCATTCCTATTACGAGGAACATATAGGAAGGAGATTTCTTTGAACTCCAAAGCCATCTTTAAAACCTGCCGATGGTAAGGCAGCAAATGTAGTTCCTTGGTTTGATAGATTTCGGTGGATTGTCGGATTGCCAACTCTGAATCTCCAAGGACAGTTAACCGTCTGATGCCCATTGAACGGGCAAGTTTTAGCCCCATGAGACAGCCTTCATACTCAGCCGTATTATTGGTGCTGTCAAACTGTAATTTGATGGCGACGGGATACTACTCCCCCGTATCAGATACTAGAACTGTTCCAGCTCCAGAACCTTCCATATTAACAGCTCCATCAAAATACATCTTCCATGATTGGCGCATATCGTGCTGATGGTGTTGCTGTACTGTCATTACTCCTTCATCAGGGAAATATATTTCTAAGGGTTTGAAATCCCCTGAAGGTGCGGCGGCTAGTTGATCCGCCATTCCTTGACCTTTGATTGACTTTTGAGTCACATATACGATGTCAAATTGTTGTAGGATTAACTGCCATTTGGACAGCCGACAATTTAACATGGGTTTGTTGAACACGTACTTGAGAGGATCCACGCGGGATATAAGATGGGTTGTGTGACCATGGAGGTAATGCTGTAACCTCATGGAAGACCATGCTAAAGCACCTCATGGAAGCCCATGCTAAAGCACAACACGTCTTTTCGATCAAAGTGTACTTGTGTTCACTGCTGCTGAACCTTTTATTGAGCTAATAGATAGCTCGTTCTTGGCCTCTATCGTTCTTTTGCCTTAGCATGCAGTCCATAGCATTGTCACTTACGGACAGGTACATAAACATGGGAACATCATCCCTGGGTGGTACCAACCTAGGAGCTTTACCTAGCTGTTTCTTGATTGTAAGAAAGGCATTCTGACACTCATCATTCCATTTCATGGAGGAGTTCTTCCTTAATAGTTTGAAGATTGGTTCACAGGTTGCTGTGAGTTGGGAGATGAACCTGCTAATGAAGTTGATTCTTCCCAAAAATCCCCTGATTTCCTTTTCTGTCTGAGGAATGGGCATTTCCGTGATGGCTTAGATTTTGGCAGGATCCGGCTCAACCCCTTTGTGGCTGACTAGAAATCCTAGCAACTTGCCTGATTTAACGCCAAAGGCGCATTTAGCTGGATTCAACTTCAAGTTGTACTTACGCAACCTGTTGAATAGCTTTCTGAGATGGTATATATGGTGATCCTCCTTCCGGGACTTGACAATGATGTCATCCACGTAGATCTCAATCTCTTTATGCATTAAGTCGTGTAAAAGAGCCATCATAGCTCGTTGATAGGTAGCTCCGGCATTGATGAGGCCGAATGACAACCGTCTATAACAAAAAGTTCCCCAAGGAGTGATGAAGGCAGTCTTCTCACGATCTTCCTAGGCAACCATGATTTGATGATACCCTGCAAAGCAATCAGTAAAGGAGTACATGTCGTATTGCGCAGTATTGTCAATGAGAATGTGGATAAATGACACGGGAAAGCTGTCTTTTAGGCAAGCTTTATTCAAGTCCCGGTAATCCACACAAACTCGCACCTTCCCTCCGGGTTTAGGCACGGGCACGATATTGGATATCCACTCAGGATATGTAGACACTATGATGATGCCAGCCTGAAATTGTTTCACAATTTCCTCTTTCACTTTAAACTCCACTCAGGTTTCAATCGCCTGAGTTTCTGTTTGACTGGCTTAAATCCCTCTTTAATGGGAAGGCGATGAAGGAAAATGTAAGTAGACAAACCCACCATGTCCTTATGAGACCATGCAAACACATCCTGGAATTGGGTTAATAGTGTAACCATGTCATTCCGTTGGTTTGGGGTAAGGTCTGAACCAATCTGGATTAACTTAGGGCTTTCTAAGGTTCTGAGATTGAAAGAAGTGGTTTGATCAAGGTTGGGTTTAGGTGTATCTTTGACCCATTCTTGAATTTTTGGAGGCACCTCAATGTCATCCTGTGTATCCATCAAGGCTGAATTCATCTACACATCAAAAGTACAATCCCTGTGTAGATGAGGCATCGTATCAGCAAGTACAAGCACATCTAAATTCAGTGTCCTGAAACAAAATATGCTTTCACTTAGTATATATGAAACGTGTTTGATCATACATAATGTTAGCATATACTAGCAAAATAAACTACTAATACTATACAAAAAAGTAAGCAGTTATTATATCTACAGGGCAGAAAGAACTCCTGCCCGCTTTACCCTTGACGACCAATGCAAGGAATGCTGTTCCAATTGGCAAGAGCAAAGTTCGGGTGAACCGCAGTGATGGAGGGACTGTCATCATCCTCCTTATCCCGAATGATGGCCATTATGTCTGGGCAATCATCGTCTGGGGTGTATCGATTGGTATGTTCATCATGGATGATGATACGCATACTCGACATTATTCAGACAACATTCTCCTTCATTCTCCGCTCCTCTTCTTCGATTGCGGGATCTGGAATAATGATTTTGTTTTCCTCCACCGATTTCGGCTTAGGAAATAACATAGCCATGACATTGGCTGGCACCTTTACAGGAGGTTGTGCAGACTAAGCACTTAAAGGCGAAGATAAACGCCACATAGTTGAAGCTGAAGGAACCTGCGGATGCTTATGAGGGTTCCTGTGACTAGAGCTGGTTGAATAGCCTAGTCCAGCTGTTCCAGTGTGCTTGGTTAAGCGAATAGGGTACTTGATACCCTAACAATCTTTACCCAACCCTTGTCCTGGTTTATGACCCAACGACGTCATTTCTTGAGTGGCTGACATCACTTCGGCAAAAATATGGGGTTCAGGCAGTGGTGCTCCAATAGCATGGTATTGGGTATTGCTTATTTCCAAAGCATGAAAACTGACTGGTTCAACGTCCGCATTAGCATTGATGATCGGTAAATCCCCGTGTTGAGGACACTCTGGTTCAGCGTTGACCATGACCAGGCTATTGTTGATAATGTATTTTAATTGTTGATGAGGGGTGGAGGGGACTGCCCCAGCCATGTGGATCCATGGTCGTCCCAAGAGCAGGTTGTATCCCGACTCTATCTTGAGCACATGGAAGGATACACAGAATGTATGAGGACCAATCTCAATTGGCAGCTCAATTACTCCAACCGAATTCCAGTGGGCTCCATCAAAAGCTTTGATGATAGTATGGCTACTCCAGATTCGATTAGGATTGATATTCATCTTCACTAAGGTAGCATATGGGCAGATATTTAGGGATGAGCCTCCATCTATCAGGACTCCAGCCGCCATATATCTGGAGGACAAGACTGCGATGTGCAACGGTTTGCAATGACCGGTCCCTTCAGGCGGAATGTCATCATTAGTGAAGGATATCACATTGTCGTTGAAAATGTGATCAACCAGATGTTGAAATTTTTCCTCATCCACGGATGTCGGGAGATAGGCTTCTTCTAAAACCTTTAACAAGATCTTCCGGTGATTCTCGGAAGTGAGGACCAAGTCCAAAATTGATATCTGTTGTGGAGCTTCTTTCAAGCTTAAAACCACCATAGCTTCGTTATGACCCATAGTGCGAAGGAATTTTTCAATCTTCTCCGTGGATATTTTTCCCTTTGATTTGACGACAAATTTCACCACCCGTTGGGGAAGTTACATTGGATTTTCTTTCGACACTGCAGTAGTGGTATGTGAGGTGGATCCTTCACCTTCTCCATAATTCCACGAAACTTTATGCAAGCTACCAACAGGATATTGTGCTCTGCACGACAAGTTGATTGGCTCGGGAGCAGCCACTTTTAAAGAATTGTTGCTTCGTTTGAGTTGAATTATTGGTATGACAAGTGATTGATCAGCTTCAGTAGATATTGTGAAGACCCCAAACTCAGGTACTTGAAACCCGAACTCGGTTCATCACGATATCATTTCTAACTAATAATAATAACAATAATATAAATATCAAACTTAACTAACATTTATCAGAGTCTAATCCCAAGTACGTAACCTTTAAACATTCATTACAAACCATGATAGATAATATATATATATATATATATATATATATATATATATATATATATATATATATATATATATATCATACTTGTCTTAATAACATTAAACTATTACATAAGATAACGTTCATTCATTCATTCAGCGACCTTTCCCTTTTCCTTGTTCTTAACAGAGCTCTCTGATCGTTCACACTTAGCTGAAAACATTTAAATTAAGCAAGGATGAGCATTTGAGTGCCCAGCAAGTAATAACATATATATATATATATATATATATATATATATATATATAATCTGAAAGAATTTAAATATTTTCTTTGTACTATTCTTCTACAACAAGTCAATAGTTGTGAAGTATTCTGAACCGATATTAATAATATAACAACTCTCTTTCAAATTTTTGAAACTACGTATTGACTATAAATAGGGTTTAGGTGACATGCCATGAACATTGTTTTCATTTTCGAAAAGGTTAAACAGAAATTCATCTGTAAACCGTCATAACTTACGGGCGTTAGGTTGTACTTCCCATGGGCCCTGTATTGATCAATACTACATTACACGAATGATAGGATCGTTCACTCTGTTCCGCCTTGGGCGCATAAAAGTTTTCCCGTGTAGGGATGTCATACTTGTCTGGGTTCTAAATCAAAGGTTTTATCTTGTTCTACAATAATCTATAATTCAACATATATGTATACGGGTAATTGACAAAGGTATATCAACATGTGATTAAATACAATGATTATCCAAGTGGGGACACTTGTTTAACCATTTCTAGAAATTAACGAACATAATATATATATCTGAGTTACCATATACTAACATGTTGATAATCAATGAGCTTATATAATATAAGGTTAATAATCTGTACAGTAATAATATCATTCGTATATATTCTTACTCATGTCCATTGCATAAAAAAAATGCAAAGGTAAGATACTTGCCTGATGCGCTGCTTACAGTTTATAATTTAGATTTATCGCTTATCTCACGACCTATCATTAACAAGATCGTTCGCTCGATTAGAATAATATACTATAACACATAACACTGCTTATTGCAGTCAACACATACCCTAATCACATTGGCACATATGTTTAATAACCATTGAATCACAAATAACCACATATATCAATAAATTATCTAAGTCCAGATCAATTTCTGAAACATGTCGGTGTACCGACAGCTTTATCGGGTAATTACCGAGTCTAAGACTCTGTCCTGTAACTCAATATCCGTACGTATCAGTCATATTATTTTTAAATGACTTATAATAATTTTAAAATATTTATTATGATTTATCATAAATTTCAAACCTCGGAATCATATTTAAATGATTTAAATACTAATCAATTCTGTTATCATTAATATTTAATTAGTATTAAACTATTAATGAAATTATTTTCAAAATGTTAAAGTTATGTATAATAACTTAAAATACTTTTAAGGTATTAATATTACTCTTAAATGATTTGTAAAATATTTAAAATCATTTTTAAATAATTATCATTAATATTAAAGTATTAACAGACTACATATCTAAAACATATAATAACCAAAAACATAAACCGATAAAGATCTACAGCCTCTGACATTTATTGTCAGAGCACAAAATAATTTTTTTCCAGAATTTTAAAAACACTAGATCCGAGCTTATAGATGTTATTGATCCAACATCTATCAACCCAGATAACTTAATAACACTATAAACAACATATTCTAACACAAAAACATAACTTTTAACAGAAGATCAAGGGTTAGATTTTCGAATAGGGTTTTATACCTTTATGCATCATTTCTTGATTCTGAGCTTATGATCTGTTAAGGGTGTTCGTGGGGCTTTGTTTTGGAACTGATATACTTTGTATTTTTGGAGGTTTTAGAGAGAAGCTCAAGGATGAGTGTTGGTGACCAAATGGGCTTAAAAAATGACTTTTTCTCTCTCCAATATAATATATATCATGTATGCAATGTGTGGGCTGATATGTAATGGCTGATTGTATGTATTTTCAGTCACAAAGAAGTCAAGAGTTGGTAAACCACTAAAGTGTTGGCAAAGTGTGCAAGTTAAGTAACAGTAATGCAAGAGGGTAGTTTGGTCATTAGGCATTTAAAATTAATGGCAAAATTATAACATGGCAAACCCTTAGGGTTTAGGGTTTAGGGTTTGAACCATTTTACGTTTTAAAATGATTTCTAGAATTTGCAATTTAGGGTTTATAAAAAAATAATAATAAAATAATAAAATTTTAGTTTCTAAAATACAAAATTAAGGTTTCTTAATTAATTAGGTTTCCTAATCACATAGACTTGATAATTAGGTTTAGGTTTTACTAATTATCATTAAGCGTGCCTAATTAGCAATTAGGGTTTACAATTAGCAAATTAGGGTTTATAATTTAGAAAAATTAATAATAAGGATTTATACCCTAAACATTTAGGGTTTCTAAAATTAGGATTTCAAATATTAATTAGGATCTATCTAATTAACATTAAATTCTATAATACAACACTTAAATCACATAACACAGTTATATAACATTCTCGAACTCATAATTGAGTTTCAAATTAGGGTTTCCATTTGGTAATTCACCAATTATTATTTAAAGTTTCTAGTTTCAAAAATTAGGGTTTATAATTAGGGTCTCACAATTTAATGCTAGGGCTTGGTCATGATGCATTAAAACTGAACAACCATTAACTGTTCGCAAACATATACCATACATATTTCTAGCACTGAAAAATCAAAATATACTTAATATTATATTATTATTCTCATTCCAAGTTCAAAATCCATAATTAGGGTTTTGGATTACATATCTGATTTATCTGGCATATATACCTTTATTAATTAAGTTAAAATAATTAACTTAATTATTATAATTTAAATTCATATAATAAAATAATTAATATAATAATTCTAATAACCATTTCATATACTATTTAAATAATAAATAAAAAAAATCATATTTTCATGGAAATTAATAAATAAAAATATTTTTACTATAAAATTAATTATTATAAGAATATGCTTTATAATAATCAATAATTCTAAAATAAAAATTATTTGTAAACATCCATGTAATAAATATATTTTTATCTATTACATAATTACATACACACATTATCTTGTACAAATCCTCATCCTTAAATTAAAAAAAAAAATTATACGCAAAATTTCTGATTTAATTATATAGAAAATATTGGGTTGTTACAGATATGACGGCTACCACACTCTTCCATTTAGTGGGACCTGCATTCTCACTTGCGCGTAATACAGTGTCGTCATCTGCTAGGCACAGTACGCCACTGTCGATTAGGTTCTGAATAAGGTGGCGGAGTGCCCAGCATTCTTCTGTGCTGTGACCACGAGATTGGAAATGATATTGACATACTCCCTCATAATTGTACCGTCCCGAACGAGGGTTAATTGGAGGTAGAAGGGAACTGATTCTTCCTTTATTGATTAACATGTGAAGTATCTCCTCCATAGGTTGACCCAAGTAGGTGAATTCCCTTTTGTTGGCGAAATCCCGACGGGCCTTGGCATTTGCTCTCTTCGTCACTTTGTCTTCCAGCATTTCATTTTCTGAAAGTAAAGATGGAATATTCATGACAATGGGCAGGAGACTGGCATGCTCCTGGCTAATTAGCTGATGAGTCACTTGATGCTGATAAGTCACCAGTTCCGCCAATTGCTCAATTTGTTTGCAGAGAGCTTTCATTTTTCATTCCATTGTGAACTGAAACTTGGCATAATCCCATCTGTTATCACCGTCTTTGATGGTTTGGAAAGAATCACAGCTGAAGTTGGAACTCTGTCCACTGCTCCAATTAATCATGTTGACCTCTTCTTCTTTGTGTTGAGGAAGAGGGTTGTCTTGAACGTTAGGTTGATCTGGTTTAGTGACCACGATCTCACCGTTGTCTATCAGGTCTTGGATCTTGTGTTTCAAGGCCCAACAATCCTGAGTATCATGTCCAGGTGCCCCGGCATGATAAGCACATTTCCGAGCAGCATTAAAACCCCTTCCATTTGGGTTGGCTGGTGGAAGTAGATGTGTAATCTTCTTTTGTGTTGTCAGAAGATTAAGGATATTCTCGAGGGTATCCCCTAAGGGTGTGAACACTCGAGGGCGTTTGGCTTCTCCACCTTTTGGTATTGGAGGGTTTACAGACTGTGCTGGAAAGGGAGTATAGTTCCTCCTCTGAACAGGCATATTTTAACTGCCGTTTGGACCCAGTAGTATAAGGGAAACATCTTCCTCTTTCTTTTTATGGACCCTCCTGGGGTTGTTCCCATAATTTCAAGTCTGGATGTGATCAGCAACAGCTTTGAGTGCAGCTAGGTCTTGAATCTTTCTGGATTTCAATCCCATCTCAGCCATCTCCCCATATTTGACCATTTCAGAAAACGGTTTGCCGATGCCGGCTAAAACTCTCTCATAGAAGGGAGCTTCTTGTATGTCTATAAACGTTATGACCATTTTTGATTCGGTCATGGAAGGATTCACTTGGGCAGCCAGGTGTCACCACCTCTGGGCATACTCTATGAAAGACTCGTTAGACTGTTTCTTGATCTTGGTAATTTGATACCGATCAGGAGCCATTTGAGACTGAAAGCTGTATTGAGTGAGGAAGGCATGTGCTAGTTCTTCTCAGCTGTGGATTTTGGAGTTGTCTAATTTGGTGTACCATGAACGGGCTTCTCCAGTTAGACTCTTTTGGAATAATTGCATTCTGAGCTTTTCATCCTCTGCATAAGATCCAAGTTCTCCAATTAATACCTTTAAGTGTGTATAAGGATCTCCTAACCCGTCATATTTTTCAAAGTCAGGAGTTTTAAACTTTTCTGGATAATGAACACAAGGAAAAATACATAAATCAGCATATGAAACACTCCCGTGTGTTCCAATTCCTTTGATAGTACGAAGGGTCTCTTCCATTTGGAGGACTTTCTTTTTGATGTCACCAGTGTCTGGGTCTCCAGTGGGATGGGCAGCATCATGAGTTTTGTTGGTCTGATCCAACTGCAGTTCAGGTATGGTAACGACCTGGGCTCCTCCTTGTGTGGAGGATTCAACATGTACGTGTATTTTCTGACCCTGGTAGACTGGTGTAATTCTTTGAACAGAAGAGCCAAATCTGCAATTTGTTTGCTTAATCCGTCGAATTCTTTGCGAGAAACTGGATTAAGTTCAATCTGGTCGGATGACGACATAATTGATTGTAGGCCTGTTGCCTTTTTGGACTTTGAACGGGTAGTAGGCCTGATTGACTCCCTGCGAAAGACTTACATAGTTTAGTCCTTAGGGAAGGGGAATATTAATATGCAATGTGATGAGTCCATTTTAGGAATTTTATCCTACAAAAACGGATGTCAGCTGTTTGTAGCATGTATGTATATATGTACACATTCCTTCATATTTCTCATTACATGGAGATAGATATGTCATGAAATTGTGTAATTTAAAATGAGAGCATGAAGAGACTTTCCTCCGTTTTGGGTTTATCAGAGGCTGACCTATCTTAGGTTACTCTCGCGGCTTTTTGGCATGAAGGTTCCCAAATCATCACAATCTACTTGACGGGAAGTTAATCCGGTCTTTCAACTGGAGCGAATTTGGGTGGTACCTTTCCTGAGCCTCGGAAAATTAGGCTTCTCACGAGTCCAGTAATCAAACACCGACGGGATAGCCTCCTGGTGGAGGTACCACACAACATACATTCACATACATCGCGTCTCACTGTATGAAATGATGATATGTGCGAAGCACTAATATCATGAGTAGTTTATAGTGCGAGGCACTAACATCACAGGCAGTTTATAGTGCGAGGCACTAACATCACATGCAGTTTATAGTGCGAGGCACTAAATAAACAAGACATGCATTCGTACACATTCATCCAATGTAAATGCAACATCCACACATAAGCAGATAACAATTTTGAAAAGATTGAAATAGCGGCTTAAGTCCTCTTACTGGAGTCCCCAACAGAGTCGTCACCTGTCGATGTCGGGATTTTTAGATGTTCCTTTCCATTACTTATTCTTTGGTGTTCTCATTTTAGGTGAGATTTGTTTGAAAAAACAAGTGAAAAAGGTCCGACATGTATAATGTCGACGATGGACTATTAAGAGTCGCCAGTTGGTTTTTTTAAATGGTTGTACCAACACAAACGAGAAAAGGTTTGCACATTGACCCAGTGATGTGACACTGCTATACGGGTCGGTGAAACCGAGATTCGTTTAGGGTCCGGGGACTTGGTTATGCGGGGGAAAGGTGTTAGGCACCCCCCGACATCCGTGTTACCACGGTGACCGCCTCTTTTCAAGAAACTATTATCTAAATGTGTGTGTGTGTGAGTCAATGTGATGTTATTTAAAAGTGGTACGAGGCCTCGTTCGCACCTATATACGCAGGGTTTGAATTTATGTAAAAAATCAATTTTAGCAAGATATGGCAGTGATGTTTTATAAAAGAGGTTATTTCAAACCCTGTCGCTCAATAGTAATTGAGGCCTTTTGCACTCCCATTTTATTAAATGCGCGGCTGGGTTAATTTTATTTGACGGCTGCGAAGCATACGTACGAAAATAATGGACAAAATAATGCCCACTTCCTCGTGGGTATGGAAACCATCTGAGGAAATTCAGACACCGCAAAATAATTTACAAGCTATTTACAGCTGAAAATGTCCATCACGGGAACTGAATCTAGATCTAATGGGATGAATCTGTGATCACATGATTCCTAGGCTCACATGATATCACAATTTGTATGAAAGCAGTAAGCAGGTATATATATAAAAGCCGTAAATATATATATACAGACATGATCACCAACCACGAAGTAGCTCCATGGGGGATCAGAAATGTAAATAAAGCTGTTAAAAGCTATCAACTGCCACGGAGGAAACTCCAGGCGGGACAAAATGTACAGAAAGCTATAAAAACGGTCAACCACCACGAAGTAAACTCCAGGTGGGACGAAATGTAAATATATATATATATATATATATATATATATATATATATATATATATATAAAAGCATGTAAACGCACCGGATATAAAATCCAAGCTCACCGAACAGAGTTCGATAGCAGTTCATATATATAAGTGTATATATATAAAAGCGAGTAAATGCACCAGATGTAAAATCCGGGCTCATCGAACGAAGTTCGACCATAGTTTATATATATATATATATATATATATATATATATATATATATATATATATATATATATATATAAGAAAGCAATTAAACACACCAAACCGAAGTTTAGGCTCATCGAACAAAGTCCGACACACAGTTTATATATATAAAAATATATATTAAAGCAATAAACGTACCAAACCGAAGTTTAGGCTCAATCGAACAAAGTCCGATACACAGTTCATATATATAAAAAAGCAAATAAACGCTCCAGACCGAAGTTTAGGCTCAACCGAGGCATAACTCGGTAATGTTAGTCATATATATATATATATATATATATATATATATATATATATATATATATAGACTGAAATGAAACCACAGACCGAAGTCCGGGCAAAAGCAAGCAACACGACTCTCAACGTGTAGAATGGTGTGTGCAAAAATGAAGAGAAAGACTCTAAAGTGTGTGAGAAGGCTTACAGTGGGCTGCCAAAGAAGACTTCTATATTTTTAGAGTGAGTAAACACAGACTTTTGTAGGTACAAAAGAGAGCTGTATATGAGCTCACAGGTGTTTAAAGTGGGAAAATACACTGTATGTCAAGTGTAGAGCGAATTCTACAGGGTTTCCCCGTCTTTTTTCTCTTAAAAATCAGCACCCCAAGCCCTCTATTTATAGACCAAAGCTGCTGCCGGTGTACCTGCGGCTCAGTCGCAGGTGTACCTGCGGCTCAGCCGCAGGTGTACCAGAGGCAGGTCGGGTCAGCCCGGTTTGGTCGAGTCAGGTCGTCTCGAAGTACGTGCACGCGGGCACTGTAATGTCCACTCAGTTTTTCTGAAGTGCAATCCGGGCATCCGTTTGAGGTATACAAGACCTATTTTGGACCGTCGTTGTCGAGAGTTTGTACGGTGGCATGGGATTAGAGTTTGTACGAAGTCTTTGAAGATGGGACGGTGCCCTCCTGTCTTCAAGTTTCAACTTTCATCCGTTACCCCGCACAATAGCAACTCGGGATTGGTTAGCCTTATGGGCCGTTGTTGCGTAGATGTGTTGAGATGACTTGGCGTGGCATCGTGTTGGTCAGATGACGATGTTGCCCCTTACCGGTGTTATTGCCGGGTTGGGTCGATACAGCAGAAGTTGCTCAGCTTCGCTGGGATTGGACTGCTGCAATTGGTTGAAAGTCCTCATTGTCATCTTTGAGGTGTGTCTGTCTTCCCGATGTCATCGCCGGGCTGATACAGTGTATCTCGTTGTGAGTGCTGAGATTGAAGCTGGTTGCACTTGTAACAAGTTTTTTCGGGGTTAATGCCGAAATTGCTTTCCTTGGGGCTATCACCAAGGTTTGAGGCTATTCCCATGTTTGGGGCTGAGACTGGATACCTCGGGGTTATCTCCGAGATTAATCGGTCTTCTCCGGTGTGTGTTCCGGTATTGATCTGCATGCCTCGGGGTTCTCCAAGATTGGAACGATTACTCCCAGATTGTGATCTGGGGTTGATGCTGAACCTCCGGTAGTATCCAGTATGGTTGTGGATTGTCTTTCAGGGTTCTCTCATAAAAGACGAATCTGCCTTCCTGCAATGTTAGTGTCAGTAGTACAAAAAATTTCGAGTGTCTACACTCATATGTTGCAACTAATAAATTGCAAAAATAAAAATTTTTCAAAAATAATTGTTTTAAATGTTGCATTTAGTAAGTAGATCATATTGCATGAATCCAAGTTTTCAGTTTGTTTGAAATTCATTTGGCTTATTAGGGCATTGGAACTGCATAATTTTTGAACAGTTTTGATGACTTAGGCTTGGTTATATTGTCATACCATTATGAAAATCTCTATCTGTCCTTATCTGTTGTAACCGGTTAGCACTTTAGAGTAACAATTATAATTTGCTCAGTATGAATGGTCACATACTTGTCTTCTTTTAAGAAAGTTGAGTTTTAACGATAGAGATTTAGTAAATAGATAGTAAAGGCCAAGATGATGCAGAAGCTTAAGTTGAGGGGTAATGAGGGGTATAAGTGCCACATATTATAAAAAAGAAAAGAAAAACAGAATAACAATAAAAGGAATGAAGAAATTTTTGGCTAGTCTAGTCATGTGGCCTTTGATACTCAAGTAAGTACGCATCACCCTAAAGTCATCTAGGTTGGGAGTCATTGGTCGAAAGCTCACTACATGGGTATCATTGAAAAGCCTAAGAGGGCTAGGCATTTCACATCCATTAATGCTTCTTTTTTTTTTTAAAAAAACACAATAAACCCCTTGTTGAGTCTTAGCTTAGTTAATGCGTAGTCTTTGTTGTAGCTTAATTTGTTTATTGCCTTTCTTAAGATTAAAACTGTATTTGTCTCTCTAAGAAGCATATTATGTGAAGTGTTTGTATTGTAGCAAGTTTAATGGTTGCTAAGCACACACACACTGCATCGGTGATGATAGGTTTTGACTTACAAAGTGATATGCATTATCGCCTTGTTCTTGGTTAGATTCTCTATTTGATGCAATTGTGGTTTCTTTGAGGCAACTATCTTGGATTTCATCCTTACTAGTATTTGGATTCGTTAACATGTTAAATTAGATTTCATATTACATAGTATTGCATTGCATTTGTTTTTTGTTGCTTGGGGGCAAACAACATTTTAAGTTTAGGTGTATTTGATAAGTAGTTTTTATAACTACTTATCCGGTATCTATGACTTGAGTTAGTTGCTTAAATCTATGTTTCGTAATTACTTTTCATCCATTCTACGTTCGTTTTGTAGATTTTATGCTTGTGAACTGTGTGAGCAATTATTGTTATAGAAAAGCAAGGAAAAGTAATTCAGACATCGTTTGGAGTACAATATGCAAGCAAATGCAAGAAGGAGAGAATATAGGGCTTTCAATGCCAAGTTGGATTCTTGGTTTGAAACTTGGATTTTATTTTAGATATACTTCGTAACTTTTCGGAACATCTTTAATCATCCCAATCTTAGTTCGGATGCGAGAGTTATGACATTTGTACTAACGAACGTTGAACCTCAAAGTTTGGAGTTGCCATTTACATAGAAGTCACTTGAAACCCAATTTCGACCTTTATCCAGCCATTATTTCTTAAATCTCAAAAAATGAAATTTATAGAACTCGTTGAGATCTTCGATTTGATAGGTGGCAGATCCCGTAAGTCGTCCTTTATCAAAAGTTATAGCTATTTTACCATAGGACATTGTAGTAGAAAATCTATATCGCGGCCGCTCCCATTTCTAGTTCATTTTGAGCGTGGCCTTGTCGTTCCCTAGTCCAAGAAAATGCTATCTGCTACTTGAGAGCGGCTGCGCCCAACTCCAGGCTATTTTCAGCGCAACCGCGCCACTTCAGAAGTTGACTAGAGTTGACTTTTTCATTAAATAGTGCAATTGGAGCGTAACTTGGGCAAGGAGTCATACTAAGACTTATAAATAAAGACATATCAGTATGTAAATTGTATTCCACCCTTGGGGATCATTTAGATTACATATGCTCTTTTCTTTTCATTAATTTCCTTATTAGATTATATTAGATTAGAACCATAGATTAGCTAAGATTTAGGGATTGAAGCAATTGAAGATCCTTAAAAGTTCAGAAGTGAAACAAGAGAAGAAACTCAGATTTGCTATTCTTAATCCCTAATTCTCTTTACTTCTATTTGTATCTTTCAATGTATAATCAATTATGGATTATGAATTCTAGTTCAATCATGAATTAAACTCTATTTTGAGATTACTATGGATCTTGTTGTGTAGTTTACTTTAATATACTTCCTTGTTAGTCCTATTAATTGTTATTGGATTGTCTATTGTGATTTATGCTGAATTGCTTAATTGCCTAGATAATAATTACCGTGATAATCCATATGAAATTGAGAGTCTGATTATGGGTTTAGATCTAATTATAGTAGTATTTGTTTGTGACTTCTACATGGAGATGGAATTCATTATTCGTGTCTATAATAGAGATATACCTATACACCACATGTAGTCTATTGAGAACTTGAGCTCAACCCTCTTTAATTGTACTTCACACAGAGATATAGTGGGTTAGTTAATTATGGTGTTCACATTCATTCTATCATCTGTGGATTTAGTGTGATATGGATATGGTACATCGAGAGATAACCATATTTTACTTTCGTGTTCTCGACTAACAATCTAGTATAATTAATTTGGCTTAACATGAATTGTGTCGAATTAAATGAATTAGTAGGTGAAATTGTAATCTCAAGTCTTCATTATCTATTCTCATTCTAGGGATTATTAGTATTATCTTAATTGCATACTTTTCAATATAAAATATTAAATCAATCGTTTAAATAAGATTAAGTTGGTTACTGTTAGTGTTTGGTTATTTTTATTAGATAATTCTTCGTGGGAGTGATACTCTACTTACCCGTTATTACTTGTTGACCGTGTATACTTGCACGCATTTATTGATCGTGAAAGTGCCCAACTAAGTTTTTGGTGCCGTTACCGGGGAATTAGTTTAATAATTTTTACCATCAATAATTTCAATCAAATTAGTCTTAATTTAAACATTTTATGTTTATTTAATTTTTCTTCCTATATTTCTCTTTTTTCAAGTACCATGGCTGAATTTAATTGTCAATGGTTATATTCGAGTATAACTCAACCAAGGGAAACACAGATTGATGGACTCAATCCACTTTCTGCATTGTCAGCACAATTTAAAGCACTTTCGAAGAGGTTGGATGTTCTTACAGCTTAGCGTATTCGAAGGATAACAGTTACTTATGATTATTGTGCTGACAATCATCCGAGTCATCAATGCACCATCAGTTTTGGACTGGTACAGTATGGTGGTGGCTACCTCAACTAGTATGCATTTCTTAACAACTATCACGGTTGGGGGTATCACCTAGATTCTTCATGGAGCTGTAATCAACAAGATCAATTCTATGCTCCATATCCAACATATACACCAAAATTCTCATTTCCACCTCCAATGTCGCAGGAAGAAAATTCAAAGTTGAAGGAATTCATGTCTAAGATCATAGCAGACCAAAAAGAGATGATAATGAGTCAGAAAATGTTGAGCCAAAATTTTAAGGAACAAATCATCAATGCCTCAAGCAATGGTCCTCAGTACATGGATTTCGAAACTGAAATAGATAATTTAAGATTGACGGAGCTATTGTCCAAGTTCATAGCATCAAATAAGGAGAGGATGATTGATCAAGAGATGTCAATTCAAAATCTTAAATACCAGATAAATCAAATGTTCAAAGCCTTGAACAACTATCCTCAAAATAATTGGTGCTATGATATGGATTCTGAGACCGATGGTGAGCCCGAGCTAAATCTACAATTGGATGATTTGAAAAATATCGAAAAAGGGGAGACAAGTGGGGATAAGGAAAATGAGGCCATCAAAGATCTATCTTTACGTGCTAGCAAAGATGAGCCTATTGTATTAGTGCCCCAAGTGCCTTCTTCACCAAAGTTCAAAAATCCAATCAGTTTTGCAAAACCATGCCTGCTTGGTAGTCACGTCGTCGGTAAAGCTCTTTATGACATGAGTGCTAGCACAACTTTGAAGCCATGGTGGGCCGAGAAAGAGAAGATAGAAGAAGAACACGTTGTGCTTGACAATCCCCAATGCCCCAATCTGATCATAAACACAACGGGGAAAATACCTAGCTATTTAACATTCGAAAATGGGAAATTATCTACAAAAAGCAAGCTATATGACGTGGATTTCATGGCTATCACTCATGGGAACCTACCAAATACTATATTTCTCGTGATGGATGGAGCATTCCTCAATTATAGAAGGGGAATCGGATAACATTGATACGAAAAAGTACGACTAAGGGAATCTAAACTAAGCGCTCGATGGGAGGTACCATATCCAATCTTTTTCCCCCTCTTCGTTTAATTCTCATTACATTTCCAATCATTTCTCCCTCTATGTTTATTTCTTCGTACTTCTAATATTAAGTAGAACTTTTGTAGTCTTAATAGTTCATTTTTGGTTTCCTCTAGGTACAATTCAATTGCTACATGAGTGTATGGTTAGGATAGCTAAAAGGACCAAAGCTGCCATGGTACATGGCAGCGCGTCCGCGCCTAACTACAAGCCAATCACAACACGATTGCGCCCTCTCTCAGTCACAGAAAAAAAACATTACTCAATTTCTGAGTCTTTAACTCAAGTATTCGGACATTTAGGTGTCCGTGTTCAATTTCCAACTTTTGAATGATCTCAGACTTATCCACCGCCTGACACACCAGTGGATTATGAGGAGACGGGTGGCGACGACAATGCTATCTAGGGGAGTATTTCTTTTGATTTTTATTACAATGAGGACATTGTTCGTCTTATGTTTACGGTGATTGTTCTTTCTTTCTTCTTCTAGGGTGCATTTTAGTATAGTCATGTTTATATATATATATATATATATATATATATATATATATATATATATATATATATACGGAGAGGATCTAAAGCGGACCAAATAAGCGGACCGAAGAACGGACCAAGGCAAAAACACGCGGGTTTCAGGGTCAACCCGCGGGTTGGTCCGACCCGGACCCTGAAACCAGCATGTTTTTGCCTTGGTCCGTTCTTTTGGTCTGCTTATTTGGTCCGCTTTAGATCCTCCCCGTATATATATATATATATATATATATATATATATATATTTATTTATATTATTATATTAGTTTTATTTTTTATAAAAAATAGAATATATTATATTTTATTATGCATAGTACTGCATAGTGTTGCATAGTACTGCAATGTGTGTGTAGACACTCGAAATTTTTTGCACACCTGTTACTGACATTGCAGGAGGGCAGATTCATCTTTTAGACATAACCCTTGAAGGAAACTCGCATCCAGTCCGGATACTACCGGAAGCTCAGTTTCAACCCTGGAACACACACTGGGAACCTCGGTGATAACCTTGAGGCCTGCAGTTTCAATACCTAAAATTCCACCGGAGAAGACCGATTCATCCCGGAGATAACCCCGAGATATTCAGTCTCAGTCCCAACACTGGGAATAACAGATTCCAACCTTGGAGATAACCCCAAGGAAGGCAGTTGCAGTTTCGGAGATAACCCCGAAAATGCTTGTTTTAAATGCATGCAATCAGCTTCAACCTTGGCGCTCGGCACTCAGTACAAGACCTGACAATAACACCAGGAAGACAGGCACACCTCAGAGATGACACTGAGGACCTTCAACACTTGCAGCAGTCCAATCTCAGAGATAACCCTGAGCAATGTCTGCTTTATCAGCCTAAACTTGAGATAACCCCAGTGAGGGGCAAAGTCGTCATCTTGCCACCTTGACGCCACATCACGCCGTCTCAACATTTCAGACATACATTTCTACACAGCAATGTCCAACAAGAGCCAAGGAAAACCAATCCTGAGTGACTATTATGCAGGGTAAAGGATAGAATTTGAAGCTTGAAGACTGGAGGGCATCGTCCCATCTTCCTTACTTCATACAACCTCTAATCCAATGTCATTGTGTAACACTCGACAACGGCAGTCCGAAATAGGTCTTACATACGTCAACCGGATGCCCGGATTGCAATTCTGAAAGTTTGAGCTGATATCACGTTGCATGCGTGCACGTACTTCAAGACGACGGGACCTGTGAAGCCCGGGGCACCCCGGGCAGCCGCAGGTACACCTGTGGCTGCCCCCTCTATAAATAGAGTGCTTGGGGTGGCCATTTTGTAAAGAGAAAAGGCGAGGAAGCCCTGTCCAATTTGCTCTGTACACACCCCAAATTGAGTGCTTTCTCATTTTAAACACTTGTAAGCTTATATATAGCTACTTTTTACCGGCGAGAGCCGAGTGTTCATCTATTTCAAGTTATTGAAGTCTTCTTTGGTAGCCCACTGTAATCCTTCTTACACATTTCCAAGCCTTTCTCTTCATCTTTGCACACACTATTCTTTACGTTAAGAGTCGTGTTGCATGTGTAGGCTCGGACTTCGGTCCGTGGTTTCATTTCAGTTTGTATATATTTACTTATATATATATATATATATGTATATATTTTCATATATGGACTAACATTATCGAGTTATGCCTCGATTGAGCCTAGACTTATGTCTGGAGCGTTTAATAGCTTTCTTATATATATATATATATATATATATATATATATATATATATATATATATATATGAACTATGTGTCGAACTCTGTTCGATGAGCCTAGACTTAAGTCTGGTGCGTTTAAATGCTTTCGTATATATATATATTTACATTTCATCCCGCCTGGAGTTTACTTCGTGGCGGTTGACCGTTTTTACAGCTTTCTGTACATTTTGTCCCGCCTGGAGTTTCCTCCGTTGCAGTTGATCGCTTTTACAGCTTTATTTACATTTTCGATACCCCATGGAGGTGCTTCGTGGCGGTCGATCATGTCTGTATATATATATTTACAGCTTTTATATATATACATGCTTACTGCATTTATATTAATTGCGGTATCATGTGAGCCTAGGAATCATGTGATCACAGATTCAGTCCACTGAATATAGATCCGGTTCCCTTGATGGACCTTTTCAGCTGTAAGCAGCTTGTAAATTTATTCACGGTGTTGGATTTCCTCAGATGGTTCTCATACCCATGAGGAGTTCGGCACTACTTTGTATATTATTTTCTGGAAGATACTTCGCATCTCAAAAATAAAAGCAATCAAGCCGGATATTTAATAAAATGGAAGTATCAAAGGCCTCAATTACTATTAAGCACAGGGTTTGAAAAACCTTTTTCAAAACATCACTGCTATATCTTGTTAAAATTAAATTTTTATACAAATTCAAACCCTATGTATATAGGTGCGAACGAGGCACATCACTACTTTCAAATAATAGCACATTGACCCATACACACACACACACACATTCATATAACAGTTTCTTAAAAAGTGGCGGTTACCGTGGCAACGCGGATGTCGGGGGGTGCCTAACACCTTCCCTCCGCATAAGCAAGTCCCCGGACACTAATGAATCTCGGTTTCATAGACCCGTTTAGCAGTGTCACATCACTGGGTCAATATGCAAATCTTTTTTCGGTTGTGTTGGTACAACCAGTTAAAAAACCATCCGGTGACTCTTAACAGTCCATCATCGACATTATACATGTCGGACCTTTTTCACTTTTTTTTTTCAAACAAATCTCACCTAACATGAGAACACAAAAAAACAGGTAACGAAAAGGGACAAATAAAAATCCCGACGTCGATAGGTGGCGACTCTGCTGGGGACATCAGTAGGAGGACTTAAGCCGCTATTACAAGCTTTTCAAAACTGTTATATGCTTGTGTGTGGATGTTGCATTTACATTTATGATGAATGTGTACGAATGCATTTTTTTTACTGCACTACAATATATCTATCAGTGATATTAGTGCTTCGCACATGTCATCATTTTCATAAACAGTGAGACACGTTGTATGTGAATGTATGCTGTGTGGTTCCTCCACCAGGAGGCTATCTTGTTGGTGTTTGATTACTGGACTTATAGGAAGACTAATTCTAACGAGGCTCAGGAAAGGCACCACCCAAATTTGCTCCAGTTAAAAGACCGGATTAACTTCCTGTTGAGAACCTTCATGCCAAAAAGCCGCGAGAGAAACCTAAGATAGGTCAGTCTCTGATAAACCAAATGCGGAGGAAAGTCTCTTCATGCTTTCTCATTTCAAATTACTTGTAAAGTCAATTACTTGTAATTTACATTCCGTATTCATCTCCATTTAATGAGAAATATGAAGAAATATGTGCATATACATATTTAAATTAACATGCTATCCTGTATTACGAACATCTAACATCCGTTTTGCAGGATCATAGTCCTAAAACGGACACATCACATAGCATGTAAACATTTACACAATCCCTAAAACTAAACTATGTAAGTTTTGTCGCAGGGAAGCATTTAGACCTATTACCCGGTTAAAATCCAAAAAGGCCACGAGCCTACAGCCAATCATGTCTTCATCTGACCAGTCTAATCCAATTTCTCGCAAAAAATTTGACGGATTAAGTAAATAAATTACAGATTTTGCTGTTCTGCTTAAAGGACTACATCAATCTACTCAGGGTACGAAGATACCCGTACATGCTGAATCCTCTGGACAAGGTGGAACCCAAGGTTTTGATAAAGCCATTGCAGTACCTAAAATGCAGTTGGATATGACCAACAAAAGTCATGATGCCACCCATCTCATAGGAGATCCAGACACCGGTGACATCAGAAAGAAAGTTCTTCAAATAGAAGAAACCCTTCGTTCTATCAAAGGAATTGGAGCACATGGGAGTGTCGCCTATGCCGATCTTTGTATATTCCTTGGTGTTCTTTATCCAGAGAAGTTCAAAACTCCTGACTTTAAAAAGTATGACGGGTTAGGAGATCCTTAAACCCATTTGAAGGTGTTCATTGGAGAACTTGGATCTTATGCAGAGGACGAGAAGCTCAGAATGCAGCTATTCCAAAAGAGTCTGACTAGAGCAGCCCGTTCATGGTATACCAGATTAGACAACTCAAAGATCCATAGCTGGGAAGAGCTAGCTCACGCCTTCCTCACACAATATAGTTTACAGTCTCAAATGGCTCCTGACCGATATCAGATTACCAAGCTCAAGAAACAATCTAATGAGTCTTTCAAAGAATATGCTCAAAGGTGGAGGCGCCTTGCTTCTCAAGTGATTCCTTCTATGACAGAGTCAGAAATGGTTATGACCTTTATCGACATACAAGAAGCTCCTTTCTATGAAAGAGTCTTAGCTGGCATTGGTAAACCATTTTCTGAAATGATCAAACATGGAGAAATGGCTGAGATGGGATTGAAGTCAGGAAAGATTCAAGACCTAGCCGCTCTCAAAGCTATTGCTGAGCACATCCAATTCGAAAATTATGGAAACAACCCCGGAGGGTCCATAAAAAGAAAGAGGAGGATGTTTCCCTGATACTACAGGGTCAGAAAGGCAATCATAATATGCCTATCCAACAGAGAAATTTCACTACTTTTCAAGCACAGTCTTCAAACCCTCCAATGTCAAAATATGGAGAAGTCAAATGCCCTCGAGTGTTTACACTCCTAGGGGATTCACTATAGAACATTCTCATTCTTCTGACAACTCAGAAGAAAATCATGCATCTTCTTCCACCAGCCAGCCCTAATGGGAGGGGTTTCAATGCTGCTCAAAAATGTGCTTATCATGCCGGGGCATTTGGACATGATACTCAAGATTGTTGGGCCTTGAAACACAAGATCCAAGATTTAATAGACAATGGTGAGATCGTGGTCAACAAACTAGACCAACCTTATGTGCAAGACAACCCTCTTCCTCCACACAAAGAGGAAGAGGTCAACATGATTAACTGGAGCAATGGACAGAGTTCCAATTTTAACTTTAAAGCATCTCAGATCATCAAAGACGGTGTTGACAAGTGGGATTATGCAAAGTTCCAGTTTACGATAGAACGGAAGATTAAAGCTCTATGTAAGCAAATTGAGCAATTGACCGAACTGGTAACCTATCAGCATAAAGTCACACGCCAATTAATTAGGCAGGAGCATGCTAGTCTCCTTCCCTTTGTTATGAATACTCCCTCGCCACCTTCAAAATATGAAACATTGGAGGACAAAGTGACGAAGAGAGCAACTGCCAAAGCCCGTCGGGATTTTGCCAATAGAAGGAAATTTATATACCTGGGCCAACCTATGGAGGAGATACTTCAGATGCTAATCAATGAAGGAAGAATCACATCCCTTTTACCTCCAATTAATCCTCGTTCAAAATGGTTCAATCCTGATGGAGTATGTCAGTATCACTCTCATTCTCGCGGTCACATCACGAAAGAATAATGGGCCCTCTGCCACCTTATTTAGAATCTAATAGATAGTGGTGTCCTGCAACTGGCAGACAACGATACCGTGCTTTTTGAGAGTGAAAATATTTGCCCTACCAAATGGAAGGGACTGGTAGCAGTTATATCTACTGAGGCTGATAGGACTGTTAAACCATTCACAATTCAACTCAAAGGAATTAATAATCCTTTGAAAGTGGCTGCTCCAGAGCCAATCAACCTTCCATTCCGACCACAATATCCTATTGTCAGTTTATAGAAAGTTCCTTGAAATTATGGAGAAGCTGAAGGATCCACATCTCATACAACTGCTACAGTGTAGAAGGAAAATCCACTATATCTTCCCCAATGGGTGATGAAGCCTGCTATTAAATCAAAGGGGAAAATTCCCATGGAGAAGATTGAGAAATTCCTTCGTGCTATGGGTCATAATGAAGCCAAGGTGGTTCTAAACTTAAGAGAAGCTCCACATCAAATTTCAATATTAAACTTAGTTTTAACTTTCGAGGATAACAGGAAGATCTTACTAAAGGTTTTGGAAGAAGCCTACTTACCGAAATCAGTGGATGTGGAAAAATTTCAACATCTGGTTGGTCACATTTTCAACAACAATGTGATCTCTTTCACTGATGATGACATACTGCCCAAAGGGACCGGTCATTGTAAGATGTTACACATTGCGGTTTTGTCCTTTGGATACATGTTAGCTGGAGTCTTGATAGATGGAGGTTCGTCTCTGAATATCTATCCTTGTGCTACATTACTAAAATGAATGTCAATCTCAAGCGGATCCGAAGTAGCCATACGATCATCAAAGCTTTTAATGGATCCTGCTGAAATTTAGTCGGAGAGATTGAGCTGCCAATGGAGATTGGTCCCCAGATATTTTGTGTATCTTTTCACATGCTCAAAATAGATACAGGATACAACCTGCTTCTAGGGAGACTGTGGATTCATATGGCCGGGGTAGTCCCCTCCAATCTTCATCAGTAACTTAAATACATTATCAACAATAGCCTAGTCACAGTCAACGCTGAACCGGAATGTCCTCAACATAGTGACCTTCCACTCATCAATGTCAATTTCGATGTTGAGCTGGTCAGTTTTCATGCTTTTGAAGTAAGTAACACTCAATACCATTCTATTGGGATGCCATTTCCCGTACCCAAGATTTTTGTCGAAGTTATGACAGCTACTCAAGAAATGATATCATTGGGACACCAGCCGGGACAAGGGCTGGGTAAAGAGCATCAGGGTATTAAGCACCTAATCCAAGTGTCCAGTCAAACTGGGATAGCCAGACTAAGCTATTCTGCCAGTTCTAGTCACATGAATCCACATAAGCATAAGCAGATTCCTTCCACTTCAGCCACACGACTATTATCTCCATCTGTAAATCCAGAGTACACACCATCTCCGGTAAAGGTGCCAGCCAACATAATGGCTATGTTATTTCCTAAGCCGATACCGGTAAAGGATAAGAAAGTCTTTGTTCCAGATCCCAAGGTGGAAGAAGAGGAACAAAAAATCAAACAAGACATCGTCCGAATGATGTCAAGAATACACATCATTGTCCATGATGAACATACAAACAGAAACACCCCAGACGATGATTGCCCAGACATAATGGTCATCTTCGAGAGAAGGAGGACGATAACAACCCCTCCATCACTGCTGTCCACCGGACTTTGCCCTTGCCAATTGGAGTAGCACTCCTCGCATTAGTTGACAAGGGTAAAATGGGCAGGACTTCTTTCTGCCCTGTAGATATCATAACTGCTTACTTTTCTGTACAATATTAGCAGTTGTTTTGTCCGTACATGCTAACACTTTGTATGATTAAACAGTTTCATATATATTAAGTGAAAGCATATTTTGTTTCAGAACTCTGAACTTAGATGTGCCTGTACTTGCTGATAAGATGCCTATTCTCCACAAGGATTGTAACTTTGATGAAAAGTTGGACTCAAACTTGATAGAAATATAAGAGGACATTGAGGTGCCTCCGGAGATCAAAGAATGGGTCGAAGACAAACCTAAACCCAACCTTGATCAAACCACCTCTTTTAATCTCGGAACCTTAGAAAACCCTAAGTTAATCCAGATTGGTTTAGACCTTACCCCAAACCAGAGGAATGACCTGGTTACGCTACTAACCCAATTCTAGGATGTGTTTGCATGGTCTCATGAAGACATGGTGGGTTTGTCCACTGACATTGTCCTTCATCACCTTCCCATCAAAGAGAGATTCAAGACAGTTAAGTAGAAACTCAGGCGATTGAAACCTGAGTGGAGCTTAAAGGCGAAAGAAGAAATTGTGACATAATTTCAAGCTGGTATTATCATGGTGTCCACCTATCCTGAATGGATATCCAACATCGTTCCCGTGCCTAAGCCTGGAGGAAAGGTGCGAGTTTGCGTGGATTATCGGGATCTGAATAAAGCTTGCCTTAAAGATAGCTTTGTCGTGCCATTTATCCACATTCTCATTGACAATACTGCTCAGTACGACATGTACTCCTTCTATGATTACTTTGCGGGGTATCATCAGATCATGGTTGCTGAAGAGGATCATGAGAAAACTGTATTCATCACGCCTTGGGGAACCTTTTGCTATAGACGGTTGTCTTTCGGCCTCATCATTGTCGGAGCTTCCTATCAGAGAGCTATGATGGCCCTTTTCCATGACTTAATGCATACGTAGATAGAGATCTACGTGGATGACATCATTGTCAAATCTAGAAGGGAGCAAGACCACTTAGACCATCTCAAAAAGCTTTTCAACAGGTTGCGTAAGAAAAATTTAGAGTTGAATCCAGCCAAGTGCGCCTTTGGCATTAAATCAGGTAAGTTGCTAGGATTTCTAGTCAGCCACAAAGGGATTGAGCTGGATCCCACTGATAAGTGGGTTTTATACCTTCTTTTTGAATACCAATTCACGTGAACTATGCCATCTCAAGTACATTTTAGTGTGTTTTTAGTTGCATTTCATGTTATTTTGCATTGAATATACTTAAAACTCTTTTTGGTGAAAAAGTGAAGGAATAGACCTAATTTGGTGGAATTAGAAGGCACGAGGCGAATGGACGCATGAAGCAAGGCACAAGCTGGGATATGCATGGCATGAGGATCAAGTGGAGCAGAAGACTAAGCGTGGATGGACAAAGGAAGGAGCAGCAGAACAGATCAGTTGCATCAGCAAAACCAGAAGTCAAAGTTATAGAAGCCGCGTGGCCGTGCGGTAGGACAAGTTTGGAGACGCGCGCCCGCACGGGCACCTGGCTGGACAACATTACACACTGCAAGTTACGCGCCCGCGTGAGGATTATATTGGGGGAGCGCGCGGCCACGCGCGATGCTTGTAGTTGCTGATTTGTTTTATTTTAATTTTTAATTAGAAAGGGTTGTAATTGATTTAAAACGATTTCTGAAGGGTGTCAGACGTATCATCATTCAGTTTTTATGTATTTTCATTTTTCATAACTAGGGTTTACACTTTGAGAGAGATTCCAACATATAACGAAGCCTAAACTCTAACTTTTCTAATTCTTCTTGGGATTCTCTATCATTGTGAATTTTTATTAATCTTGTGCTGGATTTATATGAGGACTTAAATGTTACTAGTGGATTATAATCAGTAATTGGTTTGATCGTTTCTATCCTTTATCTTTCAATTGCTTGTTTATTAGCCATGTTTAGCTTTTATACTATAATGGGTTTTGGTTCAGTCATGAACTAAACTCCATTATGGGATTTTAACGGATTTTAGTTACATGCTTGAATGCTGGACTGCTTTACATATCATACGGGATTTCTATCATGGTTGTTTTGCATGTGTGAATGCTTGATCACCATTCATTTTCAGTACTTGTATGGAATTGACAATGAACATGCGAGTATGGATTGTAATCATGATAGCATACGCATATGGGGCTATTTTATATGGCTTGTGTATTTCGTGAACTAGATAGACATATACTGTTTCACCGTATGTGCGAACCAGGCATAAAGTGGACATACAAAGCCGGCACGAATCAGCCTCACTTATTCCTAGCCCCCGCCTTGAATCGATATGCAAAAGCGTGAAATCTGTTCATTTGTGCAAAGCTTGTTCCTTCGTCCCATCAGCATGAAATCACGGCGGAGAGAGCCATAATTTTGTGGGGTATAATTACGGGCAAGTACATTGATGTGGGCCATTTGATTCACCAGAACATTTTGCGGTATCTGCGGGGAAGCACTACAGGGAGCATTCCACATGCATCAGTTGTAGGTATGCTGTGTGCTGATCAGGGTTGCCACTGGGATAATGAGCAAATGCGAAACCCAAACCAGGATATCACCCACGCCACCATTGCAAAATTCGAGGATTTAACGGGTGGTGAACAGCATCCGCGAGGATTAGGTTTTATCATTTAGCCTATTTTTCCAGAGACATCACAGTAGCCCCCTCAGACAGATGAGGCAGGCCTGTCCACGCAAGCACCTGCTGCCCATGGTGATCGCCAGCTCCAAAGGTTGGAGCGAAAAGTCGATGCCATGTAAGATAATTTCGGAGCGTTTACGACGGGACTCACGAGGGCCTTAGCTGAGGCTTTTGCACTACAAGGGACAAAGCATGAGTGGCCTCAGTTCGGGACAGTAGTGCCATATCCACCACCAGATTCACCACCCGAGGAGGGTGGTGCAGCAGATCATTAGGGGAGTTTTCTGTAACCCTTTACCTTCATTCACTGAGACATTGAATATTATAAGTTTGGGGGTATTGGGGGTAGTAGTATAGTAGCATATAGAGTTTTTGCATGATTAGTTTAAATTCTGCGTGTTCATGTTTAGTTTATTTGTTGATGTGTTAGAATTTTTTTTTTAGTTTGCATGTCTCACAGTTCTAAGCTTTATGGAAATTTTGTCTAGCCGATGATGACAGTGAATTTTGAAAGATTTTTGAGTATGTTGGATAACATGAACCTAGCTATAATGTTTTACATGATGAAATTCATGTTGCTGTTTAAATGCTTTCGGTTTGCACGAATGTGTTCAGAATCACTTGTAGGTATAAGAATTATGTGTTGCATTGCTCGATAGAAAATGTTGTTGGAAAAAAGGAAATACGTGGAAAGTGAATTTAGACTGTTTAAAACATTGATTTTCAAACTTTGAGAAAACATGGGTATGCTATGTAAAAAAAAGCAAATAGCAATAACGTGGCTAGTCTTATTTCGAGGCCCTAGCTGCTTGAGTGAGTACGCCCATAGGGGTGTCTTAATACCTAGCACCCTAAGGTCTTTCATGGTCTGAGAGTCGTTAGTTGAAAGCTCGCTAAGAGGTAGCAGTGTTTGCCTAATGGAATGAGGCATTGCACAGTCATGTGAAAAAAGAAAAAAAAGAAAAAGAGAAGAAGTATAGCAATAAACACCGTGGAAAAGTGCGAAAATTGCCCTCGTGAGTAGTAATAAAGTAGTTAAGCTCATTGTTGAACCTCAGTTTGTTTTGATATGTTGGAATAGTCTTCGTTGCATATGTATACATGAGTCTTGATTTAAACTATAATTTTCTGTTTTGAGCAATTCAGCATGTGTATTCTTTGGTTAAATCAAGTTTTGGTGAACACAACACACATACACACAATATCTCTACAGCATTTATGAATTATCTAAGTGCCTGACATTATGCCTATAGTTTGGTTTGAATCTATATTCTTGAACCTAGAAAAATTCGTTGAGGCATTTTGGACTGAGTTTTTGTGATAGCGGGAACAATGTGAGACTAGTTGCATCATAATTTAGTTGCATAGTAATATAGCTGCATTTTCATTGTTTATTAGTATGCATTGCTTGAGGGCAAGCAACTGTTTAAGTTTGGGTGTATTTGATAAGTGGGGTTTATACCTACTTATTGAATACCAATTCACGCGAACTATGCCCATCTCAAGTATATTTTAGTGTGTTTTTAGTTGCATTTCAAGTTATTTTACATTGCATATACTTAAAACTCTTTTTGGTGAAAAAGTGCAGGAAACTACCTAATTTGGTGGAATTAAAAGGCACGAGGCGAATGGACGCATGAAGCAAGGCACAAGCTGGGATATGCATGGCATGAGGATCAAGTGGAGCAGAAGACTAAGCGTGGATGGACAAAGGAAGGAGCAGCGGAACAGATTAGTTGCATCAGCAGAACCAGAACTCAAAGTTGCAGAAGCCGCGCGGCCGTGCGGTAGGACAAGCTTGGAGACGTGCGCCCGCACGAGCACCCGGCTGGACAACATTACACACTGCAAGTTACGCGCCCGCGCGAGGATTATACCGAGGGAGCGCGCGGCCGTGCGCGATGCCTGTAGTTGCTGATTTGTTTTATTTTAATTTTTAATTAGAAAGGGTTGTAATTGATTTAAAACGATTTTTGAAGGGTGTCAGACGTATCATCATTCAGTTTTTACGTATTTTTATTTTTCATAACTAGGGTTTACACTTTGAGAGAGATTCCAACGTATAACGAAGCCTAAACTCTAACTTTTCTAATTCTTTTTGGGATTCTCTATCATTGTGGATTTTTATTAATCTTGTGCTGGATTTATATGAGGATTTGAATGTTACTAGTGGATTATAATCAGTAATTGGTTTGATCGTTTCTATCCTTCATCTTTCAATTGCTTGCTTATTAGCCATGTTTAGCTTTGATACTATAATGGGTTTTGGTTCAGTCATGAACTAAACTCCATTATGGGATTTTAACGAATATTAGTTACATGCTTGAATGCTGGACTGTTTTACATATCATACGGGATTTCTATCATGGTTGTTTGCATGTGTGAATGCTTGATCACCATTCGTTTTCAGTACTTGTATGGAATTGATAATGAACATGCGAGTATGGATTGTAATTAGGATAGCATACGCATATGGGGCTGTTTTATATGGCTTGTGTATTTCGTGAACCAGATAGACATATACTGTTTCACCGTATGTGCGTACCAGGCACAAAGTGGACATACAAAGCTGGCACGAATCAGCCTCACTTATTCCTAGCTGCCGCCTTTAATCGATATGCAAAAGCGTGAAATCTGTTCATTTGTGCAAAGCTTGTTCCTTTGTCCCATCAGCATGAAATCACGGCGGAGAGAGCCATAATTTTGTGGGGTATAATTACGGGCAAGTACGTTGATGTGGGCCATTTGATTCACCAGAACATTTTGCGGTATCTGCAGGGAAGCACTAGAGGGAGCATTCCACATGCATTAGTTGTAGGTATGTTGTGTGCTGATCAGGGCTGCCATTGGGACAATGAGCAAATGCAGAAACCAAACCAGGATATCACCCACGCCACCATTGCAAAATTTGAGGATTTAACGGTGGTGAACCGCATCCGCGAGGATTAGGTTTTATCATTCAGCCTATTTTTCCAGAGACATCACAGTAGCCCCCTCAGACAGATGAGGCAGGCTTATCCACGCAAGCACCTGCTGCCCATGGTGATCGCCAGCTCCGAAGGTTGGAGCGAAAAGTCGATGCCATGTAAGATAATTTCGGAGCGTTTACGACGGGACTCACGAGGGCCTTAGCTGAGGCTTTTGCACTACAAGGGACAAAGCATGAGTGGCCTCAGTTCGGGATAGTAGTGCCATATCCACCACCAGATTCACCACCCAAGGAGGGTGGTGCAGCAGATCATTTGGGGAGTTTTCTGTAACCCATTACCTTCATTCACTAGGACATTGAATATTATAAGTTTGGGGGTATTGGGGGTAGTAGTATAGTAGCATATAGAGTTTTTGCATGATTAGTTTAAATTCTGCGTGTTCATGTTTAGTTTATTTGTTGATGTGTTAGAATTTTTTTTTAGTTTGCATGTCTCACAGTTCTAAGCTTTATGGAAATTTTGTCTAGCCGATGATGACAGTGAATTTTGAAAGATTTTTGAGTATGTTGGATAACATGAACCTAGCTATAATGTTTTACATGATGAAATTCATGTTGCTGTTTAAATGCTTTCGGTTTGCACGAATGTGTTCAAAATCACTTGTAGGTATAAGAATTATGTGTTGCATTGCTCGATAGAAAATGTTGTTAGAAAAAAGGAAATACGTGGAAAGTGAATTTAGACTGTTTAAAACATTGATTTTCAAACTTTGGGAAAACATGGGTATGCTATGTAAAAAAAAAGCAAATAGCAATAACGTGGCTAGTCTTATTTCGGGGCCCTAGCTGCTTGAGTAAGTACGCCCATAGGGGTGTCTTAACACCTAGCGCCCTAAGGTCTTTCATGGTATGAGAGTCGTTAGTTGAAAGCTCGCTAAGGGGTAGTAGTGTTTGCCTAATGGAATGAGACATTGAATAGTCATGTGAAAAAAGAAAAAAAAGAAAAAGAGAAGAAGTATAGCAATAAACACCGCGGGAAAGTGTGAAAATTGCCCTCGTGAGTAGTAATAAAGTAGTTAGGCTAATTGTTGAACCTCAGTTTGTTTTGATATGTTAGAATAGTCTTCGTTGCATATGTATACATGAGTCTTGATTTAAACTATAATTTTCTGTTTTGAGCAATTCAGCATGTGTATTCTTTGGTTAAATCAAGTTTTGGTGAACACAACACACACACACACACAACATCTCTACAACATTTATGAATTATCTAAGTGCCTGACATTATGCCTATAGTTTGGTTTGAATCTGTATTCTTGAACCTAGAAAAATTCGTTGAGGCATTTTGAACTGAGTTTTTTTGATAGCGGGAACAATGTGAGACTAGTTGCATCATAATTTAGTTGCATAGTAATATAGCTGCATTTTCATTGTTCATTAGTATGCATTGCTTGAGGGCAAGCAACAGTTCAAGTTTGGGTGTATTTGATAAGTGGGTTTTATACCTACTTATTGAATACCAATTCACGCGAACTATGCCTATCTCAAGTATATTTTAGTGTGTTTTTAGTTGCATTTCAAGTTATTTTACATTGCATATACTTAAAACTCCTTTTGGTGAAAAAGTGCAGGAAACGACCTAATTTGGTGGAATTAAAAGGCACGAGGCGAATGGACGCATGAAGCAAGGCACAAGCTGGGATATGCGTGGCATGAGGATCAAGTGGAGCAGAAGACTAAGCGTGGATGGACAAAGGACGGAGCAGCGGAACAGATCAGTTGCATCAGCAGAACCAGAACTCAAAATTGTAGAAGCCGCGCGACCGTGGGGTAGGACAAGCTTGGAGACGCGCGCCCGCACGAGCACCCGGCTGGACAACATTACACACTGCAAGTTACGCGCCCGCCCGAGGATTATACTGGGGGAGCGCGCGGCCGCGCGCGATGCCTGTAGTTGCTGATTTGTTTTATTTTAATTTTTAATTAGAAAGGGTTGTAATTGATTTAAAACGATTTCTGAAGGGTGTCAGACGTATCATCATTCAGTTTTTATGTATTTTTATTTTTCATAACTAGGGTTTACACTTTGAGAGAGATTCCAACGTATAGCGAAGCCTAAACTCTAACTTTTCTAATTCTTTTTGGGATTCTCTATCATTGGGGATTTTTATTAATCTTGTGCTGGATTTATATGAGGATTTGAATGTTACTAGTGGATTATAATCAGTAATTGGTTTGATCGTTTCTATCCTTCATCTTTAAATTGCTTGCTTATTAGCCATGTTTAGATTTGATACTATAATGGGTTTTGGTTCAGTCATGAACTAAACTCCATTATGGGATTTTAACGGATTTTAGTTACATGCTTGAATGCTGGACTGTTTTACATATCATACGGGATTTCTATCATGGTTGTTTTGCATGTGTGAATGCTTGATCACCATTCATTTTCAGTACTTGTATGGAATTGACAATGAACATGCGAGTATGGATTGTAATCATGATAGCATACGCATATGGGGCTATTTTATATGGCTTGTGTATTTCGTGAACTAGATAGACATATACTGTTTCACCGTATGTGCGTACCAGGCATAAAGTGGACATACAAAGCCGGCACGAATCAGCCTCACTTATTCCTAGCCCCCGCCTTGAATCTATATGCAAAAGCGTGAAATCTGTTCATTTGTGCAAAGCTTGTTCCTTCGTCCCATCAGCATGAAATCACGGCGGAGAGAGCCATAATTTTTTGGGGTATAATTACGGGCAAGTACATTGATGTGGGCCATTTGATTCACCAGAACATTTTGCGGTATCTGCGGGGAAGCACTACAGGGAGCATTCCACATGCATCAGTTGTAGGTATGCTGTGTGCTGATCAGGGTTGCCACTGGGATAATGAGCAAATGCGAAACCCAAACCAGGATATCACCCACGCCACCATTGCAAAATTTGAGGATTTAACGGTGGTGAACCGCATCCGCGAGGATTAGGTTTTATCATTTAGCCTATTTTTCCAGAGACATCACAGTAGCCCCCTCAGACAGATGAGGCAGGCTTATCCACGCAAGCACCTGCTGCCCATGGTGATCGCCAGCTCCGAAGGTTGGAGCGAAAAGTCGATGCCATGTAAGATAATTTCGGAGCATTTACGACGGGACTCACGAGGGCCTTAGCTGAGGCTTTTGCACTACAAGGGACAAAGCATGAGTGGCCTCAGTTCGGGACAGTAGTGCCATATCCACCACCAGATTCACCACCCGAGGAGGGTGGTGCAGCAGATCATTAGGGGAGTTTTCTGTAACCCTTTACCTTCATTCACTGAGACATTGAATATTATAAGTTTGGGGGTATTGGGGGTAGTAGTATAGTAGCATATAGAGTTTTTGCATGATTAGTTTAAATTCTGCGTGTTCATGTTTAGTTTATTTGTTGATGTGTTAGAATTTTTTTTTAGTTTGCATGTCTCACAGTTCTAAGCTTTATGAAAATTTTGTCTAGCCGACGATGACATTGAATTTTGAAAGATTTTTGTGTATGTTGGATAACATGAACCTAGCAATAATGTTTTACATGATGAAATTCATGTTGCTATTTAAATGCTTTCGGTTTGCACGATTGTGTTCAGAATCACTTGTAGGTATAAGAATTATGTGTTGCATTAATCGATAGAAAATGTTGTTGGAAAAAAGGAAATATGTGGAAAGTGAATTTAGACTGTTTAAAACATTGATTTTCAAACTTTGGGAAAACATGGGTATGCTATGTAAAAAAAAAGCAAATAGCAATAACGTGGCTAGTCTTATTTCGGGGCCCTAGCTGCTTGCGTAAGTACGCCCATAGGGGTGTCTTAACACCTAACGCCTTAAGGTCTTTCATGGTCTGAGAGTCGTTAGTTGAAAGCTCGCTAATGGGTAGCATTGTTTGCCTAATGGAATGAGGCATTACACAGTCATGTGAAAAAAGAAAAAAAAAAGAAAAAGAGAAGAAGTATAGCAATAAACACCGCGGGAAAGTGTGAAAATTGCCCTCGTGAGTAGTAATAAAGTAGTAAAGCTCATTGTTGAACCTCAGTTTGTTTTGATATGTTGGAATAGTCTTCGTTGCATATGTATACATGAGTCTTGATTTAAACTATAATTTTCTGTTTTGAGCAATTCAGCATGTGTATTCTTTGGTTAAATCAAGTTTTGGTGAACACAACACACACACACACAACATCTCTACAGCATTTATGAATTATCTAAGTGCCTGACATTATGCCTATAGTTTGGTTTGAATCTGTATTCTTGAACCTGGAAAAATTCGTTGATACATTTTGGACTGAATTTTTGTGATAGCGGGAACAATGTGAGACTAGTTGCAACATAATTTAGTTGCATAGCAATATAGCTGCATTTTCATTGTTCATTAGTATGCATTGCTTGAGGGCAAGCAACAGTTCAAGTTTGGATGTATTTGATAAGTGGGTTTTATACCTACTTATTGAATACCAATTCACGCGAACTATGCCCATCTCAAGTATATTTTAGTGTGTTTTTAGTTGCATTTCAAGTTATTTTACATTGCATATACTTAAAACTCCTTTTGGTGAAAAAGTGCAGGAAACGACCTAATTTTGTGGAATTAAAAGGCACGAGGCGAATGGACGCATGAAGCAAGGCACAAGCTGGGATATGCATGGCATGAGGATCAAGTGGAGTAGAGGACTAAGCATGGATGGACAAAGGAAGGAGCAGAAGAACAGATCAGTTGCATCAGCAGAACCAGAACTCAAAGTTGCAGAAGCCGCGCGGCCGTGCGGTAGGACAAGCTTGGAGACGCGCGCCCGCACGAGCACCCGGCTGGACAACATTACACACTGCAAGTTACGCGCCCGCGCGAGGATTATACTGGGGGAGCGCGCGGCCGCGCGCGATGCCTGTAGTTGCTGATTTGTTTTATTTTAATTTTTAATTAGAAAATGTTGTAATTGATTTAAAACGATTTCTGAAGGGTGTCAGACGTATCATCATTCAGTTTTTACGTATTTTCATTTTTCATAACTAGGGTTTACACTTTGAGAGAGATTCCAACATAGAACGAAGCCTAAACTCTAACTTTTCTAATTCTTTTTGGGATTCTCTATCATTGTGGATTTTTATTAATCTTGTGCTGGATTTATATGAGGATTTGAATGTTACTAGTGGATTATAATCAGTAATTGGTTTGATCGTTTCTATCCTTCATCTTTCAATTGCTTGCTTATTAGCCATGTTTAGCTTTGATACTATAATGGGTTTTGGTTCAGTCATGAACTAAACTCCATTATGGGATTTTAACGGATTTTAGTTACATGCTTGAATGCTGGACTGTTTTACATATCATACGGGATTTCTATCATGGTTGTTTTGCATGTGTGAATGCTTGATCACCATTCGTTTTCAGTACTTGTATGGAATTGACAATGAACATGCGAGTATGGATTGTAATCATAATACCATACGCATATGGGGCTGTTTTATATGGCTTGTGTATTTCGTGAACCAGATAGACATATACTGTTTCGCCGTATGAGTTAGAATAAGGGCTCGTGCTTAAATTTAATATGGTTGCAATTTCACGTAGACATCTAGTGATTTTGGTTATATTGATGATTACATGGATTCTATCGCTTGTGGATGATGTGTAAGTAGGTCATAGTGCATTGAAAAATGGCTATGACTTATTTAGTGCTCTTGGCTACTTTCCGGTGATGTGTGAGCCTTTCTTGCATGATAGTGGTAATTAGATGAAGTATTAAATGAAGTTGGGATCCTATTATTTCCAGATTTGGTTTATTCCATTACTGTTTGTGTTTTAGTTATTATTTGTAATTAGAGTAATTCACCAATATAGTCATTAGTTTAAGCATATAAATAGAGTGATTTAATTGATGCATAGTGATTTAAATTAGACAACTTTCTCTGTGGGATCGATACATTACTTACTTTGTATTACTTGTTGACACATGTATGCTTGCATGTGTTAGAGGTCTTTTGTTAGAACTGAAAAAGAGGCAACAAGTTTTTGGCGCCGTTGCCGGGGAAAGGCGTTTAAATTTAAATTATTATCATTAGTTTTAAGCTATATTGTATGACTTAGACAAATCTATTCTTATCTTATTTCCATTTTTGGTTTTTATTTTTGTTTCAGGAACTTGTTTAAATTTTTATGCGCACGCGGTCATCCAACCCCGAATTAACACCTGTTCAGGACAACATAAACGGGAGAGGTTGGAAAGCGAGTGTTCGTAGAAATTTACAAGCACAGTTTGAAAGTACTACATCTAATATGGCAGCCGTGGCACAAGGAGAGGAGCGAAGAGAGGAGCATAGGGCTCTGAGAGAATATTCCATGCCAAATATTAATGGACTACAGTCTAGCATAGTCAGACCAGCGACATCAGCCAATACATTCGAGATAAAAATGGGCACTATTCAGATGGTACATAATACGGTTCAGTTTGGGGGTGCTGTTACGGATGATCCGAATGAACACCTGTTGAGTTTCATTGAGATTTGTGACACATTCAGCTACAACGGGGTGACGGAGGATGCTATTAGACTGAGGTTGTTTCCATTTTCATAGAGGGATAAAGCGAAAAGTTGGCTTCATTCTTTGCCAGCAGGATCTATAACTACATGAGAGGACTTAGCACAGAAGTTCTTAGCCAAGTTCTTCCAAATGGCTAAGAATGAAAAGATGAGGACAACTTTCTCTCAGTTTGAGCAACAACAGGGCGAGTCCTTACATGAAACATGGGAGAGATATAAAGAGATGCTGAGAAAGTGTCCACATCACGGTATGCCAGATTGGATGGTGATCAACACATTTTATAATGGATTGGGATGGCAATCTAGACCGATTGTAGATGCATCTGCAGGAGGGGCATTATGGCAAAAAGCTATGAGGAAGCCTATAATCTTATCGAGACAATGGCATCAAACGATTTTCAGAATCCTACATCTCGAATGCCATAGCCCAAGGTTGCGGGTATGTTAGAAGTAGATGTTATTACTCAGTTGTCGGCACAGATGGCAGCGATGGCAAAGAAAATAGATACATTGGCAGAAAGCAAGACGAAAACAGTTGCCTTCGTCTGTGAGATTTGTGCGGGGTCACACTCGACAGATCAATGTGCTATCAGCTAAGTGCAGTATGTGAGCAACTACAGGAAATATTAAGGACAGTTTCAGAACACATACCACCTCAACAACCGAATTCATCCAAACTTTAGTTGGTCAAATAACCAAGGGAATCAGCAGAATCAGTTTTAGACGAATCAAAAGTTTCAGCCACAACCATCTCAGCCACAGTTTACACCAAAACCACCGTTTCAACCGAGATTTTCTCAACAACAACAACATCACACTCCAGCTGCACCTCCACAAGAAAAGAAATCAGAAATGGAGGAGATAATGTTAAAGTACATGGCAAATACTAAGGTTATGATCAAAAGCCAAGCAGTGGCTATTAAGAATTTGGAGACTCAAATGGGGCAAATGGCCAGCATGCTTAACAACAGGCCCCAAGGTTCATTGCCGAGTAATACAGAGGCAAATCCGCGAAGAGATGGGAAGGAACAGTGCCAAGTGATCACATTGAGGTCTGGGAAGAATATCGCAGACACTGCAAGTCGCACACCCGTGCCTGATTTACAAGGGGAGGCCGTGCGGCGGCGCGAGGCAGAACAGTTGACTGCTGAAGTAGAAAATCTGGAGAATTCTAAGGTTCAACATGAAGAGAAAGATAAATCAAGGTCAGTTGAGAAGCCTAAGAATTCAGTACCACAAATTCACCCTCAGGTACCGTATCCGCAAAGATTGAATAAACAGAGGGAAGATAAACAGTTCAGCAAATTCCTGGATATATTTAATAAGCTGCAAATCAATATACCTTTCGCCGAGGCATTGGAACAAATGCCAGGCTATGCAAAGTTCATGAAGGGTATACTGTCAAGGAAGAGGAGATTATACGAATTTGAAATAGTAGCCTTGACAGAGGAATGCAGTGCAGTGCTTCAGCAGAAGTTACCTCCGAAGCTAAAGGATCTGGGTAGATTCACAATTCCATGCACAATCGGGAAGATGAATTTTGAAAAATATTTATGTGATCTTGGGGCAAGTATCAATCTGATGCCTTTGTCATTGTTCAACCAATTGGGATCACTGACTCCAAGGCCGATAAACATTTCGTTGCAATTAGCTGACAGATCCATCACGTATCCACGGGGACTTGTTGAAGATGTCTTGGTGAAGGTGGACAAATTTATCTTTTCGGCTGACTTCATCATTTTGGATTATAAGGAAGATAAAAACATACCAATTATACTAGGGAGACCATTCTTAGCCACAGGCAGGACTTCGATAGATGTGCAAAAAGGGGAACTCACGATGCGTGTACATGATCAGGAGGTGACCTTTAACGTCATTAAGGCAATGAAGTTCCCAACAGATGAAGAAGAATGCTTTTGGTTTGATGTGGTGAACCGGGTTCTAAATGATGAAGTACTGAGTATAGTGGATTATGAACCATTGAGAAGTATCACGGCTAAAAATTCAGATGTGGAGAATGAGGAATTAAATAAATTCGTTCAATATCTAGTTACCACTCCACAGTATGGAACCATTGCAGTATGCGATAAGTTTCTGAACAAGCATCTTAAAGTGAATGGCCAGATATTGAAGAGTGATTTTGGTGGTGAGGTGGACAGAAAGAAAGTCACCTCTATTCTATCTTCAACATGAGACTCAAAGACAGTTAAGCTAATTGACTATAACCTCAACAAAAAAATGATGGAGGAGTTATGCAGTAAATTCCATATCAAACACCTTAACTCCGTCATCTACTATCCAAAGATGAATGGTGTTGTCGAAGCGGCTAACAAAAACATCAAGAAGATCATGAAAAAGATGTCCGCCAACCGCAAAGGATGGCCTGACCTATTGCCTTTTACTCTGTTAGCCTACAGAACGTCAATGCACACTTCAACTGGGGCAACCCCCTATGAATTAACTTATGAGGTGGAAGCAGTACTCCCCATAGAAGTAGAAATGGAATCCCTCAGAATGTTGATGGACACTCAGCTAGATGAAGACCAGTGGGTGCAAGACATGTATCACCAATTATCTCTAATAGATAAAAGGGGAACCGCGGCTATCTTCCATGGTTAGTTATATCAACAAAGGATCGCCAGATCCTACAACAGAAAAGTCCGGATACGGTAGTTTAAACAACATGATTTGGTTTTGAAGACGATCAACGACAACCAAGATCAGTCTAAGGGAAAATTCGCTTCTAACTGGGAAGGCTCGTTTATTGTCAAGGAGGTATTGACAGGAGGTGTGCCCAAATTGCAGGAAATGGATGGCGGTGAATTTCCACAACTCATCAACTCGGACACCGTGAAATGGTACTATGTCTGAAGTTACCATCAAAAAAATATACTGGTATTGGATCATCAGATTGCCAGTCATTCCAGTTCTTTAACCTTTTACCACATACAACTCTTTTCCACACTTTGCCCCTCAGGGAAACATACTCTTTAAGCCAGCAGCCTGGCTTCATTACGCTCTTACAACTTAGGTCATCCCACTAAGGATTGAACCACTCGCATTTACAGTTTGTCCCCCCAAACATGGGATCAAACTTTTTACACCTACAGTTTATCCTCAACCTAGGATCAAACTTTCTCTTCCTCGCAGTCTGTCTTGCACATGGGATTAATCTTTCTTCCCTGCAGTTTACCCTGCACATAGGATCACGCTTTTTAACTCATCCTGAGGGGCGAACTACGTCGACCTGATCTCCTTGATACACGGGAGTATGTAGGCAACCATATTTTATATGGCCCGGTCGTAATAAAACAAAAATAACAAAAACACTTCTACACCCTTTTCCTTACAAAAACAAAAATAGCAAAAACATTCCTACACCCTTTTCTACCATAAATAGCATTGAATCTCTTACAGTAGGTTCGAACTACGCAGACCTGATCTCCTCTTCAACAGAAGTACGTAGGCAGTCATTCATGGCTCAGTCTAACCCCCTATAAAAACACAAATACTTGTCAACGGTACTGGAATCAAACTTCAATCCATCACATTTCATTGGCTTCAAACCAAAGGGATGGAATTACCTGAACTCCTCCTAAATAGGAGATTCGGCGACCATCTAAGCTGCGGTTGTACCTCAAAGAGCAACACCAATTCATAAGAGATGGAATTAACTTGGCTCCTCCTAAATAGGAGTACTGGCGACCATTTGTGGTGCGGTCAATCTCAGAGAGGAAAGCCACACTCCTCTCCACATTTCCATACAGAAACTAGTCCCAAGACACAAAAGATGGTAGGGATATACAAAGATCCATGATCCATTCTAAACTATCTGGAGATAACTCAATGTCCATCCAGCAAGGAGGAGGTCAGAATACATCAAGATCACAAGTCCTGAAGAAGCAGTCAAATATCGAGCAAGTATTCAAGCATATCTAAAAGGGAAGTGATCAAAAATATATATTTCCCTGCTATATATAATACTGTTTGATATACACAATGTAAACTATACATGACAAAATGGCTAAGCTAGTCTGTGCAGGAAAATACAAGGCTATCTATAGATCGGTATGTATATGAGCTAGCAGATTTAACATAGCATCTCTCTCAGGAGAAGGAGGTAATGTTGTGGTCTCCTATACAAGGATATCCACACGAGTCAGCAAGTCTGAGGACATTTGCATGATGACGCGATGCTCATCGATATATGCACTCATCTCGGCAAGCATGCCAGTGGTAAGGGACCTCACTATAGTACTATATGTGACAGCTACATCCCGGGCAGATATGGCTCTATCCCGCTCAACTATCACTACATCTCTAGCTGATCTAGCCTCATCCCACATAATAACAGCGGCATCTCTACGAGCTAATGCCTCATCTCTCTCTAACAGAGTTGTGTCTCTCCCATCAAGAGTTGTCAACATCAGGGCTCTAGCCTGATCTCTCTTAAAAGTCATCAGATGAAGATTCTGCTCAAAGTACTGTGCTGAATGCTGAATCACGACAGTGTTAGTACTGGGAGAATCTAAGAGAGCTGCTGGCAACCCAGTAAATGGCTACTCCTCGGTGTGAGAATCAATGTCCTCCATGGGCTCTCCACCATCTAAAGCAATGCTTGGCAATGTGGATACTACCACAGCCGATGAAGTCTCTGTCTCCATCCACATAGAATACTCTAGCGAATAACCCGGATAGCTAACAGAAAAATCAGCTATCTCACGCTGATCCCAATAAGCATACACACGGGATCGATCCTTTGCTGATAGATGGCGAGAAGCTAAGCGCTGACCTAACACTCCATCAAAAGGATGAAAGTCCTGGAACTGGTCAAACTGCAACATCACGGCCAGTGGGTGGTAGGTAGTCATGTCCCTCAAACCAGCCAGAGGGAGATAATCCATGCCCAGATCATGAGTGATGAAACTGTAGGGTGAACTGAGCCCTGAAAACGATAAGATAGCAAACGAATCTACAATCCCAGCTAAGAAAACGGACCAAGATGCAGGATCTGTACAGTCTGTAGGCTGGAAGGAATACGACATAGCTATCTTATGGCTGAAATAATACCCGTGTCATCTAAATGTGCCAATCGGTCTCAAGTGTGACATAAACCACACGTACAGCATGACCGAACTGCCTGTGAATACCCCTGTAGGGTAAGTACTGCAGAATGTCACCGACCTCAATGTCTCTGCCATGTTCATCGGAATGATGGTATGACCCTCCCTGAGAGCTCTCACTGCCATAATAACGCTGATGTCCAACTCATCCATGTATCGTGACATGTACACATATGATAATACACACATCATCAATGCATCCACTCTGGTCAAATGCCACTGGTCCTCTGGTATAGTGAAATCCCCAGAATACCGAGCATAGCTGTCCTCATAGCCAAATTTGTCAATCAGAAAATGCTAGGATATCACGTGGCCGGATGTGATCTCATCCTGCACAACTCTCCGCCTCAGCCCGATGAGAGTCATAAGCTGACGGCTCATGTCATCAATGGCCATATGTACGTAAGGTCTGTCAAGCGACAGCATCGTCAAACGTGCATACTCTTCCAAAGCCAGAGTCAGCTACTGGGTCCTAAACTGGAAAACCTGCCTCTCCGGTTCCTAGTGCTCCAGCATGCCCTCCACAAATCTTGCTGGAACCTGAAACATCAAAAGGGTAATGGTATGCTACAACAGCTGAGATACGATCACCCTATCTGGTGGTGACATACTATCATACCAATATCTCAGACGGGATGCTACCAATAATGGCGGGGTGTGATCTATACGGCTGATTGACGAAGAAGACATCCATATTGGCCGTGTCATAATACCATCCAGGGGTCAATGCTGAATATCTCTGGACATACATACATATGCATAACATGATACATGCATAACAGATAATAGATGGCAATATGATATAAGGAATAGAAGATGGTACATACATTCCTATGTATATCATCATCTATATACATCATCTATGTATACATCATCTCTGTATGGCTAAAAATACAGAGAAATGGGGCACAGACGCCCTACTACTAATAGAGGCATATCAAAAGATATAGCGAGAATGGGGCACAACCACCCAATATCTAACAAGAGGCCTATCAAAAAAGATAACGAGAATATACATCAGAAGAAGACAATGGTGTCAATATCTACATCATCAATCCTGTCCACCTGATGTAACTCCTCCTGAGTCACTGGATCTCTATCAACAGGGATGTCAGGCCTATACAAAGGAGGCCAAATGGGTCATCTGAGGGGCCAGTTCCTGCGCTGAAAGGATCAAACGAATCTGCCTCTACCGGATCTCTGCCTGAATGCCGGATAAAGAAATGTGCTCGGTCCAGTCGCTGGGTCAAGCTATCAATCTGTGTCATAATAGTCGGATTTCGAACACAGGCTAGCTAATCCGTCATCATCACGGATCCTGGAACCATATCTCCCATAAATTGAGTGGCGTGGGTCTGGGCTCCAATGGTATGAGGGATCCACCAATGCTGGAATACATCCTGAGTGCAAGGACCCTCTGACAATGCAAAACTGTCAACACCCAACAATGGGATATCAATGACGGGTGACTGTGACACATGCCAATAATGCCTGGCAAGAGGTAAGATCGGTATACGGATCTCTCCTGTGGGGCTCGTAATAGCACGCTCTCCTAAATAGAGCTCCCATCCTCCATCTATGAAGAGAGGAGCCCTACGGGTGGAAATCACGTATTCGACACTAGTCGGGTACCCATCCTCAAATCTAATGGCCAAATGCTCCCCAGAATATAGAATCCATGTGATGACATCCGCTATCAACAACTCCAACTGTAGGTAACAATGAGTAAAACCCTCAGCTACGGGGACCTCTGCCAGTATGGAATGATGCCATCGTCGTCCTCGTGGGTAGGTATCCAACCTTAATACACTCACGTGACATAAACATGGGAGCCTATCATAGGCCCAAAACTGCCAACATAAAGGCAAACATCTGCTGTCAGTTAACACTCTTAACTTGTACATGGTAAATGATAAGAGAAATACTTACTAGCAGAAATAGGTAAAAACCCTAACCAAGCCTCGGTCAAGCCCTACGAGCGCATATGCATGCCCTTGAGGAAATAGGCAAAGGTGTAGGAGCCCCAATCATACTCTCCTATACGGTCCACATGTCGCGTGGCGCTAATTAAAGCGAACGACATTGTAGAAGAGTTATCTGCTATGAAGCAGCCCCTAATGATCATCAGGAACAATTACCGAAGAATATAATCCCTGACTCTGACATCGGTTGGTATGGGCTCACTCAATAGCCCACTCATAGCATCTACGCTCAAAGGACCCATACGGACAGTCCTACCCTTGAGCGCCTCCGCCGGAACTCCTAACAAGGATCTGACGGTAGTGGGGGTAATATCCACCGTGCAAGGCACTGGCACCCCTCTAAACTCCATACCTGTGATAAACCACCAATCCATCAGCGTCATCATCCCCTAACAGTCCAGTAAATAGAGAGACTGAGTCTGGTGAAACCAGCGCTTAGACAATGCCTTGAGGTAACCCTAGGGACAACGGCGGGAAAGGATGGAAAAGAATGTTCCAAATCCCTAATCATACACAATCGCTCTATAGTCAGGATGCAGAGCCTGGTATATGGAGTGAATGCTGAATAATTTTTCTCGAGGCTGTGTAAAACTGGGAACTTGTAAAATGCAAATCGACATCAGAATCCTTTACTCCTCATCAATAGGAAAGAAGGAAGATTAAGATCTAAACTTTATACCTCGTTAGCGTGTAAATACATCGAGGGATGTCTACTCAAATCACCCAAAAGATCTGAGTTTGCCACCTGAATACTCGGGAGGTCCATACGGGGAACATACACAACAGGAGCGGGGTCCACAACTGGAAAATCCTCTTTCTCGTCCTTAACGTCCGGTACATCAACCCAGACTGGACGTATCACCGCCTCCACCAACCGGTGAGGCTATCTAACAGAACAAGGTCGAGGCACTTCAAAAGCCCTCCTCCGTAAACCAGAAGTGGTCTTACGGGAACTACTCGGCTGATCTGGATCCATAATATCCTGACAACAAGTCTCTAAATCACCTCAGAAAGGGTGTGATATCTTCTAACATGGAGCTTTTCAAAATGCATTTTATGACTACATGCATGCATGCATTATTTTAGCATACGTTTACAGTAGAGTTAAATATGCATGACTACTCAATGCCTACATTTTAGAAAATTTTGCCATAGTTTCCTCTATAAATAGGACTATCCACATGCACATAGGCATGAGTAGGTAGCCATTCAGTAGCACACCTGTCCACAATAATATAAATACTATTTGTATTAAAAAATCAAAGTTATCAATCCGTAAGGGTAGCCTAATTATCAGGATTACTTTACTTTTTCACTTTTGCTCATTTGTCCTCAAATAGGATAAGAAATAGCAGAAAAAAGGTGCCAATTTAACTGTTTTAAAAGTTAAATTTTTTCAAATCATTATGTTCAACATGGTTTAATACTGACATTTATTATGTTGAATAATTTTTTATCAAGTCATTTGAGCATACATAATCACAATTATGTGCTTAGATGCATTTCATGTGATAAGTCATTTTCAAACAGATAAAAACTAGAAAAGAGTACATGCATACGTTACTAGGACAGTGTAGAACACTTGTACAGTGACAAAATTTGCAGAAAAACATCAGAACTTAGCAGATCTGAAGAAGAGCTCTCAGATTTTCTTCGTGGCACAACTTAAAAATGACTTATGAAAGTAATATGCAGGCATTTAGTAGCCACGGCTGACCGCAGGTCCACCTGCATCTGCTGTAAGTGTAACTACGGCACCCCTACGTGGGTCCCACCCCTCTAGCTCGGTCCAGTTCAAGTTACAAAGGAGTTTTCACAAGTTGAAAAGGCCAAATCAGGGATAAAAACGCTACGCGATTGAGCGAAATAGCCTGAAATCCTAGTTTTTACTGGTCCGACTGTGGCTTTCATATCATTCATTGGTATTCACCCGAACACAGGGTATAATATACCAATGACCCAAGTCGTTGCAGATCACATTTGACAATACCACACAGAAGTCCACTGCCGTCAATTCGGGGTCGTTGCCCTAATCTCCATTAACAGATCCCCGGCAGTGGTTACAACGCATTGTTATCTATCCACAAGTAGATCCCTGGCGGGAGTTATAATGCATGTTTCACTGATGCACACATCATCGATGATCCAACAGATCCCTGGCGGGGGTTACAACGCATGTTCCGCTGATACACACATCAGCGATGATCCAAAGGATCCCTGGCGGGGGTTACAATGCATACTTTCTGTTGATGCACATGTCAATGAAGGTCAAGCAGCCTTCACGTTAGTTCAGCCATTGGCAGGTAAACCCAACATCGCATCGGAAGCCATACGATGATTGCATCAGTTGATACACACATCAACAAAGGCCAAGCAGCCTTGGCATGCATCCCCAGTAAGGAGTTCATCCGTTGATATACACGTTAGTAAAGGATCAAATGGATCCCCGACGGGGGTTACAATGCGTGGTCAACCGTTGGTTCACATGTCAACGAAGGTCGGGCAGCCCTGACAACACATACTATTGGCAGTAAATCCAACAGAACAATAATACGTCCTGGCGATACAAACCAAGGAGGATTAACATCATCGGGGAGGATCGATGATGGAATATATTATACACATTCTCAAACAAACAAAGTTTTATCCCCACAGATCTCTTGTACACAAGAGACATATCTTTGGAGTAAAGTTTGCATCCAGGATAAAGGACTTTGGTGATAGCCCCAACGTCAACATCCTAATAGGTTTGGATCATACATCCAAGCTTGTCGTCATTACCATCACCGGTAGAAGCAACGGAGAGCCGACAATCATCCCCAGCATGTGGAAAATCAATCCATATTCATCATCCATAGGCATCATACACTTGCATCATGTTGCTCCAAATAGCATCACATTTATCTTGTTACATTTCAAGTGTCTAGGATTCTTTATCCTATCCATGCCATTACATTGCATAAATATGATAAAGAGGGGCATCTGTAGACACTCAAAATTTTATGCACACCGGTTACTAACATTGCAGGAGGGTAGATTCATCTTTCAGATATAACCCTAGAAAATAACTCACATCCAGTTCGGATACTACCGGAAGCTCAGTTTTAACCCCAAAACATACACCGGGAACCTCGGCGATAACCTCGAGGCCTACAGTTTTAATACCGAAAATTCCACCGGAGAAAACTGATTCATCCCGGAGATAACCCCGAGATATTCAGTCTCAATCCCAACGCTGGGAATAGCAGATTCCAACCTTGGAGATAACCCCAAGGAAGGCAGTTGCAGTGTCAGAGATAACCCCAGAAATGCTTATTTTATATACATAAAATCAGCTTCAACCTCGGCGCTTACACTGAGGGACTCAGTATAAGACCTAGCAAAAACACTAGGAAGATAGGCACACCTCAGAGATGACACTGTGGACCTTCAATACTTACAACAGTCCAATCTCAGAGATAATCCTGAGCAACGTCTGCTTTATCAGCCCAAACTAGAGATAACCCCGGTGAGGGGCAAAGTCGTTATCTTGCCACCTTGACCCCATTTCACGCTGTCTCAACATTTTAAGACATACATTTCTACACAACAATGTTCCACAAGAGCCAATGAAAACCAATCCTGAGTGACTATTACGCAGGGTAACGGATATAATTTGAAGCTTGAAGACTAGAGGGCATCGTCCCATCTTCTTGACTTTGTACAACCTCTAATCCCATGTCATTGCGTAACTCCCGACAATGGCGGTCCGAAATAGGTCTTACATACCTTAGTCGGATGCCCAGATTGTAATTTTGAAAGTTCGAGCGGACATCACGTTGCATGCGTGCACATACTTTGAGAAGACGGGACCCGCGAAGCCCAGGGCAGCCGTAGGTACACCTACGGCCTAGCTGCAGGTACACCTGCGGCTCCCCCCTCTATAAATAAAGGGCTTGGGGTGGCCATTTTGCAAAGAAAAAAGGTGAGGAAGCCCTGTCCAATTTGTTCTGTACACACCCCAAACTGAGTGCTTTCTCATTTTAAACACTTGTAAGCTCATATATAGCTACTTTTTATCTGTGGGAGCTGAGTGTTCATCCATTTCAAGTTATTGAAGTCTTCTTTGGCAGCCCACTATAAGCCTTCTTACATATTTTTAAGCCTTTCTCTTTATTTTTGCACACACTATTCTTCACGTTGAGAGTCGTGTTGCGTGTGTAGGCCCGGACTTCGGTCCGTGGTTTCATTTTAGTTTATATATATACTTATATATATGTATATATTTTCATATATGGACTAACATTATCGAGTTATGCCTCGATTTAGCCTAGACTTGTCTAGAGAGTTTAATAGCTATATATATATATATATATATATATATATATATATATATATATATATATATGAACTGTGTGTCAAACTCTGTTCGATGAGCCTAGACTTATGTCTGGTGCGTTTAAATGCTTTCATGTGTGTGTGTGTGTGTATATATATATATATATATATATATATATATATATCGGAAAGCTTCAAGAGCATAATTCTTAAATAGCATAATGCCTTAAGTAGCATAATTTTATCAAAACGACGCCGTTTTATAGGTACGCGGTGGCATTTTTGTAAATACCATGCCACCGCGTATTTACAAAAATGCCACCGCGTACCTATAAAACGGCGTCGTTTTGATAAAATTATGCTACTTAAGGCATTATGCTATTTAAGAATTATGCTCTTGAAGCTTCTCGTATATGTATATATATATATATATATATATATATATATATATATATATATATATATATATATATATATATATATGAACTGTGTGTCGAACTTTGTTCGATGTGCCTGGATTTTACATCTGGTGCGTTTACTGCTTTAATATATATATACTTATATATATATAAACTGTTGTTGGACTTTGTCCGATGAGCCTGGATTTTATATCCGGTGCGTTTACACGCTTTTATATATATATATATATATATATATATATATATATATATATATATATATATATTATATTTCGTCCCGCCTAGAGTTTACTTCGTGGCAGCTGACCGTTTTTATAGCTTTTTATACATTTCGTCCTGCCTGGAGTTTCCTCCGTGGCTGTTGATCGCTTTTACAGCTTTATTTATATTTTTGATCCCCCATGGAGGTGCTTTGTGGTGGTCGATCGTGTCTGTATATATATATATATATATATTTACAGCTTTTATATATATATACCTACTTACTGCATTTATATCGATTACTGCATCATGTGAGCCTAAGAATCATGTGATCACTGATTCAGTCCACTGAATCTAGATTCGGTTCCCGTGATGGACCTTTTCAGCTGTAAGCAGCTTGTAAATTTATTCACAGTGTTGGATTTTCTCAGATGGTTCTCATACCCATGAGGAGTTCGGGACTACTTTGTATATTATTTTCTCGAAGATGCTTCGCATCTCGAAAATAAAAGCAATCAAGCCGGACATTTTATAAAATGGAAGTATCAAAGGCCTCAATTACTATTGAGCACAGGGTTTGAAAAACCTCTTTCAAAACATCACTCCTATATGTTGTTAAAACTGAATTTTTTTACAAATTCAAACCCTATATATATAGGTGCGAACGAGGCATAACAATACTTTCAAATAACAACACATTAACCCACACACACACACACACACACATACATTCATATAACAGTTTCTTGAAAAGTGGCGGTCACTATGGTAACACGGATGTCGGGGGGTGCCTAACACCTTCCCTCCGCATAAGCAAGTCCCCGGACCCTAATGATTCTCGATTTCACAGACCCGTTTAGCAGTGTCACATCACTGGCTCAATGTGCAAATCTTTTTTCGGTTGTGTTAGTACAGCTAGTAAACCAACTGGCGATTCTTAATAGTCTATCGTCGATATTATACATGTCGGACCTTTTTCACTTATTTTTTCAAACAAATCTCACCTAACATGAGAACACAAAAATATAGGTAACAATAAGGGACAAATAAAAATTCTGACGTCGACAGTGTGTGCATAGTGTTACATAGTAAAAATCAAAATTTTTAAACGAATTCGTTTATGCGCTTGTGAAATTTTTTCCATGTGCGCCGATAATATTTTTTTCTAAATAGTATCCTTCCATTCTCCTATAAATAGGATGCTTAGTTTAGAATTGAAAATCACATCAGAATCAGAGAATTCTTCTTCTATAATATTGAGCATATTTCTTTAGAGTTTAAGGAAGCTTTGAGCGTAGAAAATAGTACAAGTTTTCTTCAAGAATATCACCGCTATACCAGTCAGAAGTACTCTCCTTTTAAGGTAAGGGATATTATTTTTGTTCAATATTCGTAAGAAATAAAATTTTCTTCCATACCCTGTAGTATGTAAGTAATATTATTTCGTTTCAGATTCTGAGTTCTGCACTCATGTTGATAAGTTTTGCTTCTATACTCCTTGAAATTAGTAGAATATACTTGAAATATTAGTATAGTCATGTTTATTGCATGTAGTTTAGTTTTTACTCATATGTTGTAACTAATAAATTGCGAAAATCAAAAACTTTCAAAAATATTTGTTTTAATTGTTGCATTTAGTAAGTAGATCATATTGCATGAATCCAAGTTTTTAGTTTGTTTGAAATTCATTTGGCTTATGAGGACATTGGAACTGCATAATTTTTGAACAGTTTTGATGACTTAGGCTTGGTTATATTGTTATACCATGATGTAAATCTCTATCTGTCTTTATCTATTGTTCGGTTAGCACGTTAGAGTAACCATTATGATTTGCTCAATATGAATGGTCACATATTTGTCTTCTTTTAAGAAAGTTGAGTTTTAACGATAGAGATTTAGTAAATAGATAGTAAAGGCCAAAATGATGCAGAAGCTTAAGTGGAGGGGTAATGAGGGGTATAAGTGCCACATATTATAAAAAAGAAAAGAAAAAGAGAATAACAATAAAAAGAATGAAGAAATTTTTTGCTAGTCTAGTCCTGTGGCCTTTGATACTCGAGTAAGTACGCCCTAGGGGATGTCTCTACACCTAGTGCCTTAAAGTCATTGGTCATAAGCTCACTACATGGGTATCATTGAAAAGCCTAAGAGGGCTATGCATTGCACAACCATTAATGCCTCTTTTTTAAAAAAACATAATAAACCCCTTGTTGACTCTTAGCTAAGTTAATGCGTAGTCTTGGTTGGAGCTTAATTTGTTTACTGCCTTTCTTGAGATTAAAATTGTATTTGTCCCTATAAGAAGCATATTATGTGAAGTATTTGTATTGTAGCAATTTTAATGGTTGCTAAGCACACACACACTACATCGATGATGACAGGTTTTGACTTACAAAGTGATATGCATTTTCACCGTGTTCTTAGTTAGATTCTCTGTTTGATGTAATTTTTGTTTCTCTGAGGCAACTATCTTGGATTTCATTCTTACTAGTATTTTGATTTATTAACATGTTAGATTAGATTCCATATTACATAGTATTGCATTGCATTTGAGTTTTGTTGCTTGGGGGCAAGCAACGGTTTAAGTTTAGGGGTATTTGATAAGTAGTTTTTATACCTACTTATCCGGTATCTATGACTTGAATTAGTTGCTTAAACCTATATTTCGTAATTACTGTTCATCCATTTTATGTTCATTTTGTAGATTTTATGCTTGGGAACTATATGGGTAATTATTGGTATAGAAAAGCAAGGAAAAGTAATCCGGACATCGTTTGGAGTACAATATGCAAGCAAATGCAAGAGGGAGAGAATATAGGGCTTTCAATGCCAAGTTGGATTCTTGGTTTGTAACATGGATTTTATTTTAGATCTACTTCTTAACTCTCCGGAACATCCCGAATCATCCCAATCGGAGTTCGGATGCGAGAGTTATGACCTTTGTACCAACGAACGTTGAACCTCAAAGTTTGGAGTTACCATTTATATAGCACTCACTTATAACCCAATTTTGACCTTTATCCATCTAGTATTTCTCAATTCTTAAAGAATAAAAGTTGTAGAACTCGTCGAGGTCTTCAATTTGATAGGTGGCAAGCCCCGTAACTCCTCCCTTATCAAAAGTTATGGCTATATTACCAGAGGACACTACAGTAGAAAATCTAGGGCGCAATCACGCCCATTTCTAGTTCATTTTGAGCGCGGCCTCGTCGTTCCCTGGTCCAAGAAAATGCTATATCCTACTTGAGTGCGGCTGCTCCTAACTTCTAGCTATTTTCAGTGTGGCCGCGCCACTTCAGAAGTTGACCAGAATTGACTTTTTCATTAAATAGTGCAATTGGAGCGTAACTTGGGCAATGAGTCATATTAGGACTTATAAATAAAGACATATCAGTATGTAAATTGTATTCCACCCTTTGGGATCATTTAGATTACATATGCTCTTTTCTTTTCTTTAATTTCCTTTTTATATTAGAACCCTAGATTAGCTAAGATTTGGGGATTGAAGCAATTGAAGATCCTTGAAAGTTCAGAACTGAAACAAGAGAAGAAACTCAAATTTGCTATTCTTAATCCCTAATTCTCTTTACTTCTATTTGTATCTTTCAGTGTATAATCAATTGTGGATCACAGATTCTAGTTCAATCATGAATTAAACTTTATTTTGAGATTACTATGGATCTTGTTGTGTAGTTTACTTTAATAGACTTCCTTGTTAGTCTTATTAATTGTTATTGGATTGTCCATTGTGATTTATGCTGAATTGATTAAATGCCTAGCTAACAATTACCCTGATAATCCATATGAAATTGAGAGATAGATTATGGGTTTAGATCTAATCATAGTAGTATGTGTTTGTGACTTCTACATGGCGATGGAATGCATGATTCATGTCTAGGATAGAGATATACATATGCACCATATGTAGTCTATTGAGAACTTTAGCTTCAACTCTCTTTAATTGTAATTCACATAGAGATATAATGGGTTAGTTAATTAGGGTGTTCACATTCATTCTATCATCTGTGGATTTAGTGTGATATGGATATGGTACATCGAGAGATTGCCATATTTTACTTTCGTGTTCTCGACTAACAATCTTTTATAATTAATTTGGCTTAACAGAAAATGTCTTGATTTAAATTAATCAATGGGTGAAGTTGTAATCTCAAGTATTCATTATTTAGTCTCATTCTAGGGATTATAAGTATTAGCTTAATTTCATAATTTTCAATATAAAAAACTAAATCAATCGTTTAAATAATATTAAGTTGGTTACGGGTTAGTGTTTGGTGATATTTATTAAATAATTCTTTGTGGGTACGATACTCTACTTACTTTTTATTACTTATTGATCGTGCACGCATATATTGATCATGAAAGTGACCAACAGCAAATACCTCCGTGTAGTCCACTCCATATTGTTGAGAGTACCCTTTTTCTTCCAGACAAGCTTTATATTTTTCCACTTCTCCAAGCTCATTGAGCTTAGTTTTGTAGATCCATTTGACTCCAATCTTTTTGGCTCCAACTGCAACTCAGTAAGCTTCTAAGTTTGATTCTTCTTAACTTGATCTTAGAATCCGTAGCCATCCTCCATCTTGAACTCTTCACTTCTTCCTCAAAATGCACATGATCTGTTGACGCCACCATTGCCATGTTAATCTCATTTTCTTCTTTTGACAGTCCTTCTCCACTAACATAGTCCCTCATCCAAATAGGAGGTTGCCTAACTTTTCCTTCACCTCCATTAATGTCATCTTCATTTGCAAAAGTAAGAGAAACATTTCCCACTCCTTCAATTTCACCATACCAATTTCTCCATCTTCACTGACCGCTTCATCATCCTCATTCACATCTGTATTAATCTCATCATTGCTTCATTCCAAATCCATTAACAGTTGGTCTTCATAACTAGCATCCCAATCCCATTGTCTCTCTTTCTCAAAAATCACATCCCTACTATTTACAATCCTTTTAGAGATAGGATCATACAACATGTACGCTTTCAACTCTTCATTGACTCCTAACAACACACAACTAAGGCTTTTGTTTTCAAGATTGGTTCTTCTTGTATCTGGCATATGAACATGCCCCACATAACCAAATACCCTGAAGTGCTCAATTGAGGGCTTCACTCCACTTCAAGCTTCTTGTAGAGTTATATTTTTAACAGCTAGGGTTAGACACTTATTCAACACATACATAGTCCAATTTACTTCTTCAGGCCAGAAGTTTTTAGGATTCTTCTTTTCTAAAAGCGTAGATAAGACTATATTCATCACAGTTCTGTTCTTCCTTTTGGTGACTCAATTTTTTTGAGGAGTGTAAGTTGTAGTCAATTGCCTCTTGATTCCATTCTGCTTGCAAAATTTATTAAATTTCTCTAAGTTGAATTCTCATCCTCTATCAGTGCGCAAGCACTTAATAAACAGACTGGTCTCTTTCTCAACAAGATTTTAAAAGCATTGGAAATAATTTAAAGCTTCTGACTTCTCTACTAGAAAGTAAACCCATGCTTTTCTACTATAATCATCAATAAAGCATAAGGAATACCTTTTCTTGTTGTTAGATGTAGGAGTAATCATACCACAAATGACTGCATGGATTAGTTGCAATCTCTGTGTTGCTCTCTATGTACTCTTTTTTGGTATGGGATCTCAGTGCTGCTTTCCAATCATACAGTTCGTGCACACCACTGTTGAGGTAGAGAGTTGGGACAGCCCACATGTAAGACCTCAAATTTTATGAAATAAAAGTATTCATAATATCGGGATATTATGTGATATGATAATTTGTTCAATTAACCCTTGTTTTGAAGCTGTATTCTAGAATGATATCTGAAATGCAGGAGATGTGCAATGGAGAAATCATGATGGCAGGGAAGATAGAATCTGAAATGAAAGCACGGTAGTCTCAAGTCTTTGAAATACCAGGTACGTAAATTTCGGGGACGAAATTTCATAAGGAGGGGAGATTGTAAGACCACAAATTTTATGAAATAAAAGTATTCAATTTTTCTATTTAGTAAATGGTTAAATTGATAAAAAGTAAAAGGTAAGGGTGATATATGAATATTTTTCAAAATAAGCAAGTGGTTATAAAATATTCATTTTGTCGGAGAATATTCGTTTGGTCGTGGAATATTCTTTCTGTCGGGGAATATTCGTACGACGGCGTAGCTATTTGTGGGCCACATAACGGAAAGCGATTGGATGAAGAAAATGACAAATTTGAGTTTTTACAAATAACAGCGTAGTTGTTACCGTTAACACTGTTGGAATACCCGGTAGTTAAAAATACAGTAATACGCGTGGTTGCACAGTAGCACACGATTCTGCACAGTATTTTTGAATTATTGATTCTTACGAAGGAGGACACTACTCAATAATTGTTACAGTAATTGTTGTTCAATATTTTATTTTATTGATTCAATAATTGCTGCGTTGATATTTTATATTATTGTTGTTTCAATAATTATTGCTGCACAATATTTCCCATTATCAGATCAATAATTCATATTATTTGAATAATATTATTAGATAACATTATTGGCAATGTCTAGAAAGTTCTGTCTAAGGAGAGGTTTGGTTATCTAATTGCGTGCCAGTAAGGAAAAATCCTTATTGGAAAGCCCCCTCTTTCTTGGGAACGGCCTGGTTGTCATAATTGTGACTCTGTAATATTATTTGTGAATAATTAATTATTGATTCATATGATAAGAAAATATTTATTTTATGTGGATATAAATGAGGGATATATTTTTGTGGTTAAAAATGAAGGAGTTAATGTTGAGGTTTTTATCAGTATTTTTGTCGAAATGGAGGTATTAAAAATTAGGGTTTTTGAGATATTTTGCGGGGGTTATAATTTTTAATCCGACCGTTGGATCGTGGTAATTTTTGGATATGTTATACTTATATAAGTTGAGTATATGTCCACAAATTTTGAACCGTTAAAAATGAACGTATGATTTGTTATGAATTTTACGAGATGACTGGTTCAAAAATTGTTAAATTTTCGGAGTTAATCATTTTGGTAGAAAATTCTAGAATTGGTGGGCCCCACTTGTGGTTGGTGAAGAAATGTGCTGAATTTTATTTCAAATGTGGTGGGTGACAATAGTAGCAGGTAAAGCCATCAAGTAGCAGGTCAAGTCTGCTCCGGCGTGCTAACATTTTCCTATAAATAGAGGGCTAAGTTAGAATTGAAAAACACACCAGAAACATAAGCTTTCTCTCTTTTTCTCTCTATATTATGAAGCATATTTTGTGAGTATTTAGATACTTTGAGAGTTGCTATTTAGTGCAAGTTTCCTTCGGCTTTACATTCCAGTCAGAAATACTGCACTTTTGAGGTAAGGGATAGTAAGGGATTTTAAGGGTTGTTATATTTTTCAGTTTCGTAATTTTTCTGACCTTCAGAAAATTCTAGAAAAAATTGAAATGATATTTTGATGAGTTTTATTGATTGTGTCCAAAAATGGTGATTTTTGGATGTATAAATTAAGAGTTAAGAATTTTATGAGAAAAGACTATTTTAAAAGTAACCGCTTATAATTCCTTGTGGTTAACTCCAAAATTGATGAAATTTTTATTGGAAGTATATCTATATGATATTAGTGTACTCTGTAAATTTCGGAATTTTTGAATAAAAGTACAATTTATGATAAATGTCTAAATATTCGGCGGTTTTGGCCATATGAAAAATAGTAAATGAGTTTTAAAAATTCTGAGAAAAATATATGTTCAATATGAGACTATATTCTGCTAAATCTCAGAAAAGAAATATTTTTGGAACTGATTTGGTATTTTTCATGAAAATAGACTAGTTATGAGTAAATGAATTAAATATGTTATGTGAAGTAAGAAAATTGGAAAATAGGATTTTATGGCTTGAGAATCCTATATGAGGTATATGCAGATTTTTTATGAGGGTTTTGGTTATTGGTAATGAAATCTTATGAGTTTGGCATTTTAGGATGATTAAATGCATTATTTAGTAAAGTGTAAACAATTAAAAATAAATTGTTTATAAGCTTAAGAAATATTATTCTTTCAATATCATTATACCAAAATATTGGTATGTATTTTATTGTGGAATTTCTTCCTTTTTGTGTCGAGGTTACTATTCACGAGTTACTATTCACGGGTACTATTCATGACAAAAATTGGTTTCTTTTTCTGACCAAATTATCGTTTATTTATGATTGTTGCTCTTGAAAATAAATGTAGTTGTTGATCATATTATTTTTATTATCATATATAACATTTTTATAACTCTGATGTTGAATTTCTCTTTCACTTGAGTGTAAAGATGGGTAAATTATTGGTATGATCGTGACTGAGGAATATCTTTGGCCTATAGTGAAAAGATGAATTGTTAACTAGTATAATCATGACCATTGAATTTATAATTGAATATCTTTAGCTTAAGTGTAAAGATGAATTGATTAACATGGTTATAATTATTGTTTATATAAATTCTAAAATGATTATATATTTCTTTGAGATATAAATATATTTGGCCTGTACTGCAAATATGAACTATTGAGGAATATCTTTGGCCTGTAGTGCAAAGATGAATTGTTGATGAATATCTTTGGCCCGTAGTGCAAAAATGTCCTGTTGTTGAATATCTTTGGCCAGTAGTGCAAAGATGAACTGTTGACGAATATCGTTGGCCCGTAGAGCAAAGATGAAATTGTTGTATAATTATAAACAGGAACTGTGATTTGGTATAACCATGATCCTTGATGTTTCAGGTAAAGACAAGTGATGAAAATATTCTTCGTCCTGGGTGCGAAGAAAAATTTAGAATCACAATTATGATTATGAGTTATTCATATGATTGTGGAAAGGAACTGTTGAGTGATGTTACAGGGATAAAACATTGTTGGTGGATTTTTAACATGGAGAAGATAATAGACTTTATGGTCTATTTGACTCTTCTAATGGATTACTCGTTCCGCTGCAACTATGGTTGAAAATTTTTATCATCTACCATATGTTCTAAATCTCTGATTAATTACTGATGAAGACTATTGATAATTTATTTATCTTTAGTCATGATATTCTTTACTGGGCTAGTTGTGCTCACCCTTCTGTTCACAATTCCTTTCAGGTAAAAAGAGTGTAGCTGGGTAGAGCGAGGGTAACAGGGGAATAGAACGGTGGTCATCATTTAGGAGTTATATTTGGTGAATCATCTAGGGTGAAGCGAACCCAACGCTGGAAGGGTGTTTTTCCACTATCATACAAGATGTCTAATGACATACAACCTCGTGTCATCATAAGACAGGATTGTGCTCATCCACTTGCTGAGTATATTTACGAACACTACCTATATAATCTTGGTGTTTGTTTGAGATATAATTCTCAATTAGAGACAGTGGAGATAATGATAAGTTAAGAGAAGACTCACCATTGGGAAGAATATGATAGTAATCTTCTCGTTTTTGGATCAACCAAGAATAATTCTGTGGCCATATGATATCTATCATAACCTAGAAGCATGGCCTCCCATGTACGAAGGTTTCCTTGAGTACTTCCCAAAGATTCTAATTTCTAAAACACTTTTTGACTATACCTTTATGTAAGGTGTCATTGTGAGGTGCTTTCCACGGTTGGGACATGAGTCACATTTGGTATATATTTGTATCCAAACTCACAGCATATGTGTTGTTGTATTTTGCACGACATTTGTTGTAATAAAGTTGTAGTTGTTTTCTGTACCATGTATTTGGCGACTCAGAATAGGTTGGATGGAATGGACCTGTTTTGGGGTCGTTACACCACACACCATCTTCTTCAATTGCAAAGTTCTCAAACCTTTGTGACTTAGATGGCCATATCTACGGTGCCAACGATGAGAGAGGTGTTGAGCATTTGTGTGAAAACAATTGACCTTCTTAGCTCAACCCTCTATCTAGATGGTAGATCTTGCACATTCCTCCCTGGATTAATATTGTTTATCCTCTCTCCTGAAGCTATCTAATACTCAAGAGATTGTTCTTTAACTCAGGAACATAAAATACCTCTCTGATCACATGATTCAAACCATTCAAATGGAACCTTACATTCTCTTTTCCAAGCACATTCATCCTTGTATTGTTTCCCAGCTTCACTAGATGTCTAAAGCTTTTATTCATCTCATTGAACATAGTTTTGTCACCACACATGTGATTAGAACACCCTGAGTCCAAGAACCATGCATCTTCTCGTTTTGCTTCATCCAGCTCCACATACGACATAAGAAGCATTTCTGCTTCCTCATCTAGATTTGCATAGTTTGCCTCTTTATCCCAAGTTGGACATTCAGATTGAAAATGACCAAGTTTATGGCATTTGTAACATTCAACTGAAACTTTATTGAAGACTTGGCGCCCTCTTCCTCTACCTCTGCCTCTGAAAGTGTTTCTTCCACGTCCTCTTCCTCCAAATCTCTCTTCAGCGGTCATCTTTAGAGCTTGTTCCTCCCCATTGCTCCTGTGGAATTTCTGTTCATGTACTACCAATGAACTTTGCAGTTCATCGACTGAAAGTTTATCTTTATCCTTAGACTCCTCGATTGAACAAACTATGTAGTTGAATTTGTCAGTCAAAGACCTAAGAATCTTTTCCACAATTGTCACATCCCTCATCTGCTCACCATACACTCGCATTTTATTTGCAATATACATAACTTGAGCAAAATAATCATTGACATTCTCATCTGATTTCATTTTGAGGATTTCAAAATCCTTCCTCAGTCCTTGGAGAATTGAATGCTTCACTCTTGTGTTCCCTTCGTATTTCCTCTTCATAGAATCCTATATTTGCTTTGAGGTATCCTTCTGCAAGATGGTCTCCAGGATGGTTCTGTCAATTACTTGGAAAAGGTAATTCTTTGCCTTTAGATCCTTCAATCTTAACTCCTCAAGTCTTTTTTGCTGTGTCTCAATCATGGCTGTTCTAGCTTTTGGCTCCGTATATCCTGTTTGCACCATGTTCCAATATTCTTTGGATCTAAGGAAATTTTCCATCAACATAGATCAGTGATCATAGTGACCATCAAATCGAGGATTGCTGGTTGGACAAAGTTTCCTTCACTCATCATATCTAGACACTTTTATGTTTGTAAGTCACTCGAAAGACTGCGACTTTCTTTTTTTCTTAGGGCCAGTGGGCTTTGATACCAGAATGTTAGGAATATTATGATCTAATAAGAAAGCACAAGATCAAGAACTCAAAACAAACTAAATGAATGACTTGGTATTATTCAAGCTAAGTTCTGGCTTAAATAGCCTAACAATAAGACCTAACAGAAAATGGGAAAACAGTCCACAATAGCACGATTGTTGGTGTAAGTCTAATTACGCTCACACGCAAGTGCACGTGGTCAACAAGTAATATAATGATAAGAAAAGAATCTTTCCCACGGAGATTAGCAAGAAATTAAAAGAAATATTTAATAAGCCTAATGTTATTTTAATTAATTTAATAAGTAATTAGAGATTTAATAATTGACATTATTAATAAATGAAAATTTAATTATTTGACTATGTGAATTAATGAGAAATTATTATATTTTAGTTAAATTAAACTAAAATAAAATATTTGATTTATTATGCAATTGGGTGTGACATGATTTAAACTATAGTATAGGAAATTAATTAAATTAAATTAGAAGGGTTAGTTTTGTTCAAGCCAAAGAAGGCCTTAAAGGGAGTTATAGCAGTTTACCAAAGATGGGTAACTGACCTCCACAATGCGTCAGTTCTTATTCTTTTTATACGTCTTCTTCCTCCTGTTATTTCTAGGTCTAGCAAAGCTTCACAGAGAGAAATTTAGAAAATTGTTAAAAGAGATTGTGAGTGGGTGAGTGATTGAAGAAGCACCTGAGGAATCCTTACTAATCTACACTCCACGCTCTGGGTAATTCCTTTAAACCCAATTTTTATTACGTCGTATAAGTTTTTTTTAGAAAATGGCTTGTATTTTCCGTAAAGTCTCTGTAAATGGGAAATTGTGTTGTTATATGGATATATGTAATAATATGATTAGCATAAAATATTTTATTATATATTATATAGGTTTCCATATCATCAGTTTCATAATATTAGTGTATGTTATGGCTTATAAAGTTACAGAGAGTTGAATTATGGCCATATGGCCCTTACGCATAAATTTAATGCGTCAATCATATATTATCCCTAAATTTTACACTTGTATGTTATTATGCATGTTGATACGAAGAGACCAAACTTTAAATGAACAGATTCGGTGTTATAACGAACCCGTAGTACTGATTTACATGTTTTGTTTTCAAAACCTTCAAGAACAGTAAATTACTTGTGTTGATTTTTGTTAATTATGTGTTTTAACATGTTAAAATAATGCTAGAAGGGTTAATTAATGATTATGTACGAATTCCAGTATATGGGTATGTTTAGATTGATGAATTTAGTGACCATGTATGATAAATTCGCCTGATTCTGTGTTCTTCGCGAACTGGAAATCAGAAACTGGAGTTTCACACCGCGGCGCCAACTCCATGTATAATTCTCGCGCCGTAGCGCCACCGCGCCGCAGCGCCAGGTCTCAAGTCGCAGCGCCGAGAAACAGTATAACTGTGGCGCCGCAACGCCACTTAGCAGAATGTCTAGAAATGCAAATTTTTTAGTGTTCAAGTATAGAAATGTAATAGTAACTCAACCTAATGAATATAAAATTAGGTTAAACATATAATGAGTTGTTAAAGTAAATTCTTAACACGTCCATAACACAATTACGTGTGAATTGAATGATTGAATGCATAGTTACCTTAATGTTCGTGAGATGTAAATTATGTGACAATGAATGTAGTAATTTGACTAAGTATGGTCATAATCAAAGTTAAACAAAGAGAATGAACTTGTGATGACTAGTACGTTATAATTGGCTGGTATTATGAATGTAAATGATATGTAGGATTTAAATCAAGGAACGAGTTTAAGTAAAGTGTAATCTGCACACGAGGCAAGTTTCCTAACTCTACTTGTTATCTTTATATAAGTGATGAATTCACCTTTCTACATTGACCAAGTTCTCATTATTATTGATCAAGTCTGTTTTGTTATATTGAAGCCTATTAATCTTTCAAACATGATGCTGTTATACAATACTTATTCTATTGTATACCTTTTGAGATTTTATTCAAGTTAAATATTTAGTTACTGTTAAACCTTGTTAGACTAGAGAACCCTTAATGATTCGACTAGTCCATAGTTGATGAGCGTTCTAAATTTCAAAACCCTTGATGAATTATCCAAATCAAACTTCCTTTGGTGCGGACTCAAATGTCATACTGAGATGAACAACCCTGTATAGGGGATTACTTATGCGTTAGCGTTAAGATATTGTGCACAGTATGGTACTAAGGGCTGATCCCCCTAAGTACGAGAAGAAGAGTCCATAGTCTTATGACTGTTAAAGGTTTCAAGTATAACCCTTGATAACCTAGGACATAGTTCAAGGTCTTATGACCCTCAGAATTCTTTTGATTCTTGGTAATCATTTTTGGTTCAAAAGTTGAGCTTTATTTCAGAAGTCTTTGATTCACTCGCATGTTATTATATTCTTATTTCATTATTATACTTGTGGGCAATCGTGCTCACTCTTGCGTAATAATAGCATTGCAGTTAAGAACGAAAGAACCGACGAGCCTTCTTCTAGCAAAGGCAAGGGCAAAGCTATTAAGTGATGAAGACGTGTTATTAAATTTTAAGAATGTTATTGTCAAGATTTGATGTTGTTTAAGACTTATTATTTGTTTATGTTTCCACACAGATGTTTAAGGTTAGTATGACCTGGGATTGCATTTATTATTCAGATGTTGTAACCCCCATAAGGGGAGGATTTAATTTTATCTATTGCATGGTTTGCATTTATTATGGGTAGATAGATATATGATGTTTGTATAGTGAACACCAAATCATGTTGAAATGGAAGTACCCGAACTTGGGGGTGTCACAGATTGGTATCAAAGCTGTAGGTTATGAACCTTAAGTGGGGGAACAACCTTAGGTAATAGCCTTATAGGAAGAACATAGTGAAGGAAAACTCTTATTGAGTTCTAAGAGATGAATTTCTTAATTCATTGAAGATAATAAAAGACTTTGTGCTTATGTGTTAAATTATGTGCTCACTAGTACGACTTAGTAACTAAAACTTAAAACTATGTTGTCAGGATGTCAGATGTTGGAGGAGCTAATCGAGCTGGGGAGGAGGAACCCCGATTGCCTACTGAGGAGGAGCCCCGAGACATTCATGTTGACAGGGAGCAGTTGATATAGAGTGAGCTATCTCCGTTGATCACTGTTGTTGGTCAGGAGCATAGGCCTGAGACTGATCCAGAGGAGGATCCTGAGGAGGAAGAGGAAGAGGAAGAAGAGGAGTTCCCACCGAACTCCATCGATACTGAGATGTACGATGAGCTATACGATCGTAGTGTAGAGTTAAGTGACACTATCCAGGATTTGACTGAACGGACTATTATTCAGCAGATTACCATCGAGCAGAAGGATAGGGAGATTGTGACTCTTCACACACGTGTGGGAAATGTAGAATGGGATTTGGTCCACGAGAAGGGTCAAACCGAGGAGAAGTCCGAAGAAATAGAGAAGTTAAAGAAGGAACTAAAGGAAAGCTCAGAGAGGCTGATCATAGGAAAGGAGGGCTGGGTAAGAGAATCACGTCGTACTGACCTTGCAGAGAGGGATTGACGTGTAAAGAAGGCTAAGCTTAGAGAGACATACTCTACATTTAATAATGCAATGGATGAAGCCTAGGATTAAGTTTTGAGGTATCCAATCCAATTTGGAGGTCTACCATCGTATATGCTAGATCGCAGAACTATGTCTCACATCATAGAAGAGGAACGTAGAAAGGCTATTCGGCTCCTTAACAGACAGTTATAGTATTTGTTTAATTATGTGAAAAAAAAACTTATCCGGTTTTTAGATGTAAATTAAGACGTGTTTATAAACGAATGAATATTTTAATATTTTAAATCCTGTAGATTCTTTATCTCAGGATAGTTGATGTAAAGAGCAGTGATGCTATTGTTTGATGTTAACTCTTTTGATTTAAATAAATATATCAAGTTGTTTGAGATAATGTGTTAAGTGATGAAGTTAAATTATTGAGTTAAGCCTTAACTATTTAGAGAATTTAATAAAGATCTAATAAGCGTATATTTTAACAGAAATATGCCGTCGAGAAGAAGACAAAACCGTCAACCAGCTCAGGAAGAGTCAACGAATAATAACAATAATGCCAATGTTAATCCCGTCCAACAATTAGTGAACTTACTAGCTGGAGCAATGAATAATCAACCTCAAGCTCCATTAAATACTTCATTCAAAGATTTCAAGGCGGTAGGACCGCCAAAATTTAAAGGCTCCATGAACCCGATCGAAGCTCAGACTTGGGTTATGGAGATGGAGAAGGTTTTTGAGGTCGCAAGAGTCAGAGAGGACCAGAAGACTGCTTTTGCAACGTTTATGCTGAAATCTGGAGCCAGTTTTTGGTGGCAAGCAAACAAGGTCCGTGGAGGAGAAGGTATGATTACCTGGGAGAGGTTTAAGGAGATGTTTTTCGAGATGTATTTCCCGACTACCTCGCAGAACCAATTGGAGGTTCAGTTTCTGGAATTGAAGCAAGGGAATATGTCCGTACCAGATTATGCGGCTAGATTCAACGAATTGGCAAGGTTCGCCACATATCAAGTGCACAAGGACGAGAGAAAAGCAAGAAGGTTTGAACAAGGACTGAAGCCGTGGTTGTATAGTAAGGTGTCGATGTTTCAGTTGAAGACATTCGCTGGGGTACTTGAGAAAGCCATACTCGCTGAAGGTGGAAGCGATGCGGTAACCAAATACAATTAGGATCAGAAGAAGAAGAAGAATAAAAGTGAAGGAAATAACAAGGCTAGTGGAAGTATTACGGGAGAAGGTAATAATAATCAGAAGAGAAGGTGGTCTGACAACACATCAACCGAAAACCTGCAAGGAGGTCAGAAGAAAAGGATTGAAGCGTGCCCGACCTGCGAGAAACCTCATTTGGGAGTGTGTATGAAGGGTAAACGTGTGTGCTACAATTATGGTCAGGAAGGCCAATAGCACCTAACTGTCCTAACCCAAAGAAGGGTGTCTGCTTCACTTGTCATTCAAAGGATCATTTGGCAAGAGACTGTTCTAAGAAAGGATTTGGAGGGGCAGGATCAGGAGGAAACCAGGGAAATAGCAGTGGAAGCGCTCTGACCATTACAGGACCAACCGCAACCAATCGACTAACCGCCAGGGCTTTCAATATGACGGTGCAGAATGCAGTGCAGTCACATGATGTGGTGTCAGGTATCATTCCAATCAATAGAGTTAATGCTTACATATTATTTAATTCAGGTGCTACTTGTTCATTTATATTCGATGACTTTGCTAAGAATTTAGAATTGCCTAAGGATGAGTTAGAATACCCCATGAACATAAAAATCGCAAATAGAGAAATAATCCCTGTTAAGTACGTGCATAAGAACTGTAGAGTGGATATTAAGGGAAATATCATGAACGTAGATCTTATCCCTATTCGACTTGGGGAATTTGACGTTATCTTGGGAATGGACTGGTTATTCAATTACGGGGCGATAATTGATTGCCAAAAGAAGCGTATTAACCTTATGACTCCTTCAAAGGTTGTGTTTTATGGTAGCAAGTCACCTAGACAAGCGAGTTGTCTAACGATGATGCATGCTAGGAAGTTGTTACGACAAGGATGTGTAGGATATTTAGCTTACATAGTCGACAGTCGTAAAGAGAATCTGAAAATAGAAGAAATACCTGTAGTGAGGGACTTCGCCGAAGTATTCCCGGACGATTTGCCAGGACTTCCGCTAGATAGAGAGGTCGAATTTGTGATCGATTTTGCTCTAGGAACGACTCCAATATCGAAGGCACCGTACCGAATGGCGCCGGTAGAAATGAAAGAATTGATGGTATAACTACAAGAATTACTGGACAAGAAGTATATCCAACCAAGCGTATCACCGTGGGGAGCGCCGATTTTATTTGTGAAGAAGAAGGATGGGACAATATGGCTCTGCATTGACTATAGAGAACCGAATAAGGTCACGATTAAGAATAGATATCCATTACCGAGGATCGATGATCTGTTTGATCAATTGAAGGAAGCGAAATACTTTTCCAAGATTGATTTAAGAAGTGGTTATCATCAACTGAAGGAGAGACCAGAGGATGTACCGAAGACAACGTTCAGAACATGATATGGTCACTACAAATTTTAAGTAATGTCGTTTGGTCTAACGAATGCTCCTGCAGCATTTATGGGACTAATGAATGGTGTGTTCAAGCCATTTTTGGACAAGTTCGTAGTGGTATTTATAGATGATATTTTGGTATACTCGAAAACCAAGGAAGAACATAAAGAGCATTTGAGATTAACGTTGGAAGTATTAAGAAAGGAGAAGTTGTATGCCAAGTTTTCAAAATGCGAATTCTGGATCGAGCGGGTACAATTTCTTGGGCATGTGATCGATAAAGATGGAATTTCGGTAGATCCAGCCAAAGTTGAAGCCGTGATTAACTGGGATCAGCCGAGGATGGCGTCGAAAATACGAAGTTTTCTTGGATTGGCAGGTTATTACAGAAGATTCGTTCAAGATTTTTCCAAGATCGCAACTCTGTTAACGAATTTGACTCGAAAAGCTGTGAAGTTTGTTTGGACGGAGAAGTGTGAGGAAAGCTTTCAAGAATTGAAGAAGAAGTTGAGTACATCACCTGTGTTGTCTCTTCCGGATGATACATGAAATTTTGTTATTTATAGTGATGCATCGCATAAAGGACTTGGCTGTGTGCTAATGCAAAACGGCAGAGTCATTGCGTATGCATCATGACAATTGAAAGATTACGAGAAGGGGTATCCGACCCACGACTTGGAGTTGGCTGCAGTAGTTTTTGCTTTGAAAATATGGAGGCATTATCTCTACGGGGAAAAGTGTGAAATATATACAGACCACAAGAGTCTAAAATATATTTTTACACAGAAAGAATTGAATATGCGCTAAAGAAGGTGGTTGGAATTAATTAAGGACTGCGATTGTGAGATTTTATACCATCCAGATAAGGCAAACATGGTTGCCGACGCCTTAAGTAGAAAGGGTCTGGAGAAGTTGATGATGTTGACCGCTCAGGAGGAGCTAGTTTCAAAAATGGAGAAACTGGAGTTGAAAATGAAGTATCCTATGGAAATTGATGAGAAGTTATTTCAGATGCAATCTGGTACAACCCTACTGGATAAAGTTAAGGAGGCTCAACTTTAGGATGATGAATGCAAAAAGGTAATAAGGAAGATATCTGAAGGAACCAAACCAAGATTTAAGATGGATAAGGAAGGAATACTGAGATTTGAGAGCAGAATTTGAGTACCGCTAATACCAAAGATTAAGGAAGACATTTTGAGTGAGGCTCATAGCTCACGTTATTCGATTCACCCTGGTAGTACCAAGATGTATCAAGATCTTTGACAACACTTCTGGTTGCCGAATTTGAAACGTGATGTTGCAGAATGTGTTGCCAAGTGTCTGACATGTCAGAAAGTGAAAACAGAACATCATAGACCAAGTGGGTTGCTACAACCGTTGGAGATCCCAGAATGGAAATGGGAACATATTACAATGGACTTCGTGGTTTGCCTTCCGACGACTCAGAAAGGCTACGACGCGGTATGGGTTATCGTTGACCGACTGACGAAATCCGCACATTTCCTTTCGATAAAAATCAGATTCAACTTAGATCAGTTGGCAAGGTTATATGTAAAAGAGATTGTTTCGAGGCACGGAGTGCCGATGTCAATTGTTTTCGATAGGGATCTGCGCTTTACATCGAACTTCTAGAAACGTCTACAGGAATGCATGGGTACGCAATTGTGGATGAGTACATCATATCACCCTCAAACAGATGGACAGAGCAAAAGAACAATTCAAACATTAGAAGATATGCTAAGAGCATGTGTGATGGACTTTAAAGGAAATTGGGATGATCACCTACCGCTTGTAGAGTTCGGATACAACAACAGTTATCACGCTAGTATTGGCATACCGCCTTATGAAGCGTTATACGATAGAAAGTGCAGAACTCCGCTTTACTGGGATGAAGTTGGCAAAAGACAATTGCTAGGCCTAGAATTGGCACAACAGATAGAAGAAATAGTCAAAGTGATCCGAACACGACTGGTAGCAGCTCAAGATAGGCAGAAGAAATACGCTGATCCACATCGTAAAAACGTTGAGTTTGAATCGGGTAGTTATGTGTTCTTAAAGGTCTCTCCATGGTAGGGAAAGATTAGGTTCGGAAAGAAAGAAAAATTAAGCCCAAGATTCATTGGACCATTTGAAGTACTGCGAAGAATCGGAGAAGTTGCGTATGAGGTAGCCTTACCTCCAGCACTCGAGAATGTCCACAACGTCTTCCATTTTTTGTATTACGACCCTACAAACCCGATTACAAGCACGCAATTGAATACGAACCCTTATATTTTGAAAAAGACTTATCTTATGAAGAAATTCCGGTTCAAATTGTTAACAAAAAAGAACAAGTTCTCAAAAATAAAGTAATACCTTCTGTTAAGATAATTTGGAGGAACCACAATGCTGAAGAAGCTACGTGGGAACTCAAAGAGACTATGATGAAGAATTACCCTCATTTATTTACTTAATGTTGTGTAAGCGATTCTGGGGACAAAATCTTTGTAAGGGGGGAGAATGTAACTGCTCGAAATTATTGAGTCGTGATTCTAGGGACAGAATCCTTTTAAGGGGGGAAAGATGTGACAAACGAGATTTTGTAATTTAATTTTAATATTTATTGGATTGAATATATATATTTCTCGATGAATTAATTATTAGATTAAATAATAAATTGATGAAGTTGTGTTAGATTAATTTAATTATATGTGTCATATTTATTAAATTAATGTTGAGAATTATTATTGTTCGAAGTACGTAATTACGTGAGCTTATTGAATTAAAATAAATATTTAATAAGCCTAATGTTATTTTAATTAATTTAATAATTAATTAGAGATTTAATAATTGACATTATTAATAAATGAGAATTTAATTATTTGACTATGTGAATTAATGAGAAATTATTATATTTTAGTTAATTTAAACTAAAATAAGATATTTGATTTATTGTGCAATTGGGTGTGACATGATTTAAACTATAGTATAGGAAATTAATTAAATTAAATTAGAAGGGTTATTTTTGTTCAAGCCAAATAAGGCCTTAAAGGGGGTTATAGCAGTTTACCCATGATGGGTAACTGACCTCCACAATGTGTCAGTTCTTATTCTTTTTATACGTCTTCTTCCTCCTGTTATTTCTAAATCTATCAAAGCTTCACAAAGAGAAATCTAGAAATTTGCTAAAGGAGATTGTGAGTGGGTGAGTAATTGAAGAAGCACCTAAGGAATCCTTACTAATCTACACTCTACGATTTGGGTAATTCCTTTAAACCCAATTTTTATTACGTCGTATAAGTTTTTTTAGAAAATGGCTTGTATTTTCTGTAAAGTCTTTGTAAATGGGAAATTGTGTTGTTATATGGATCTATGTAATAATATGATTAGCATAACATATTTTATTATATATTATATAGGTTTCCATATCATCAGTTTCATAATATTAGCGTATGTTATGGCTTCTAAAGTCACAGAGAGTTGAATTATGGCCATATGGCCCTTACACACAAATTTAATGCATCAATCATATATTATCTGTAACGACCCCAAAATTTATACATTTTAAATCTTAACTTCGGTCGTTAACCATACATTAAATCTCAAATTTTACATCATTGTTCGATATTAAAAATCACTAAATATTGCAGAATAATTAAAATTTTCATACATCTTCTTCTGTCTTGCCCTAAATCGTAACCTTTACATTTCATCTCTTCGATCCAAATCAAATATTATGAATCATTACAACAAAATGACTATACAAAGTCTTACATCATAACTAAAGATCCATATACATTGGATAGCTCAACTTACAATTCAACAACATATTACATTCAAAATATTAAATATATTTCTCATAAAACATAAGTAATCTTCGTGAATATAGATCTCTATAACTCACTTAGCACATATCTTTACCTTAAAATCTGTACCTGCAAAAGTGGTTATTTGCAAGAGTGAGCTCGACAGCCCAGCAAAGTCTAACAGTTTTCATGCATCACATAACATATAATAACATGCTCGATATACATCTCATAATAATTAAAGTAACATGGCATACATGCTTTCAATTTACATAACAAATATAAAGATTGAGTTCCTTACTCAATCATCATTACTTAGCCAAAACAAAGCAGTCATATATTGATCAAGTCCACGTAGAAAATAGGAACCGAAAGACTTGCCTTGGTCATCGTTTACCAATAATAGATTAACAGCTTACAGTTATCTGCACTTCACGTGCCCTACACAATTATATAATCATACACATCAACTATTAGTCACATAACAACACTTAGTAATTGTAATTTAAACTCTACTCCACATCTCATAATCTTTCCTATCATCACAAAATGTTCAATTAGATTGTGTTAACTTTCGATTTATGACTCACTATATTTCTTCTTAGTCAAACTCGAATTTCGTTCAAGTGCTTAAGTCTTGCTAGGACTACTTATTGGTTTTATATTAAACCCATTTCATATCCTATAATATATGTCATCATGACATAGTTAGCCATTAACACATTACAAGCATAACTAAGTACGTTCATCATTTAGGTTTGATTATTTAATCACATAATCAATTATAACACAAGTTAATATGTAATAACATTATTATTAATAGTGTAGAACTACTAAAATCAATATTTTTCAGTCCTACTATCATTACATAAAGTGTTCTTAAAATTTCGTGTACAAAAAGTACACTGTCAGAATTTTCTGACAACTCGCGCTGCGGCGCCACAGTTACACTGTGGGCCGGCGCTGCGGCGTGGCCATGGAGCTGCGGCGCGGGGATCAAAGCTACCAGGTCGCGCTGCGGCGCCACAAAGGTATTACAACTTCGCGCCGCGGCGCCGAGTTGCAGACCTCGGCAGACAGCCTCGGCAAGAACATAGAAAAAGCCAATTTTAGCCTATAAGCTCGTTTCTAACAGACTAATTATCCTGTAAATTACATATAGACTTCATATAAACATATTTCAAAAACTCTAAACATGATTATACCCATACAACAACATAAACAACCAAATTAACACACCCAAATTCACTGTTTTTGGGAAAAACTCATGTTTTTATATTTCTATGAAAAATCAACACTATAACTTTTGTTTTTCAACCAAAATCACTAATTCAAAGTATTTTTATCAACAATTATACATGCTCTATCAAATTAAATGGTCAATTTATCAACTAAACCACTAATTAACACTCAATTTCTATTTTAACTAAACAATATATAATCACCAAAAACTCTCTGTAAAAAAAAAATTTCTTCACAAACTTCATACATAACCACAATTCTTTGATTATAACTCATGAAAATAGTTTTAACATTACAAGTAAGCCATATTAAGCCTCATACCAACAATACTTCATACTTACACAAGGATTTTATGGAGAATTTGGGAAGATAAAAACTAACTCTTAAAACTAAAAGTATAGGAGAAATACCTTGAAGAATCTCTTTGATTGTCAAGCTTTTCTCCTCTTCACTCCCAATTTCTCTAGGATTCTCTCACTTTTTCTTCTTCTCTTCTTCTTCTTCCTCTGAGTTTTTCCTTCTTCTCTCTAACCTCTCTCCTCTAACTCTAGAGCGTACTAACAATCTAACGTAACTAGATATTATATATATTAATTATATAATATAAATATAAAATACATAACTGATATCAGTTAAAAGTTTTTGAAAACATAAGCCATAAGGCTTGTTTGGTTACTATAAAAAAAATAACCCATTAACCTTACACCTTGTTTGGATAAATTAAGGACTTTATAGGCATTAGGCCTTGTTTGGCCAAAACGGAATTAAAACTCCTTTAAGTTATTTTAATAACTCTTTTATAGCAAGGTTATTTGTCACCTTAATAAATCAATTAAAACATTAATCTATTAAATTACTTTAGCACATAATTTAAAATCACATAACTATAATTTCTTTTAAAAATTATAATTTTATTTAACCAACTAATATTTTAAATTACCCTTTCCCATTTAAAATATTATTATCTATTTAAATCACTATAAGCTCTCTTGCTTACTTATTAAATTAAATTATTATATTATCTCATAATAATTAATTTACTTAGCTCCTTAATTATTTATTCAATAATTAATTAACTAACCCACGTCAACTTAAATTACCACATAATTCAATAAATATTTAATATTGCCAATAAATATTTAATATTTATTATTTAATTATTTATTCAACAAATAATCAAATAATTAACTAAATCATATCAACTCAATTTAAACAATTATTTATTTAATAATAACATATCCATTAAATATTTATATATATCAATAAATATTTAATATTACACTTTAAAATTTATGGAATGTTACATCATTCCCTCCTTACAAGGATTCTGTCCCTAGAATCACAACTCAAATAAATCAAATATTTTAAATTGCAAATAAAATCTTTGGATTGTTACATCATTCCCTCCTTACAAGAATTCTGTCCTCAGAATCACAACTCACATAATTCATTCATTACAATCTTCCCTACTTACAAAGATTTTGTCCCCAGAATCGAAGACAAATTAAACAATTAACTTAGAGTAATCTTTCATCATTTTATCTAAATATAGGTTTTATATTTCCTACTATATTCATTACTTTAACAAATTGTAGGTTTTATTTCATAATTTTCACTTGAACTCATTTTTTTTTAAGGATAGTTATCATAAACACTCGGGATATTACATTCACCATTTCTTCTAAGAATTTCGTCCTCGAAATTTTATTCATTCAGTCTAACAAAATAGATTTTACACTAATACTTCATTCATTCATTGGTTTCTATAACCATTTATTTCACAAACATCTTTCTGTAATTATTAACTTTTCTATTAAAATTTTTACATTATTCTTTGATAACTCATCTCCTTCTCATTTCAAAATTTCTTTTCTCACTTATTCCATATACTCATCATTCAGTGTCGCATTCTACGACTTACTTCTTTCTAAGGAATATCATCCTTACCACATTCACCTTTTAGAATATCAAGAATCTTCCATAATTGCTCAATAATTGGGAAGCGATATGAATAACAAGAATTTAAAAGATTCCAAATCATGCCGAGGGTCATAAGACCACGAACTATGTCCACAGTTGCAAGTAATCTTTCAACTTCAACTTTAACAGTCATAAGACTATAAGGACCCACGTACTTAGGGTGTTAAGCCCTTCGTACGATGTATTGTGCACAAACATTTAAACGCTATACGTATGTCCATAGTTATAAGTAATCTATCAACTTAAACTTTAACAGTCATAAGACTATAGGGACTCCTCGTACTTAGGGTGATTAGCCCTTCGTACAATGTATTGTGCACAAACATCTCAACGCCTCCGTGTAATCCCCTATAAAAGGGTTGTTCATCTCAGCTTTCCAACATCTGAATCCGCACCAAAACAATTTGGTTTGGCATAACTTCTCAAGAAACTATTGAATTTCATGAACATCTATCAATATTTGTCTAGCTGAATCAAATAGCATAGACTTCTACAATAACTCGGACATTAATCAAAATATACATATACATACATACATATGTATTCTCATATCTTAAAGAAATCTCAAAAATCCTTTTATGACGTCATGATACCGCACTGTATTTTCAGTCCGTTGAGGATTCCGTCATTTGGTGACTTTATCATACTACATCATACCATAGTGGGCTGACGATCCTTAGATCACATCCAACACTAGGTAATACTGCATTGATGACTCCATCGTTTTTATCATCTTTGCACCAGGTTACATGATGCATTAATGATATAAAATACATTTTGATATATTGCAAATCATTTTTGTCTAGCCGAAGCAATTAGAATAGACATACGAATAACAGTATTGTTGTTAAAACTCATTGGCTCCATCATTTGATCCAATGTTTTTCAAGAAAATAGAAGTGTAAACATTAGCACGAAGTCAATAAATTTCGAAAGTCTAGCATAGCTAGTAGATTTAGAGTACTTATGCTTCCACCATCAACTCCACTTTCTATAATGATTCATTACTTAATAAGTCTATCTATTCCTATCATCCTCAATACTCCATTTACACTTATCTATACCCAATTCGTCAAACTTACCACATGTTATGAGTTCAGGAACTTGCCACAATCATATGAGTTTAAGAAGTTATCCTAGTCAGACCATAGGCGTCCATTCGCTGAGGGGTTCAAAAACATACCATATAATTATAAGTCACGAACCTACCATAAGTATGAGTTTTAAGAACTCGCACTTAACCTTATAATATTCTTTAACTAGACTCTACCTATCTGTTATACACATGAGAAAAGAATCACCTTCTCAACAGGCATATATCAAATAGCGCGACACAAACATTCCAATGATTATCAATGTGATAAACTGAGTGCAAGCACAAAACCCTCGCCCATACAAAGGTTTGTACAACTCAGCCATCACATGAGTCCTCAATTGAAATCCCACCTAACTCTATCTTGCTTATAACTTGCTCTTTGCTCGATACAAATTCCTCGTATCATATCATCTATAACTCCTCATGAGTTATCTCATACTTTTTTTATAGTACTCCATCTTCATAGCATTAAGCTATAATTATTCAAACATTATAGACCATCTTCCTTTTATAACTTAAACAGATCACGTCGTGATCTTATTCTATAATCATCTCCTTTAAAATTATTTTCATAACTCGTGATCGTCATCATTTACGACATTATCCGTTATCTTGGCTATTGGAGTTAGAAAACTCCCATTTCTTATCTTTATATCTCTTAGATTCTTCTTTGAATCTTCTTGTTTATAAATAATTCTTCCTTTAAGAATTTCTAACTTCATTTTACATTGCTCAACATTTCATTCGAATTCTACACTCTCATCATACGTGTCCATTTCTATACTTGGTACACATCAAGTCTCTACCAGTTTCAATATAGTACGCTGAGTGGTTTCCCACAAACAACCAATAAACTAGGTTCCGAGTTGCTAGTTCGTATATACCTCCGCTCTATGAAGGAATCGTTTAGCCGAGATACCATACATCAACTACTAAAGAGTACAATTGCACCATACTTAAATATAACTCTCTATTCTTAACTTCCTTACCATTCTCTTCTTATAGACATTGTCTATTTGTTATCACCTTACATCCTTATTATTAGAGTTGGGTAACCCCACATTCATATTCCTTATAACTCTGCGAGATTCTTCTTTAAATCATTTCACGCAAGTTTTATCCCTTCTTTATACGTTTCTTACATTACTTCTTATTGTTCAAACTCTATTTGAGCTTATTCGTTCATTATCTTCACCTCTCTTCTCTAAGATTATAGCCTAAGGTACTCCTACCTAAGGTTTATAACCTATCAGCTCTAATACCAACTGTAACGACCCCAAAATTTATACATTTTAAATCTCAACTTCGGTCGTTAACCATACATTAAATCTCAAATTTTACATCATTGTTCGATATTAAAAATCACTAAATATTGCGGAATAATTAAAATTTTTATACATCTTCTTCCGTCTTGCCCTAAATCGTAACCTTTACATTTCATCTCTTCGATCCAAATCAAATATTATGAATCATTACAACAAAATGACTATACAAAGTCTTACATCATAACTAAAGATCCATATACATTGGATAGCTCAACTTACAATTCAACAACATATTACATTCAAAATATTAAATATATTTCTCATAAAACATAAGTAATCTTCGTGAATATAGATCTCTATAACTCACTTAGCACATATCTTTACCTTAAAATCTGTACCTGCAAAAGTGGTTATTTGCAAGAGTGAGCTCGACAACCCAGCAAAGTCTAACAGTTTTCATGCATCACATAACATATAATAACATGCTCGATATACATCTCATAATAATTAAAGTAACATGACATACATGCTTTCAATTCACATAACAAATATAAAGATTGAGTTCCTTACTCAATCATCATTACTTAGCCAAAACAAAGCAGTCATATATTGACTTTAATCTTTCATGATTTCAACATACATAACATATCATGCAATTTATAACAGTTCATCAAGTCCACGTAGAAAATAGGAACCGAAAGACTTGCCTTGGTCATCGTTTACCAATAATAGATTAACAGTTTACAGTTATCTGCACTTCACGTGCCCTACACAATTATATAATCATACACATCAACTATTAGTCACATAACAACACTTAGTAATTGTAATGTAAACTCTACCCCACATCTCATAATCTTTCCTATCATCACACAATGTTCAATTAGATTGTGTTAAATTTTCGATTTATGACTCATTATATTTCTTCTTAGTCAAACTCGAATTTCGTTCAAGTGCTTAAGTCTTGCAAGGACTACTTATTGGTTTTATATTAAATCCATTTCATATCCTATAATATATGTCATCATGACATAGTTAGCCATTAACACATTACAAACATAACTAAGTACGTTCATCATTTAGGTTTGATTATTTAATCACATAATCAATTATAACACAAGTTAATATGTAATAACATTATTATTAATAGTGTAGAACTACTAAAATCAATATTTTTCAGTCCTACTATCATTACATAAAGTGTTCTTAAAATTTCGTGTACAAAAAGTACACTGTCAGAATTTTCTGACAACTCGCGCTGCGGCGCCACAGTTACACTGTGGGCCGGCGCTGCGGCGTGGCCATGGAGCTGCGGCGCGGGGATCAAAGCTACCAGGTCGCGCTGCGGCGCCACAAAGGTATTACAACTTCGCGCCGCGGCGCCGAGTTGCAGACCTCGGTAGACAGCCTCGGCAAGAACATAGAAAAAGCCAATTTTGGCCTATAAGCTCGTTTCTAACAGACTAATTATCCTGTAAATTACATATAGACTTCATATAAACATATTTCAAAAACTCTAAACATGATTATACCCATACAACAACATAAACAACCAAATTAACACACCCAAATTCACTGTTTTTGGGAAAAACTCATGTTTTTATATTTCTATGAAAAATCAACACTATAACTTTTGTTTTTCAACCAAAATCACTAATTCAAAGTATTTTTATCAACAATTATACATGCTCTATCAAATTAAATGGTCAATTTATCAACTAAACCACTAATTAACACTCAATTTCTATTTTAACTAAACAATATATAATCACCAAAAACTCTCTGTAAAAAAAAAATTTCTTCACAAACTTCATACATAACCACAATTCTTTGATTATAACTCATGAAAATAGTTTTAACATTACAAGTAAGCCATATTAAGCCTCATACCAACAATACTTCATACTTACACAAGGATTTTATGGAGAATTTGGAAAGATAAAAACTAACTCTTAAAACTAAAAGTATAGGAGAAATACCTTGAAGAATCTCTTTGATTGTCAAGCTTTTCTCCTCTTCACTCCCAATTTCTCTAGGATTCTCTCACTTTTTCCTCTTCTCTTCTTCTTCTTCCTCTGAGTTTTTCCTTCTTCTCTCTAACCTCTCTCCTCTAACTCTAGAGCGTACTAACAATCTAACGTAACTAGATATTATATATATTAATTATATAATATAAATATAAAATACATAACTGACATCAGTTAAAAGTTTTTGAAAACATAAGCCATAAGGCTTGTTTGGTTACTATAAAAAAAATAACCCATTAACCTTACACCTTGTTTGGATAAATTAAGGACTTTATAGGCATTAGGCCTTGTTTGGCCAAAACGGAATTAAAACTCCTTTAAGTTATTTTAATAACTCTTTTATAGCAAGGTTATTTGTCACCTTAATAAATCAATTAAAACATTAATCTATTAAATTACTTTAGCACATAATTTAAAATCACATAACTATAATTTCTTTTAAAAATTATAATTTTATTTAACCAACTAATATTTTAAATTACCCTTTCCCATTTAAAATATTATAATCTATTTAAATCACTATAAGCTCTCTTGCTTACTTATTAAATTAAATTATTATATAATCTCATAATAATTAATTTACTTAGCTCCTTAATTATTTATTCAATAATTAATTAACTAACCCACGTCAACTTAAATTACCACATAATTCAATAAATGTTTAATATTGCCAATAAATATTTAATATTTATTATTTAATTATTTATTCAACAAATAATCAAATAATTAACTAAATCATATCAACTCAATTTAAACAATTATTTATTTAATAATAACATATCCATTAAATATTTATATATATCAATAAATATTTAATATTACACTTTAAAATTTATGGAATGTTACATCATTCCCTCCTTACAAGGATTCTGTCCCCAGAATCACAACTCAAATAAATCAAATATTTTAAATTGCAAATAAAATCTTTGGATTGTTACATCATTCCCTCCTTACAAGAATTCTGTCCTCAGAATCACAACTCACATAATTCATTCATTACAATCTTCCCTACTTACAAAGATTTTGTCCCCAGAATCGAAGACAAATTAAACAATTAACTCAGAGTAATCTTTCATCATTTTATCTAAATATAGGTTTTATATTTCCTACCCTATTCATTACTTTAACAAATTGTAGGTTTTATTTCATAATTTTCACTTGAACTCATTTTTTTTAAGGATAGTTATCATAAACACTCGGGATATTACATTCACCATTTCTTCTAAGAATTTCGTCCTCGAAATTTTATTCATTCAATCTAACAAAATAGATTTTACACTAATACTTCATTCATTCATTGGTTTCTATAACCATTTATTTCACAAACATCTATCTGTAATTATTAACTTTTCTATTAAAATTTTTACATTATTCTTTGATAACTCATCTCCTTCTCATTTCAAAATTTCTTTTCTCACTTATTCCATATACTCATCATTCAGTGTCGCATTCTACGACTTACTTCTTTCTAAGGAATATCATCCTTACCACATTCACCTTTTAGAATATCAAGAATCTTCCATAATTGCTCAATAATTGGGAAGCGATATGAATAACAAGAATTTAAAAGATTCCAAATCATGCTGAGGGTCATAAGACCACGAACTATGTCCACAGTTGCAAGTAATCTTTCAACTTCAACTTTAACAGTCATAAGACTATAAGGACCCACGTACTTAGGGTGTTAAGCCCTTCGTACGATGTATTGTGCACAAACATTTAAACGCTATACGTATGTCCATAGTTATAAGTAATCTATCAACTTAAACTTTAACAGTCGTAAGACTATAGGGACTCCTCGTACTTAGGGTGATTAGCCCTTCGTACAATGTATTGTGCACAAACATCTCAACGCCTCCGTGTAATCCCCTATAAAAGGGTTGTTCATCTCAGCTTTTCAACATCTGAATCCGCACCAAAACAATTTGGTTTGGCATAACTTCTCAAGAAACTCTTGAATTTCATGAACATCTATCAATATTTGTCTAGCTGAATCAAATAGCATAGACTTCTACAATAACTCGGACATTAATCAAAATATACATATACATACATACATATGTATTCTCATATCTTAAAGAAATCTCAAAAATCCTTTTATGACGTCATGATACCGCACTGTATTTTCAGTCCGTTGAGGATTCCGTCATTTGGTGACTTTATCATACTACATCATACCATAGTGGGCTGACGATCCTTAGATCACATCCAACACTAGGTAAAACTGCATTGATTACTCCATCGTTTTTATCATCTTTGCACCAGGTTACATGATGCATTAATGATATAAAATACATTTTGATATATTGCAAATCATTTTTGTCTAGCCGAAGCAATTAGAATAGACATACGAATAACAGTATTGTTGTTAAAACTCATTGGTTCCATCATTTGATCCAATGTTTTTCAAGAAAATAGAAGTGTAAACATTAGCACGAAGTCAATAAATTTCGAAAGTCTAGCATAGCTAGTAGATTTAGAGTACTTATGCTTCTACCATCAACTCCACTTTCTATAATGATCCATTACTTAATAAGTCTATCTATTCCTATCATCCTCAATACTCCATTTACACTTATCTATACCCAATTCGTCAAACTTACCACATGTTATGAGTTCAGGAACTTGCCACAATCATATGAGTTTAAGAACTTATCCTAGTCAGACCATAGGCGTCCATTCGCTGAGGGGTTCAAAAACATACCATATAATTATAAGTCACGAACCTACCATAAGTATGAGTTTTAAGAACTCGCACTTAACCTTATAATATTCTTTAACTAGACTCTACCTATCTGTTATACACATGAGAAAAGAATCACCTTCTCAACAGGCATATATCAAATAGCGCGACACAAACATTCCAATGATTATCAATGTGATAAACTGAGTGCAAGCACAAAACCCTCGCCCATACAAAGGTTTGTACAACTCAGCCATCACATGAGTCCTCAATTGAAATCCCACCTAACTCTATCTTGCTTATAACTTGCTCTTTGCTCGATACAAATTCCTCGTATCATATCATCTATAACTCCTCATGAGTTATCTCGTACTTTTTTTATAGTACTCCATCTTCATAGCATTAAGCTATAATTATTCAAACATTATAGACCATCTTCCTTTTATAACTTAAACAGATCACGTCGTGATCTTATTCTATAATCATCTCCTTTAAAATTATTTTCATAACTCGTGATCGTCATCATTTACGACATTATCCGTTATCTTGGCTATTGGAGTTAGAAAACTCCCATTTCTTATCTTTATATCTCTTAGATTCTTCTTTGAATCTTCTTGTTTATAAACAATTCTTCCTTTAAGAATTTCTAACTTCATTTTACATTGCTCAACATTTCATTCGAATTCTACACTCTCATCATACGTGTCCATTTCTATACTTGGTACACATCGAGTCTCTACCAGTTTCAATATAGTACGCTGAGTGGTTTCCCACAAACAACCAATAAACTAGGTTCCGAGTTGCTAGTTCGTATATACCTCCGCTCTATGAAGGAATCGTTTAGCCGAGATACCATACATCAACTGCTAAATAGTACAATTGCACCATACTTAAATATAACTCTCTATTCTTAACTTCCTTACCATTCTCTTCTTATAGACATTGTCTATTTGTTATCACCTTACATCCTTATTATTGGAGTTGGGTAACCCCACATTCATATTCCTTATAACTCTGCGAGATTCTTCTTTGAATCATTTCACGCAAGTTTTATCCCTTCTTTATACGTTTCTTACATTACTTCTTATTGTTCAAACTCTATTTGAGCTTATTCGTTCATTATCTTCACCTCTCTTCTCTAAGGTTATAGCCTAAGGTACTCCTACCTAAGGTTTATAACCTATCAGCTCTAATACCAACTGTAACGACCCCAAAATTTATACATTTTAAATCTCAACTTCGGTCGTTAACCATACATTAAATCTCAAATTTTACATCATTGTTCGATATTAAAAATCACTAAATATTGCGGAATAATTAAAATTTTTATACATCTTCTTCTGTCATGCCCTAAATCGTAACCTTTACATTTCATCTCTTCGATCCAAATCAAATATTATGAATCATTACAACAAAATGACTATACAAAGTCTTACATCATAACTAAAGATCCATATACATTGGATAGTTCAACTTACAATTCAACAACATATTACATTCAAAATATTAAATATATTTCTCATAAAACATAAGTAATCTTCGTGAATATAGATCTCTATAACTCACTTAGCACGTATCTTTACCTTAAAATCTGTACCTGCAAAAGTGGTTATTTGCAAGAGTGAGCTCGACAGCCCAGCAAAGTCTAACAGTTATCATGCATCACATAACATATAATAACATGCTCGATATACATCTCATAATAATTAAAGTAACATGGCATACATGTTTTCAATTCACATAACAAATATAAAGATTGAGTTCCTTACTCAATCATCATTACTTAGCCAAAACAAAGCAGTCATATATTGACTTTAATCTTTCATGATTTCAACATACATAACATATCATGCAATTTATAACAGTTCATCAAGTCCACGTAGAAAATAGGAACTGAAAGACTTGTCTTGGTCATCGTTTACCAATAATAGATTAACAGCTTACAGTTATCTGCACTTCACGTGCCCTACACAATTATATAATCATACACATCAACTATTAGTCACATAACAACACTTAGTAATTGTAATTTAAACTCTACTCCACATCTCATAATCTTTCCTATCATCACAAAATGTTCAATTAGATTGTGTTAACTTTTCGATTTATGACTCACTATATTTCTTCTTAGTCAAACTCGAATTTCGTTCAAGTGCTTAAGTCTTGCTAGGACTACTTATTGGTTTTATATTAAACTCATTTCATATCCTATAATATATGTCATCATGACATAGTTAGCCATTAACACATTACAAACATAACTAAGTACGTTCATCATTTAGGTTTGATTATTTAATCACATAATCAATTATAACACAAGTTAATATGTAATAACATTATTATTAATAGTGTAGAACTACTAAAATCAATATTTTTCAGTCCTACTATCATTACATAAAGTGTTCTTAAAATTTCGTGTACAAAAAGTACACTATCAGAATTTTCTGACAACTCGCGCTGCGGCGCCACAGTTACACTGTGGGCCAGCGCTGCGGCGTGGCCATGGAGCTGCGGCGCGGGGATCAAAGCTACCAGGTCGCGCTGCGGCGCCACAAAGGTATTACAACTTCGCGTCACGGCGCCGAGTTGCAGACCTCGGCAGACAGCCTCGGCAACAACATAGAAAAAGCCAATTTTGGCCTATAAGCTCGTTTCTAACAGACTAATTATCCTGTAAATTACATATAGACTTCATATAAACATATTTTAAAAACTCTAAACATGATTATACCCATACAACAACATAAACAACCAAATTAACACACCCAAATTCACTGTTTTTGGGAAAAACTCATGTTTTTATATTTCTATGAAAAATCAACACTATAACTTTTGTTTTTCAACCAAAATCACTAATTCAAAGTATTTTTATCAACAATTATACATGCTCTATCAAATTAAATGGTCAATTTATCAACTAAACCACTAATTAACACTCAATTTCTATTTTAACTAAACAATATATAATCACCAAAAACTCTCTGTAAAAAAAAATTTCTTCACAAACTTCATACATAACCACAATTCTTTGATTATAACTCATGAAAATAGTTTTAACATTACAAGTAAGCCATACTAAGCCTCATACCAACAATACGTCATACTTACACAAGGATTTTATGGAGAATTTGGGAAGATAAAAACTAACTCTTAAAACTAAAAGTATAGGAGAAATACCTTGAAGAATCTCTTTGATTGCCAAGCTTTTCTCCTCTTCACTCCCAATTTCTCTAGGATTCTCTCACTTTTTCTTCTTCTCTTCTTCTTCTTCCTCTGAGTTTTTCCTTCTTCTCTCTAACCTCTCTCCTCTAACTCTAGAGCGTACTAACAATCTAACGTAACTAGATATTATATATATTAATTATATAATATAAATATAAAATATATAACTGACATCAGTTAAAAGTTTTTGAAAACATAAGCCATAAGGCTTGTTTGGTTACTATAAAAAAAATAACCCATTAACCTTACACCTTGTTTGGATAAATTAAGGACTTAATAGGCATTAGGCCTTGTTTGGCCAAAACGGAATTAAAACTCCTTTAAGTTATTTTAATAACTCTTTTATAGCAAGGTTATTTGTCACCTTAATAAATCAATTAAAACATTAATCTATTAAATTACTTTAGCACATAATTTAATATCACATAACTATAATTTCTTTTAAAAATTATAATTTTATTTAACCAACTAATATTTTAAATTACCCTTTCCCATTTAAAATATTATAATCTATTTAAATCACTATAAGCTATCTTGCTTACTTATTAAATTAAATTATTATATAATCTCATAATAATTAATTTACTTAGCTCCTTAATTATTTATTCAATAATTAATTAACTAACTCGCGTCAACTTAAATTACCACATAATTCAATAAATATTTAATATTGCCAATAAATATTTAATATTTATTATTTAATTATTTATTCAACAAATAATTAAATAGTTAACTAAATCATATCAACTCAATTTAAACAATTATTTATTTAATAATAACATATCCATTAAATATTTATATATATCAATAAATATTTAATATACTACACTTTAAAATTTATGAAATGTTACATTATCCCTTAATTTTACACTTGTAAATAAATTATGCATATTGATACGAAGAACCAAACTTTAAATGAATGGATTCGGTGCTATAACGAACCCGTAGTACTGATTTACATGTTTTGTTTTCAAAACCTTCAAGAACATCAGGAACAGTAATGACTTGTATTGATTTTTGTTAATTATGTGTTTTAACATGTTAAAATCATGCTAGAAGGGTTAATTAATGATTATGTACGAATTCTAGTATATTGGTATGTTTAAATTGATGAATTTAGTGACCATGTATATGATAAATTCGCCTAATTATGTGTTCTGCGCGAACTGAAAATCAGAAACTGGAGTTTCGCGCCGCGGCGCCAACTCCATGTATAATACTCGGGCCGCAGCACCAGGTCTCAAGCCGCAGCGCCGAGAAATAGTATAACTGTGGCGCCGCAGCGCCACTTAGCAGAATGTCTAGAAATACAAATTTTTTAGTGTTCAAGTATAGAAATGTAATAGTAACCCAACCTAATAAATATAAAATTAGGTTAAACATATAATGATATGTTAAAGTAAATTCTTAACACGTCCATAACACAATTACGTGTGAATTAAATGATTGAATGCATAGTTACCTTAATGTTCGTGAGATGTAAATTATGTGACAATGAATGTAGTAATTTGACTAAGTACGGTCATAATCAAAGTTAGACAAAGAGAATGAACTTGTGAAGACTAGTACGTTATAATTGACTGGTATTATGAATGTAAATGATATGTAGGATTTAAATCAAGGAACGAGTTTAAGTAAAGTGTAATCTACGCACGAGACAAGTTTCCTAACTCTACTTGTTATCGCTATATAAGTGATGAATTCACCTTTCTACATTAAGCAAGTTCTTATTATTATTGATCAAGTCTGTTTTGTTATATTAAAGCCTATTAATCTTTCAAGCATGATGTTGTTATACAATACTTATTCTATTGTATACCTTTTGAGATTTTATTCAAGTTAAATATTTAGTTACTGTTAAACTTTGTTAGACTAGAGAACCCTTAATGATTCGACTAGTTCATAGTTGATGAGCGTTCTAAATTTCAAAACCCTTGATGAATTATCCAAATCAAACTTCCTTTGGTGCGGACTCAAATGTCATACTGAGATGAACAACCCTGTATAGGGATTACTTATGCGTTAGCGTTAAGATATTGTGCACAGTATGGTACTAAGGGCTGATCCCCCTAAGTACGAGAAGAAGAGTCCATAGTCTTATGACTGTTAAAGGTTTAAAGTATAACCCTGGATAACCTAGGACATAGTTCAAGGTCTTATGACCCTTAGAATTCTTTTGATTCTTGGTAATCATTTTTGGTTCAAAAGTTGAGCTTTATTTCAAAAGTCTTTGATTCACTCGCATGTTATTATTGTTATTTCATTATTATACTTGTGGGCAATCGTGCTCACTCTTGCGTAATAATAACATTGCAGTTAAGAACAAAAGAACCGACGAGCCTTCTTCTAGCAAAGGCAAGGGCAAAGCTATTAAGTGATGAAGACGTGTTATTAAATTTTAAGAATGTTATTGTCAAGATTTGATGTTGTTTAAGACTTATTATTTTTTTATGTTTCCTCACAGATGTTTAAGGTTAGTATGACCTGGGATTGTATTTATTATTCAGATGTTGTAACCCCCATAAGGGGAAGATTTAATTCTATCTATTGCATGGTTTGCATTTATTATGGGTAGATAGATATATGATGTTTGTATAGTGAATACCAAATCATGTGGAAATGGAAGTACCCAGATTTGGGGGTGTCACAATTATAGCCATTGGTTATTGTACTGGTTCGGAGGGATGCCACTGCACTCCAACTTTGCGGCACAAATCGGTTATGAGAAATCCATGAAGAAGCCCCCCCGTGGTGCTTCCCAATAGCAGCCTGTCAATCGACTCTTGAATACATTCACCCATATCCACATTATAGAACACAACTGAATTATTCACCCGATAATGGTGGTGTATAATCCCATATAGCAGCCGTGCCCTTTCCTTGGTCACATCATTCTGGTGGCGTGTGGGCATCAATCGGGCACAAATGAATGCATACCATACTTTGCCATAACGACTTAGTGTTGAGTGTGGAAAACTTATTTTTCATCCGTTTTGGCTCAGGTAACCTACTGTGTCCTCGATTTGCACAATCTTGTAATCAATTCATCCAGGTCAGGCAAGCCATCTTCATAACATCCATCAGTCAGTGTTTCTAGCCCAAAATACTCGTTGATGGCATTGCTATGGAAAGACACCGGTTTACCCCGTACCATGATTATGTGATCAACATGTTCCATGGCGTTGGCATAAAACTCTTTTACTATGTTGATCACCGCTGGTAGTGGCTGCTCCACTAACTGAAACCAATTACGCTCCATAATCATTAGCGCCATATCACCATCAAGGTTGGCATCTGGCTTCAATCCCCGTTCTAGTACCAAAGTCTTCTTGTTAATGGATGATTTGAACCTCGCCTGGGCCCCCTCACTGACAAATTTTTTGTGATCAAACTGAGCTCGAGCAGTAGAAGTGCATGGACGTGGTCTTTTATGTGAATACATGGTGTTTTTAGTGAAGAATAGGGAAAAAACTTGGTTTAGGAATTTTGTCGAACAATTGGTTGGGCGTGAAGGCTACACCCCCAAACTTAGCTTCTTTGAGCAATCTCTAAACCAAAATATGAAATAATCCAAAGCAATCCTTGGGCAACAAACTTCTAAGGTTTTCCAACTAATTCTCATGAATAAGAAAGAAGAAACACTAGAGTGTATCAATTTGGGATTACCTTCAATAAGAACTTGAGTCTCCACCTTTAGAATGATGCCCTAATTTGTAAGAATTTATGACGAGGAAGAATTAGATTAGAATAGGAGTGCAATGAGTATGTTTCAGATTGATTGTGGCTAATTGAAGGAGGTTGGGTTGATATAGAAGAGGAAAAAGAAACATGTAAGTGGAGTTATAGTGATTGTGGGTTAATGGGAGGAGAAGTTAGGAAGGAGTAGGAGAAGTGGTGTAATGAAATTTGACGTTATGGGAGTTATGGGGGAGTGGAAGAGTTTGTATTGGCCAGAAGTGAGGAGTTGAGAAGTTATATGGAGTTAAGTTGGAAAAGGATACGTCAAACACACTTTTAGAATCTGTCCTTCCCGAGCGGCGCGCCCCGCGCCGTTAGTTAGCTTTGGATGGCGTGGCCCGTGCTAGGTAGATAGTAACATTGCCCCAGGATGGCGTGCCCTGCGCCGAATTATAGCTTGGCATGGCGTGCCCCGCACTAGTAAGGTAGTAACTTTGTCTACTGTAGCGCGCCCCGCGTCGTGTTTTAGTGTATCATAGCGCACCCCGCGCTAGTGAAGCAGAAAGTTATTGTGAAGGTAGCACGCTCTGTGCAATGTGCACGCTTAAGGTGGCGCGGCCCACGTCAGTGGTGTAGTGACTGGGTGATATCCTTTTTTTCCTTGATTCTCTACAGTCATACCACAATGAAGTCATTACTCTTTGAAAAAGAAATATCTAAACTATACTATGAACTTAAATATACTGAATAAATGAGAGTAGAAAAGGTAAAGAGCTTGGGTTTCCTCCAAGTAGCGCTAGTTTTAATGTCGTTAGCCTGACGGTGCCTCTTATTTTATGGTGCATCGACAAGTGTAATTGTAATGTCTTCGTTATCGATGTCTCCACCCTAGTAGTGCTTTAATCTTTGCCCATTGACTTTGAAGGTTTCGAGAGGATTTCTGCTGTATTGCTCAACAACGTCGTGTGGGAAAACCCTCTTAATAGTGAATGGTCCCGACCATCTGGATTTGAGCTTTTTGGGAAACAATCTCAGTCTTGAATTAAACAATAATACCGATTGTCCCGGTTCAAACTTTCTTTGTAAAAATTTTTGGTCGTGCCACTTCTTGACTTTTTCTTTATTCAGCTTCGACTTCTCATATGCTTACAGTTTGAATTCATCAAGTTCGTTTAATTGAAGTAGCCGCTTTTCTCCTACAGCTGTTTGATCGAAGTTGAGTTTCTGAATTGCCCAGTATGCTTTGTGTTGTAATTCCACTGGGAGGTGACATACTTTTCCATAGACCAACTGATACGGAGACATCCTAATTGGCATTTTGTATGTTGTTAGGTAAGCCCATAGTGCGTCATCCTATTTTAGAGACCAGTCTTTTCTGATCGGATTTACTACCTTCTCTAAAATTTTCTTCACCTCTCTGTTGAAAACTTCAGCTTGACCACTCGTTTAGGGGTGATATGTATGATTGACCCCGTATTTCGCCAAGAGAGCTGTGAATGCTTTATTGTAGAAGTGACTTCACTCGTCACTTATAATTGCTCTTGGTGTGCCAAACCTTATGAAGATGTTCTTTTCCAGAAACTTGAGAACCACTTTGGCATCGTTTGTAGGGAGTGCTACAGCTTCCACCCATTTTGTTACATAGTCCACAGCAAGAAGAATGTTCAAGTTATTGAATGAGGGAGGAAAAGGTCCCATAAATTCCATTCCCCATACATCAAAAACTTCTACTTCCATGATTGTATTGAGTGGCATTTCAATCCTTTTAGAGATGTTACCCACCCTTTGACATCTGTCACAGCTCTTCACAAACTGGTGGGCATCCTTGAACATAGTAGGCCAATAGAATCCTACTTGAAGTACCTTGGCCGCTGTTCACTCACTCCCATAATGTCCCCCATATGTAGATGAATGGCACTCGTGCAAGACATTCTTTACTTCAATGTATGGCACGCATCTACGAATCATTTTGTCTGCACACTTTTTGAATAAATATGGCCCGTCTTACATGTACCACTTGACGTCATGTAGGAACTTCTTCTTTTACTGACGTGTTAGATCAGGGGGAAGGACATTGCTCACCAAGTAATTGGCAAAATTTGCATACCATGGAAATTCTGTGTTGACTCCAAGCAGTTGCCATCCGAAAATGACTCGTTAATTAAACACTTATCTTCCCCATCTTTGTACGAATTTTCTAATCTTGAAAGATGATCTGCCACTTGATTTTCTGTCCCCTTTCTATCCATTATTTCCAAATCAAATTCCTGTAGGAGAAGGATCCATCTGATTAGTCGAGGCTTAGAATCCTTCTTTGAGATTAAATAACGAATCGCCGAGTGATCCATATACACCACCACCTTTGTTCCAATCAAATACGCTCGGAATCTATCAAAGGCATATACTACAAGTAACTCATTTTAGATGGTTTTGTAGTTCAATTGGGCATCCGTAAGGGTTTTGCTTGCATAGTATATGGCATGGAATATCTTCTCTCGACGTTGGGCCAAAACAACCCCTATAACTTAGTCGCTAGCATCGCACATTAACTCGAAAGGCATTGTCCATTCCGGTGCTATGATCACGGGGGCTATAGTCAACTTCTTCTTCAATTGCTCAAATGCTGACTTACATTCCTCATCAAACTTGAAAACTGAATCTTTCTCTAAGAGACTGCATAATGGTTTTGCAATCTTAGAGAAATCTTTAATAAACCTTATGTAGAATCCATCATGTCCGAGGAAACTGCGGATTCCCTTGACTGTAGTTGGCGGTGGAAGATTCTCAATCGTTTCCAGTTTTGCTCTTCTACTACCTCTAAGCCTTTCGCAGAGACCTTGTGCCCTAAGATTATTCCTTCTTCAACCATAAAGTGACACTTCTCCCAGTTAAGCACCAAATTTATTTCCACGCATCACTTCAAGACTATGACCAAGTTCTCTAGACATGCATCAAAATTATATCCATAGACGGAAAAATTATCCATGAAACCTTCCACATTCTTCTCCACCATGTCTGAGAAGATGGCCATCATACATCATTGGAACATTGCGAGTGCATTACACAAACCAAAAGACATTCTCCTGAATGCACAGGTGCCGTATGGGCACGTGAACGTGGTCTTCTTTTGATCTTCAGGAGCTATGACTATTTGATTGTACCCTGAGTATCCATCATGTGACACCCCCAAATCCGGGTTACCTGACCCCCCGAGTTTGGTGTTCACGATCCATAATATAATAACAATTAACTATCCATTCATATATAAATAGGATTACATAAGTCATTAACATATATTGTTAATACATAAGTTCCAGATCCACTAATCTTAACATTCCAGAAATACCCCTTTAGATTATACAAAAAGGGTTTACAATACAACATAATAATAATACTATTCATTATAACTACTCCAATATCTTGCCTTTGTCGTTGTTCTTTTTTGTCCCGCTGGCCTCTTCGTTCCTAGCTGAAATGTTTTATTTATAGCAAGGGTGAGCAACAAGTTTGCTCTGCAAGTTAAGACATACAATAAAGGTATGTGAATCAACAAGAACAGACTATCTATTTTAATAGAATGAAACCAAAGTTCGGGGAACTTTGAAATAGCTGAATAAATCGTTAATCAATAACAAGTCTTCTCGTATTCTAGGCAACGCAATAATCTGATAATGAAATAGTACAACGCTTTTAAAGTTTCTACGATATTCTATTAAATAAACAATAATCAATTCAACACAATAACAAAGTGGAATATTTTCCAAATTTATGCTGAGTGATCTCACCAGATCTTTGAACTTATTTTCTCCGGTATCTATCATTGATTTACTTTGATACATACGCATGCGTATCAGATAACCATAAAGATTAAATCATACCCCTCTGCAAGTACTTAGAGCTGGCCAACTCCTCGTACCCTGTATTATGCATAATACTTAACAGCACGCAATGGTCAAATATACGACCAAAAATGTTCCCTTTATATAAAAAGTTGTTCTTCTCAGTCTCAGAATCAAGATTTTGATTTAACAACGAAATACTGTGATTTCAAATTCTATCTACTTATCGATCTAGCTGAAACAATTGGCATCGATCTATCAATAACAATTGATTTCTCTTCTCGTATTTATCAAGTTCTAACAAATGTTCGTCTAGCCAGAATAATTAGCTCAGACATTTCTCAATATAATTTGACAATAAACAGGAATTATCTGTACTGTCAATATTAGTTTCTGCAGATATAAATATCCAACAACAGTATTTCTACGAATATATATTTTTCGAATCAGTAATTCAATTTGAATTTTAATCATGCACTAAATGCGAATAATCAACAATAAATTCCCTGGACATGGTATAATTATCAATAATTAACCATTAAAATAATTGAATGAATATAACTCAAGGTTTAGTTAGGAAACTTGCCTTTCGTGTTGATTACAGCTACACAATATAATTAACTGGGTTCGTATGACCTATAATCAACAATGACAGTCTCACAATTAGCATAATATTTTATAACGCGTAACACTGTATTTAACAATCAAACTTCTCCTAGACACATTACCACATAGCCACATTAGTGTTTATAACCTATATGAACACTTAATAAGTCTAACTAGTTCTGCCTGGTTGAACTTCGGTCCATTCTCGGTGTTCTGGTCACCCTATCCGACAATTAACACATTGATTGTCAATTAAGCTTGGTCTCTAAGCTTCAATATCATTTTAGATAAGTCAAATATCGTTTATAATATTTTTCGGAAGCTTTTAATAATTTATAAACAATTATTATAATTTATAATAATTTTTCAAACACTTAAATCATTTTTAAATGATTTAATTATCAAATAATCTTATTATCATTAATATTTAATAATATAAAAATATTAATGTTATATTTATCAAAATATTAAAGTTATTATTAATAACTTAAAATATTTTTAAATCATCAATATTCTACATAAATAATTTTTAAAGTAATTAAACTCATTTTTAAATCATCACCATTAATATTTAAATATTAATGAAATTATTATCAAAATATTAAAAGTCATTAATTATAATTTAAAATACTTTTAAATCATTTTTCTCATTTTTAAATCATTTATTTAATTTAATAAATAAATAATCTAATATCATTAATATTCATTTATTAATGAGAATTCTCCAAAAATATTGAAAATTATATTTTATAATTTAAAATATTTTTTAACACTTTATTCTTATTTAAAATAATTTTTAAATCCATAAAATCATTTTTATCTAATTTATTTAATTTAATAATTTAATAAATCTAATATCATTAATATTAAATTATTAATGAAAATTCTCTAAAAATATTAAAAGTCACATTTTATAACTCAAAATATTTTTAAATACATTATTCTTATTTAAAATGATTTTTCATAATATTAAATTATTTTTCTCTAATTTATTTAATATACTAATTAAATAAATTAAATACTTTTAATATTTAAATAATTATAAATATTAAAAAAAATATTCCAATTGGTCAAAAATTATTTTTTATAATTTAAAATAAATTTTAAAACTAATTTTAATAATTTTTATAATTTATTTCTAATTTTTAATCATTTTCTGAAAATCAAAAATTAAAATAAATGAAAACCGTCGCTAAAAGCCTTTAGCGACACAGTCTGTAGCCTTAGGTGTTCTTGGCCTCAAGAACACGGACAATCTCAGTGTTCGAGACCCTCACTTTGACCGAATTTTAATCACAGATTAAGGTCGTTTATTGGCTAACTTGAACATCGATGTTGTAGTAGGAATGTAGTACTACCATTATCAATCACTAACGTGGTCATACGACATCACAACAAAGAGATCTGGGCTCTCAAAGTTTCTGTCAGACGTGTTCTAGGTTTTCCAGAAACTCAGGCAGTTCAAGGGTCCATTTTGGGTCTCGATTAATTTGGTGTTCTGCTAATCAAATGGTCATTATTATGGTTCAAGCATATAGTATACATGTCAAAGAACACATATTCATCAACATATCAGTCCAACTACATCATAGTTGTATGATTCAACCTGGTCAACCATGGTCAGAAATCATGTTAATACACTTTCTGGAAATTCCAGAAAAGTGTTAGCGTTATCAAGTGGGCTACTTTGACCAGCGATTACAACCAGTATATTTGTTGTTTAGAGAAACTAAAGGCATGTATATAGAGTACATACAACAAGCTATAATTATTATACAATAATATCATCATAACACTTACAACACGACAGATCTATACCTCACAAAAAGTTGTCAGACGCTGAAAAAGGCTTTCTAGGTTACCCAGAAAGTTCATGGTCATGCCCGGTCAACGAGTTTTGACCATGAATAACTACAAATCTAGACATCTGATGTCTGTACTACCACTTCCAGATTAAAGACAACATAATAAGCTACAAACCCAAACAATAAAACATCAAAAATCTTAAACACATAAAGATCTAGAGCGACTGACATTGCTTGTCAGACCACTGAAAATGTTTAAGAACAGATTTTGAAAAAATAATTTTAAGGCACTTTGATGCTATGGATTCATGATCGATCATCATGGATCTTCATAAACATCCATTAGCAAGATTCTAAACACAAAAACACAAAAATTTTCTTAGCAACATGGATCAAAAGTAAAATTAGGTTTATACCTTCTAGCTTTTAATTCTTGATCTAAGCCCTCCAATATGTTATTAGATGATCTAGGAACTGAAATTGGGACTGAATTACTTGCTAATTTCGGATATGAAGAGAGAGAGAGAGAGAGAGAGAGAGAGTTGGTGAGACCTAGGTTGGAAAATAAGGCAAATGTAATAACTTTCTCTCTCGAAATCTCTTATATAATGCTTGATTTGTTGCTAGACTTGCAAATTTCGGCTGGTAGCTGATATTAAACACTCACCAAGTCAATGTGGTGGTTCACCAACTAAAGGTGTTGGTGAATTATGCAAGTTACCATTTAAAGAAAGTAAAAAGGGTATTTTGGTCATTTACAAAATAATTTTAAGGGCAATCTTTATAAATGCACAAACTCTTAGGATTTAGGGTTTGGGTTTAGGGTTTGAACCCTTTAGGGTTTATGGTTTAAACCCTTTATGTTTGTAATTTAATTTCAAATATTTCTGAATTTCGGTTTTCAAAATAAAAAATTAATAATTTCAAATTACAATTAGCATTCAATAATTATATTTATATTTCCTAATCATAAAATTCAATCTTGCTAATTAAGATTAATATTCCTAATTAAAATTGCTTAATTTAGCAATTACAAAATGATCATTAGGGTTTACAACCCACGAATTAGGGTTTACAACCCACGAATTAGGGTTTTAATTAGAAAAAAATAATTTTTTAAATTACAATAGGGTTTGTAAAATAGAAATTAAAATAACTAAAATATAATTAGGGTTTTCTAATCATATTAAAGTTTAATACACATATTCAGCTTGCCAATTAGGATTAGGGATTTCTAATTTAGGGTTTAGGATTCTCGAATTTAAAATTAGGGTTTCCCGACTTTCGATTAGGGTTTCCAACGATACGTTAGAGTTTTTGATCCTGAGATTAGAGTTCTAATCTCTTATTAGGTTTTATTAATTTCAAATCTTATCCGATCAATCATTGATCAATAAATTTCTTCGGTACAAATACAAACTCATTATTATTTTAATTATATTCTCTATCGAATCCCTTTCCAGAAATTAGGGTTAGGATTTCTAAAGCTGTTAAGCACAACTCTACTCTAATTTTATTAGTCAATACACAAATTGACTTTCTCGATACACGTATCACACGATACTTGTCACAAAATGATAATTAATATTAATATTAATTAAAAATAATAATATATTGTAAATTTTGTTATTCGAAATCTCAGGTTATCACACAAGTCCAGTAGACAGTAGTAATCGTGCCCAGCTAACCGGTCCAACATCTGATCGATAAAAAGGTAGAGGAAAGTGGATTTGCGGGTTACCTTAATCCCTTCCTGTAGTCCATGCAAACCCTTCAAAATGGTAATTGTCCTCGTCTGAATTAATTCATTATCATCATTCTTT